>OX403631.1:8473591-8897684 GCA_948107755.1 Campoletis raptor
GTAAATATATTTATGGCTGAGTGTGGGTCAAACATGACCAAGTTACTGGTTGTCTGGCCCGTTGGGCCATAAAGTTCGAGGGATCGAGAGAAAACGAGTTGAGCCGAACAAAGGTACGTTCGTTGGCAAAGGTTTTCAAAAAAAAAAAAATTAAAAAAAAAAAAAACATCGTTGCAGCACTTTCATTATATCCCTAAAGCGTTCAGTGTCGACAGCTAGTGGATAAGGTTGACTTTGGTCAGACACTCGTTCAAATATTCGATAAAAATATTAAATTTATTAAAATGACAAATTCACAAAAATATAAAAAATTAAAAATTCTGATAAATCAATTGAATGATTTCTACATGTTTTTCATTGTAAAAATTAATAATAAATAACGTTATTTATATATTAAATTAATTAATTAAAGGGAAAAATGAATATTCGTAATTTGAACACACTTACGAATCAATATTTCGAAACTTTTGTCATAAAAATTGTTATACGACGAATAAAAAAAATGTAAAATTAATGAAACTGTAAAAGATTTGAAGTTATCTTGGAACAAAGAATAATTAACAATCACGACATGTCTTAATGTCGCTTTTACATACAGCTTCGTGATGGTGTTCAGGGCGACGGTGAAACCAGTACACACCGATTAGGAAACATCGGCGCGTAATTAGAATCGCTTGGAAAAAATACAAGCGTGCTTCTCTTTCATGGCATGCGAATGGATTGTCAATAAGAAAGAATGCTTCGTTTAGCCTGCTGCCAAAAGGAGAAAATTAACCAAGCATTTAATCGTGGCCGAACGTGCTCTCAAACTATTACGATATAGTGAGGAACTTGAGAGTGCAAGTGAAAATCATTCACCAAATTTATATTCTTTCTACTATCGTGATTACTTTTTATTATCATTATTTTGTTTTTTTTTAATTAATCCTTCGAGTCTTTCGTTGCCATTGATTCATAAAATGTAACAATTAGATGACGAAATAATAACATTTCAAATAATTCATGAGAAAATTTACGTGACGATGCAATCTCTTTGATTTCGAATGTAAAAATTCGTGATGAAATTTCGTCGAATTTTTTCAACACAATGTTGTGAAAAATTATAAAAATTTATTTAGTTTCAAACAAATTATGTTTCTTTTTACGATTTTTTTAAATTTCAATCTTAAATCCTTCGTCATCATGGAAAAAAAAATATATTTATATATTTCGATCGAATTTTTTTTCTGATTAATAGAAAACAGAGAGACAACTATTTCTATCATTTCATTCTTAATTTCTCCACATATACAGACTACCGAGTATCGTCGATTATTCGACCTTCCTCAAGGTCGCTCGGGCTCGCAGCTTCTTATGTGTGAGAACCTGAAATTCATTGCGATCTTAAGGCCGATATAAAACCCACGCATTTTCACCTGTCTCGAGGAATAACGGGTTGCCGAACGTTCTCTCTCGTGAACATCCGTCTTGTCCAAATCAAAGAACGTTGTTTTTTTTTTTTTTTTTTTTATTTTTAAAATCTTTTTATCTTCAACGATCTCACGGACAACAAAGTTCCTTTGTACTTTTTTTTTCTTTTTTTTTTTAACGATAATTGTGGGCTCGATTTTGATTCATAGGAATTTTTTTCCAACCATTTTTCTTTTTTTCCCCTCGTTATTTATTTTCTTGAAAACATTACCCAAGGCGCCATTTGCTCGCGATTTAATGACAAAAAATGGAGCTTTTCATGGTGAGATTCTCTCGCGCGTCCAAAGCACATCGATCGTACCTTCCAACCATCAGCCAAGTGTTCAGAAATAATCGTGAAAAAACTATCCACGTAATTACTTTCTTGTTTATGTATATTCGCAACGGGAGTGCCTGACGATCGGTAATCGCAGTGAAACTACTCTCAGGCATATTTGAGCTAAATATAGGATACAGGATATGGAATCATGGAACGGGACGTGCGAAAAAAACGAGATGCGCGTGGCGTGACGCGTCCAAAGCAACAAGGATTTTATTACTGGAGCCCCGCGGAGATAACTTTCAAGATGTCTCGTAATATACGAAAAAATCAAAAGTACATCAAGTTTTTTTTCACTTTAATCGATAAGAATGACAATCACAATGTTTAGAAAGATTTACAAAATCGATCTTGTTTGAAAATATTTGAAAAAAATAAAAATTCTAAATTTGAAAATACATGACGAATAATTCAAATAAATCCTTTGCGAATTATATAAATGTGACACGTGTGTTTAAATAATTTTTCAATCAACGCTTTAATTCTTCATATTTTTGACTCAATTACTGTCAATAAACGTTTATTTCCTGCGAATAAGATTTTTTTTTTTTTTTTTTTTTTTTCAAGCACGACGGAACTCGAGGTAAAAAAGATAAACGAATGTTTGCAGCACTAAATGGTGTAATAATCTTTATGACAATTCCTGATTGTCATTTCCTGTCAATTTTTCCTTCGTTAATATTTCTTCCGGATCTTGTATCATTGATATAAGTGTCTATGAATTTTTTACGTTTTTATTTGTCGTATTCGTATAATCGTTAGAATGTAGCGTTTATTTTGAGGTAAGATTTTATGGTAAAATTGTAATTTTTATTATTTTTAATTTTTTCAAGGAAAAAATATGGTTTTGTTCCGATTTTTATTTACTTTTGTTAGAAACTGCAATTTCATTACTTGTTTCGTTTAAATGAACTAATCACTAAGAATAGAAAAATGAAATATAAAAAAAATGGTGTCGTCAAAGAACGTCACGTTTGCGGATAAGAATAATCGGTTAAGGACGTTCCGATTCTTCGACGCGACATTGGTTCATATCGCGGACTTAGATTTAAAGACACACGTGTCCATGCACATAAGTATCGATACTTGGCAAACCTTCGTTCACCCACTTGGTAAAACTTGGTGCGAATTATTACGACAGAATCTCGTTCAACCTTCGATCGTTTTATACATTTTTTTTTTTTTTTTTCGTCTAACGCAATTTTCCCTGCGTTCTTATGACTGTCTCTCGTTCTTGGAACATTTTATCATTTCTACTTCCCACTATCGATATTATTAAAATAACACGCGTACCGTACGTATTTTGTAATTATTTTCTTTCAAGTATTCCAACATAAACGAACGAGAAACAGAAAGAGAGAGAAAGAGAAAGGGAGAGAGAGGGAAGGAGACTCGAGAAATTGTCATAAAAACAATGTCAAGATTTGCAATTGGATAAAAAATCACGAAACGTTGTTAACCTTCGAGAAAATAGTTAAATAATAATTGAACGTTGGAACATTGAGTTTGAAACTGCAAAAAAAATAAAAAAAAATTTCAACTTAAAATTACGAGTCTGAATGACGTGAAATCGAAAAGTTTCGACCTCGTGAATATTGATTTATTTGAGAAAACATAAAACTGTCAAAAAAGGTTTCGAATTGTTTGAAAAAATAAATAAAATTCTGTATTTTTTTTTATGTGCGTGTGTGTAACGAGCGAGATGAAAGAAATAAAAACAAAGAGAAGAAAAGACTGGCGCCAGTGAGAAAATCGTTGATTACACACACCGGGAAAACGCTTGAAGTCTCTTTTACCACTTGGACGAAAGTGCGAAGCACGTCCAGGCACAACTGGCAGTTTACAAACAAACAAAAAGTATCGATCTCGATATGCTGAGTAGATACGAAGGTGTATTCGCGAGACTGCAAGACGAGAATGTGTTGAAATAAAATTCTTCGCGATACGAGAAGTTTTTATTCCCAATTAAAGCGATTAATAGTCGTTATTATTGTTTGTTAAATCGTTTCTTATTTGTGAATATGAATTAAATAGAATTTCAATATTTCACTGTTTGCTCTGTTTCCTTTTTTTTATTATTTTTTAAATATTATTCCGACCGAAACATCGAATAATTCATGTTGATTAATTGATGAATAATCTCGAGATCGATAAGACGAGAGAACGAGAATAAAGTTTAAAAGTAGAAGAAAAAATGAAAACTAAACGAAAGTCTCAACGCTGTAATGAAAATTGAAACGAATGAGTGAAATTTGCGAATAATCAGTAATTAGCGGTTTTATCTGTGTCGAAGAATGTACACGATTTCGCAGGCCACACCTCGTTAATGTGGTTCGGTATATGAAAAAAAAATGAAAAAAAAATGAGAACAAGTGAAAAAAAATCTATTTCGTACAAATTCGACTCGTATTTCGTTTCTTAGGATTGTGGAATCGCGTTTCTCGAATGTAAGTCACGAAATAATTAGTTACAAAGGTAACACAATGAAGTAAGAAAAATTCAGGACAAACATAAAAGAAAATGGATTGAAAAAAGTGAAAAATGGATAGAATTTAAAAAAAGAGGCAAATCTGGTGTAAGAAAAAATCTGAGAGCTCAGATTCCACGTGTATGTCGTTGCTTGATAATTATTGTTGATTATTATTGGCAGCATTTGATAAACAGATGGTCAGGAATAGATAAATGTGATACGCGATTATAATTATGGGTTCGACGAAAAATAAATTGGTGTTTAAAGGAAAAATAAAATTAAAATTAAAAAAAAAAAGAAAAATTACTGTTAAGCACGTGCAACACGAGACGAACCAAGATGGCATGAACGAAAAATCAAGAGCAAAAAAAAAAAAAGTCCTCCCAAAAAAAAGAGATTAAAAAGTGTCAATAAAATAGAAACTAACCGTCGATTATTTACAAACGAAGGAATGAACGTGTGTCGTTTATAATACACGCGTATAATTATTGTTGATTATTATCGGATGCTGTTTGATAAACTGGATTCCAGGAATAGATTCAACTCGTGTCTCTCTCCCTCGTTGCTGACACTTAAGAAAATTATGAATTACGTTTTTAGACGAGGTGTAGAAAAAAAAATCATATTAACTACGAGAATAAAATAAAATATTAGACGTGTCTAACGAGGAGCAAATAATATTTAACAGAGAGAGAAAGAGAGAGAGAGAGAGAGGGCGATACGGATGTACGAGAAGGAGGAAGGGGTGAGAGGGGTTTAAATACACATGCCCGGAACAAGAATTACTCGTTTATTATTTATAAATCGTAGTATCCATCACCGGAGTATAATTATTGTTGCGATAAACAGGAATTCGAGTCCGGGAATAGATTCCTGTCTCAGGATGTTTTGTTTTTTCGGATTATCTTTTTTTTTACTGTGTTTCGTTGATAAGCGTGTTGTGTATGAGAAAAAAATAAAGATTGTTAACGGATATAGTTTAAGGTGGTAAATTCACTGTCCCGATTGTACAGTTTTACGTGTATTTCTAAAATGGGGAGCAGTAGAAAAATTCAAGTTGCACGTGATAAAAAAAAGAATTTTGATGATGTAGTTTGGGAGATACAGCGAAATAAATAGTATGAGAAAATTCGTTGTTTCTTGAATTTCAAACGTCACGTTAGACTTTTTTCTCGAAACTCAATATGTTTTTATGTTCTTACAAAACATAAGAATCGACATTATTATAGATTAGACCGGAAGTTATATCCAAATTTTCCAAAATTAAACAAAGAGTTAACTTTTGAACGTGACTGTGACGAGTCTACTGCGTTGGCTATCGAAGACGACGACATGGAATAAAATCAAATAGACAACGGAAAATAAACGAAGAGTTGTTCATGGGGAAAAAAGAGCATGTACTCGGTGGCGCCGGCGCCACGTACACTTTACATAGACGACGTTTCACTCGTCCTATTTTTTTTACTCCTGTCAACAGATCTTTCGAGATTTATTTATTTATTTATTTTTTAATTATTTTTTGTTCACTAGGATGATAAGAGCAATGAGCACGTTCCTTGCTATTTTTTCATTCTTTTTTATCCTCGTCTACCTGTCAATATTATTCATTGAATGAAGTTTCGAGTTATTAATGTTTACAAAGCTCAGATAATTAATAAATTTATCAATTGATGTTCATTAAACTTTTGGATAAAAAAAAACGAAATAATTGTTTAATCGAATTTTTACAAATTCTTTTTGTATTCTTATTTTTCAATAAAAATTCAACTTCCTCTTATTATTATTCTTTTTCATAATGAACGAAAGATATTTTGTGCGAACAGAGTCACTGAGTGTGATTTACGATTCGTTAAACAAGACTCACGATGAATTAGCTCTCGAAGTAACAAATTCCTGGATCACTTGTCGTACAAGGATCGTGTGTGCGAATCGATGCGACCATTTATTCCGTTGCCGCAGATGAATATAATCGTAAAGCTCGTTTCTCCGATACTGTCAATCGTTTTAAATTTTTTGTGTCTTCCTTATTATTCCATAAATATAATAAATGCTATTACGAATGGTTTGACGTTGAATTATTGATGGGACTGTGACGTTTCGACTCACGATGTTTACCAATTGTTGTTACAATGAAGAAAATGTTATTATTATCATCAAATAAAAAGTTCGATCGAATAATAATCGTTGAAAATCAAAAATATCATGAAAATCCACAGATCAACGAATCCTTATGAATTTTTTTTTTTTTTTAAGAAACAGTTGAACACTCGAAATCATTGACATTTTAAACAATTAAAACCAATAAAAATATGATTAATTCGTATTAAAAACTCAATTCTGCAAAAATAACATTGAAAATGTTATTTTTAATGCTTGCTCTTCGATCGATCTACCCTTGTCGTTTAGATTAAATCATAAATCTTATTCCGCATTCCTCCAAGACTGCAACATGTTTATTTCATCAAATTTCTTCACTGATTCTCATTAAATAACGTATAGAAAATCCGTCTCAAGCTCCTGACAGTAAAAATTCAAACTAGATGAACAAAAGAAAGAGAAAGAGAAAGAGAAAGAAAGAGAAAGAGAAAGAGAGAGAGATTTTGATTAATTAATTAGATATATTTATGTCTAAGAAATATCCTTAAGGCAAATAACAAAATTGTATTACAGAACAAGCAGTGTAACCGACTTGATACCCAAAGTAGCAAAAAAAAAAAACAAAATATGGTATTTATAATTAAAAGAAAAAGGAATAAACAAAGGAAAATAGCTTTGACCACAGTCTTCGACAGAGAGAGAGAGAGAGACAGAGAAAAAGAAAGAGACAGACAGACAGACAGACAGACAGAAAGAGAGAGAGAGAGAGGCTGGAATGTATCTCATGGAAGATGCATGTGCGAACGCCCAAGTATCCCTACGACGTACTAAAAGATAATATACTTGATTTCTTTTGGCCCTGTATCTTGGAATTCTTCAAGCAAAGAGAAACAAACTCTTTTTTCCTTTTTATTTTCATCTACTTTTATAATACTTGCTTGGAGGGAAGGAAAATATCGAACGGTCACGTAAACGTCAACGTAAGACCAGATGATTTGCTATAAAAGGCTGGTGTTAGATGTCCCGGTAATATCTTCGAGGGAGGAGGCAAAGAGAAGGTATAACGAGCTAACAGAGGAGTCTCTGGCGCGTTAACGAGAAAGATGGGACGCGTTGACGTTCACGGCTATGTTCGTGACAAGCATTTCCGAATAGTTAGACCTCGAGAAACCAAGACACGAGCAAATATTGAATTAAAGGGTTTAGCAACGGTTAAACGGTGAAGATCTTTCATTGATTCACATTCTAAGTCGAAAATATTTACTAGGAATTCAAACTTTTTTTCACTCTTACTGTCATTCATTTTTTTATCAATAATAATAATAAAGAAAAATTCATTAAAAACGTTTAATTTATTGCTTGAACGAAGCAAATTGTTCAATGAATGAACAAACGATTTTTCGTTCCTATTGACAAAAATAAATTCGAATATTTTCAGATATTTCTTTCAAATCGTCAACTCTTTCGATTTTTGTTTGTCTTACACAAAAATTTATCAAAATCCTGTTATTTTTTCATGTGTTGAATTTATTCGAAAAGACAAGATTTCTGTTGAAAAAAAAAACAATTCCCAATAATTGGATCATCGGCTCATTGAAAACCGATTTTTGAAAAATTTGATAAATTTCAACAAAAAAAAGAATAATTGGACATCATAGAAACACTAAATTTCTTTTCGTAATTTCGTAAAATAAAAAATCGAATTATAAGAATGTGATCAGTGAAAATTTGGATTGGTTATTATATTTCATTGAAATAAATAATTTAAAAAAATTTCATGAACTCACCTACGTCGACGATATGTTGTAGCGTAGGAAAACGTCTTTTGACCCTCAACGAAATTCTTTGGAGGGTAATGACGTAAGCGAGAACGGCGTACCTCACAATGTTACGTCTCATGAGGCGTCCTCTCTCGTCCTGGAATAATAAAAAAAAATTTTTTAAATGACGAAATGAATGATTAATTGAAGAAAATTCTTCCCGATTTAATTTCGGGTGACAAAAATATTTCGAAAAAGTATTAAGCACGTAGATAAATCAAGGAAAATAGAAACCGAGAGTAAATGCTCTTTTCCATACTAAACAAAACGCCATTCAACTGTGAAGAACGAGTCTATGTGAAAATTTCCCTTTCGACGAGACATACGGACTGATTAAAAAAAAAAAAAAAAATCACAATAAATCTCTCGATGCTCGACGCGAATCACTTGTTATATATCGGTGAGAAAATTCGATTTCAACTAAATCGAAAGAAAATTCGAGACACGTTCGATCCCTCGAACACCACGAGAGCGATGAGCAGCACTTTCCCTTTCTTAGATCTTGGCTTTGTTTCAGTTTTTTAAAACGATGTCATTTATCTTCCGGCGACGAGATTATTTAGAGAATAAATTTTACGATATTTATTAAAAACGTTGTGATTGAAAAATTTCATTTGATTTCAGTGGCTGCATGTGAAATTTTGAATTCGAAGAAAAATGTCTTGGACGAGCTTCTCAAAGCTTTCCTGTCGCGAGAATTAATCGTTTTGTCTCTCGAGCTCTCGTCTCTCCTTTCCCTTTCGCCACAGGAAAGTCCACGAGGAAGGCGCGTGTTAGTTTCGCACGAAGTGCAACGACAGAGACGAGCCTCGTGAACGAGTTGAATCGCAAAAGCATGAAAAAACAATTATTCTCGCTTGGCAACAATATGACTATAGTCATTTCTGCGAAAAATCAAATTACGATGAAACGTACGTTCGATTATTTCGAAATTATCATTTTTAAAAAAATTTCTAATAAAATTGCAAATGTGTTTTTTTTTTTTAAATTCAATTTTATACGAAAAATCGTTAAAAATAATAAATCGATTGAAACGTTTGACGTTTACTCATTTTCTTGTGAATAAATCGTTCAACCGATTTGCATGTCGATCTTTTATTTTTTTATTTTTTATTCGCCATAGGAAACTCTTTGCAATCGAAGTGAATTATCAATTTCCTCAGTTTTTTCTCTCTCTCTCTCTCTCTCTCTTTCTTTCTCTCTTTTTAAAAATTAGGAAAAAAAATTAACCGTCCAAAGTACACCGTAAATGTATATCCGCAGCCCGAAGGTATTCGTTACAGAAATATCATGAAACGAAAGTAAAGCATACTCTTAAACTATATTGAGAATACAAAAACTAAGAGAATGAAGCGAAACAGCTGACGTGTTCGTATTTATACATATATATGTATCGTTAATCGTACGTTGCGCAACTCTTAACGATCCTCAATCGTTTAGGTGCTGTTCTCATTGCAGACTCTATTAATACGCATATTATTACGAAGATATACGATAACCATCAATTAACAAAGTTCTCGATCCTTCAAAGAATAGACAAAGTTAGAAAAACCAAGCGATTTATTAATAAAACAAAGTTCTTGAACCTTCAAAGAATGGACAAAGTTAGAAAAACCAAGCGATTTATTAATAAAACAAAATTTTCGATAATTCAAAGAATAGACAAAATTTGAAAAATCAACCGATTTATTAAAAAAAACAAAGTTCTCGTTAATCCAAAAAAACGGTCGAAATAAATAAAAAATAAAGAACCAATCGATTTATTGATAAAATCGATAAATTTTATTTCGTTAAATATTTCGTCCCGTTCGAGAGATAAAAAGTAGAAAAGTTCTGCAAAAAAAAAAATTATTTGATCGAATTACCGATTTTATCAAATTTTCAAATCCTTTTCTGATGCGTCTCGCCCACCAATAAGAAACTTTCACTCAGCCAAGAATTCCGTTTCGCCACCCTACGAAGAATTCCTCAAATGACATCCCTCTCTCTTTTTAAACTGACTTTAAGCCCATGAAAAAAAAAAAAAAAACGAAGATGGAGGAACCGAGTAATCTCGATCGTGGTGCGTCCCTCTGTTCATTGGCGACAAAGACGCGGGACGAGACAAAGGATATTCGCAGTCGTTTCTTGTCCGGCTCTCTGTGGTGTCTTCAGGTTCTACTTCTTTTTATTTCGTACAGCTTATATCCCGAGAAGTTTGCAACGAGAAACAGGACGAGTGAGAGGCTATCGACCTCGAGGAAATTCTCAGCTAGCGAGGTCAAAGATCTCTTGTTCCTTCGATTACGAATTTGTTTTTTTAATTTTTTTCTATCATTTTTTTTTTTTTTCAAATTTTTGTCTTCAATGTGCTCATCGATGACGACTTGAACATGAAAATTGTTTCGATTCTGACGATTTTCTCCTAATACTCATTGATGTTTTTCTATTTTTTTATTTTTTTTATTAATCGTTAATCGAAAATGGCTTCGAACATTATTCACTAATTAGTGCACGTACTTGGTTACACATAAGTACGCGAACGATTAGTGGATAAAAGATTATGTCCACGAAAATGTGTGCCAAGGCAATTCTTACCACTACAATTTCTTGTTTATTTCTCTCTCTTTCTCTCTCTCTCTCTCTCTCTCTCTCTTACTTTCAATAATAAAAACTGAGAAAGAAGATTAATGTTTCTTAATTATTGTTATCGACAATTCAGGGCATCGATACAAATTTTGATAATTATTTGCTCCCATTTTTCTTGACATTTATTTAGTGTCATTCCTGCAACGATGGATCTTCGAAGAATTGATACAGGAATGAAGCAAATAACGTCATTAACAAGTTTCATGATTCGGAGCTCGAAAAAAAAAAAACGTAAGTTTTAGTTAACGATTAAAATATTTTTATTACACACTCACGTTTCCGGGAATTGCTGCGCTGATGAACAGGGCAAGATTGTCAGGCCATGGCAATAATTTGTATTGCTCCCACCATCTTTTCACAATGAGACTCACGTAAAATCCCAGCACGAAGGACATTGGTATCGATTCACTCGAATTGCCAAAGTAGTAACGAATCTTCTCGAATATCCTGAAATTCATTGTAATAAAAAAAAATTTTAATCACTTACGATTATCATATTCGCTGATGATTATTTCTTCGAATTTCAAATCAATTCATTTTGCAGCTGGTATTGAAAGAATTATTTTTTCTATTTTTTGTCACTCAATACAAAATCTGTGGCTACGTCGTTTAAAAAAAGTGGCTCAAGGCTTCAAACGCAAATAAAGTATCGATAAAAAAATAAAAAAAAGAGGAAGCAAAGCCACGAGTTGGAATTTTTAATATTTGACCTCTTCTTTAGGGAATTTCCACTGTTGTGCTCTTCCCATTAAATTTTTATTTTTTTTCATTATCCACCACTTCCTTCATTATTATTATTATTATTATTATTTATTTTTTTTCGTAAGTGGATCAAGGTCTTTTGCATACAAATGTTTGAATGTTTGTGACATGCTTAACGTTGAATTTATCAATGAATTGCTCGCGATAGAATTGGACAAAGATTACATAATTCGTTTCAAGACATAGTCGTTTTAATCGAATGGGAAAAAATGGAAGTAAGAATTAAACGCTCTCGAGAAGGAAAATAAAAGTGTGGCAACGTTTTTGAATAATAAGTTTTTTCGTAACGTTTTATTCGATGCTTAATTTCACGAGATATCCAGCTGCGAAAAATGCTCTTATGGAAGATTCGTGGGGCCCTAAACCTGCTGGAAGGTCCTAAATTTAGCTCAGGACAAATGGATCTTCCATTCGTTGCTTTTTTCAACCACCACTTCTTCTCGTTCTTGAGTTTCATTTTAATTCCTCGTCTCTGGCTCTCTATACATTTCGGTGCCTCCCTACACTCAGGATTATGGTCTTGCATTTTTTCTTCTCTCGTATCTCAAACTCAACTGACAGGCTATCCTCTTAAATCACTTTTTTATTTGTTTTTTTCTTTGTTTTTTGTTTTTTACCACTCGGAGGAACGAGACTGTAGAATGGGAAACGAGAAACTTCTTTAGGAGATTTATTCAAACGTCGGCTTGAATATTTTTTGACGTAAACGTTATGTAGTTGATTGTGTCAAATCTTTAGTAATGAAATTTTTCTTCAAAATCCTGGCCGATACAGGCGACAATATTTAAACTGATTTTCAGTTGTTTAGCAACATCAGAAACTCAGAAAAACTGTCTCCCGCTCAGCGATTGATACGCGAACCGATGCATGGCTAGACGGTCACCCAACCAAGTACTGACCTCACTCGAGGCTGCTTAACTCTGTGATCGCCGGAGGCAAACGCCGAGCGCGCACCCATCGCTGTCGGTGACAGACTTTTTCATACTTTTTTCTCAATTACTGAAAAACATATGACAGAGTTTGTCAAAAAAAAAAAAAAAAACAAAAAATAAAGAATTTTGATGGTTCAGTTTCCCACTGACATATTTTTATTACGATAGATCTAGTTTGTAATTCTTTTCTTTTTTTTTTGCTATTTTCATCATTGCATCTTTGTAACAGTATCAAAAGCAACGAACAGCTTCGAAGTGTGTCGGTCGTTCGGCCAAGGTTGCACTCTCACGTGTCGGTTAATCGCGTTTAAGGAGCAATCGCGAGAAGCTTTTTTTTTGTTGTTTGTTTTTATTCCTCGAACTCGCTGGCGTGAGTTCGATCGCCCTGACCAATAAACTTTTCGACTACATTGATAAGACTCGCTCTCGGTACGCGGTCTCTCAACAAAGTCAAGGTTATGTGGCTTGTGTACGTTGAGAGAAAAAAAAATTATGCACGAATCATACTTAACTTTATTATTGAAAAAACATGAATAATTGTGTTAATTATTTTTCTAATTTAATGGAATTTATTTTTTATTTTTTTATTTTTTTATTTTTCAAGTATTTTTATATCAAATTGAACTCACCTTTGTTGCTCTTCGTTAAGGGCATATCGATACGTTATATTGATGACGTAATAGCAAAATAAATAAGCCAGTAATTCGCGCCAAATTAATTTATAAACCGAGCCACGCCATCTGCAAATAAACAAAAGTTTAAACATTAATAAACATAATAAATTTTTAACTAATACGAATAATTTTAATACAGGGCACAAGATAAACATAATTTTTTTCACATATACAGGAATTTTCATGAATTTTATTTATTCGTTAACTTCTTTTAATTATCCCTTTGAGCCATCGTAGGATTTATTCAACTTCTCAACTAAATATATAATTTATTTATTTTCTTGTAGTTTTTTTTATCATAAAACTACTATTTCAACGACAAGTACCAAATAAAAAAAATGTTAAACAGTCGTTATTCGTTATTTGTTCAAAAATAGCAGAAATAATGAAATAATCGAAATTTGTATTATTTTCTACAAAATTACTATAAACATCGCAATGGGAATTTATTTATTCGAGAGTTTTTGTTACAAAATAATAATAATAATGAAACGTTGATTTTCAATTTCTTAATTACGAATTAAATTTCGCAATCAATGGCTCAAAAATTCCTGAGTATGAAATTTAAACTTAATTTAGCACGACACGAACAATTCGTAACTCAAAAAATGAAATCTCACCCAAATAAAGTGTCTTAATAGAAAATGTTGGTTTAACCGTTCGGAAATGTTGGTTTAGCGTAGGTAAAAATGAATTTTATTGTCATAATTGATTTGACGAAGATTCCAACGTGTTGTGTGTATTTTTCCTGTGATAAAATCGCGAGGAAACATTTAAGCGGAAATCCGGTGCATTAACAGAGGTGTCGAGTTCATAGTCCAGCGATCTCGCAAACAAAAAATTCCATCGTATTCCATTCTTTGAAGAAGAAACGTTATTTATTCATTGTTTTCATGAGTCTGTCACACTAGTATGACGAAAATGCTAAAAAATACTTAAAAATGTGATTTGACTAAATAATGAGAAATCAATGACTATTTATTTTTTAATATTCAAATGATTAATGGACGTTTGAGAAAATTTGTTTCCTAACATGAAATTTTTGTTCTCTAGATTTGATCGAAATGACAGATGACTTTTATAAAGCGTAATAAAACTCGTGGCGAACCGTGAAAAGTGAGTAACGTAAGAACCGTTACTCAAGGTCTCTCATTAAGCCTAACCGGATCGATATTTTTCATAACGGAAACTTCTACGTACGTAATGTCCTCATATTTGTTTGTATAATACACCTCCACTTACAAATACTTATAAAATTATTAAATTTCGTTACCAGGTCCCACAATCGTTTGGGTTCAAGGTGAATCATCTGATCGTGTCATTTTCACCTGGACTCGTGTTTTTTTTATTATTTTTTTCTCGATTAAGGAGGCTGGCTATATACATTAATATGATAAAAATTTGATAAAATTTTCTTTATCCCGATCGGATAAACACTGTCGAAAAATTGTACTTTTGAAATTTTGAGGTGAGGTTAAGTGACGTAAGTTCACGAATTTTTATCAAATTCTAAACTTTTTGAAATTTCTTATGCTTTTATAACATTTTGGCATCATCGCCGAGTGTAACGATCTCTCTCTCTCTCTCTCTTTCTTTAAGTTCGAGTTAGATGACAAAGCAACGATCGAGAGACAATTTTTTTAAAAGTCCGGAAATTCGAGTGACATGAAGTAAGCATAAAAGTTATCGTTGACTCGGTTCGAAATCTCACGTACACGGAAAAAAGCCCACTTCGAAATCGGTGAAAGTATAGACCAGACGAAATTCTTCTCTTCTTTTCTCTCTCTCTGTTTCGATTTACCGAGCAATAATCCGTTTCGAAATTTCGTACGAAATTCCAAATCGACAATATTTATTGTACGAAAAATTGAACATTGACCGCGAGACTCTTGACATATTTGGAGAGTTCGAGATTCGACGAATTATATTCGTAAAGAAAGCGAGATTAATCCTTGAAATTTCCAGCCGGACTTCATTCCTCTTCTCCGGATTCCGATCGAGTTTCAAGAAACAATTTTTTTTTTTTTTTTATCTTGGGACTTTCAATTCGCATAAATTATTTCAATGATTCACCGGTGCTACTTGATAATTTCTGCAATTATCATTATTATTATTATTATTTTTCATGTAATTCATTACTTTTTTCTTTGGTCACAGCGTTTTGTTTTTTTTTTTTTTTTACTGTCGCTTAAAAAAAGAATCTGAACTGTCACGTTTATAGGAATATTGAAAATTTGTATCGTGAGAAAAAAAAATCCTCTTTCCTTCGAATTCTAAAACACCGTACAACGAAGCAACTACCAAAATGTTCGAAAGCCCGAAGCGTAAATATTTATCTGTCAGTGGGTCAGTGGGTCACGATGCGGGAGTAACTTTAACGCGGGTCAAAAGGGACTTTTTCACGCTTCGTAAGTCCGATAATTGAATATTCTTCACATCGTCGTTCTTTCTTGTGCAACTGACGAAGTGAAGTCTCCACGATTTATGGATATCCAACGATGGAAAAATGGTTGAAAAATAATGAGAAATAAAATTTTTTTAAAAATTTTTTCACGTTTTCTTTAAATTCTCAGTAAAATGAAATAAAATAACGAAATAAAACGAAACGGGAAACTAAAATATTCGGATTTTACTTAAAAATCCAGTGAAAAAATAAAATTAGGTAAAAACTAAAGCTCGAAACGTTTTAATTCGTTATAATCGAAGTTTGTGAAAAAAAAATAATGAGAAAGAGAATAAAACTGAAGATTGAAGTGGCTCGCGCGACCTTGATGTGCTTTCAAAAGTTTAGCGATCAAAACACGCTCCGATGGCGTGTGAGTGGCAAGAATCGCCCGGGGAGATCGATTGGAAAAAGCCTTGCGTAGCTATGCAGCCATGAGGGACGACTACCTTTACAGGCGTCAATATTGATTTCTCTCTCTTTTAGTGAATTAGCTAATTGTTTCACGGTCCCCAGTACGATTAGCAAATCGCAGATTTAGTCACAGTGAAATTATTCTGTCGGACGAAATATTTATTTGACAATTAATCATAATTAATAAACATTATAATGATTATAATTGAATTAAACTATTATTTTTTAATTTTTTTTTTAATTCTTATTTTCTTTATGTCATTGTAACTTTGTTTCCTAAAGGATTCTGTGGAATATTAGACAGCTGACGATTTAGGCAAGTAATTTAACGTTGATATCTCTCGTCTCATGTTTGTGGTATATTATGCGGAACGAAAGATCTGTCGTCATTTATTCACGGTAGACGCGGTGATGATCATAAAAACGAAGAATCGCCACTGCATCTATTCGCAGCTTCGTCATTCTTCTCACTCACTCTCTTTTTCTCTCTTCTGCTTCTCACTTAATTTTTTCTTTCTCTTTCTCTCTCTCTCTTTCTTTCTTTCTTTCTCTTTCTCTAGTTCTTTCTCTTTTACTCAAGCTCATATAATGCACGCATGAAGTATTGAGCACCGACATGACGAATCAGTAAAGTTGACGAACGTTGTGCAAAATTGTTTCTTTCGCTCGTTTCAAGCTCTGCTGCACTCACGATCACGTACAATTTCCATTATTATAGTCGTCTCGTCAAACTACATTATCGTTTAGTTTATCAAAAAAAAAAAAAAAAAAAAAAAAAAATTTATTTTAACTAAAAAAAAAGAAAATTCAATGTTTATTAATTTTTTTTTTTTAATTATTTATTAAAACAATCGAATTTTGTTTAGATTTTTGTTGAAGCGAGTCTTTGAAATTTTTGTATTCAGATTTATTGAATGTTCACCAATGGATAACGAAGAGCAAAAACAGAAAAAAAAATATGTTTTTTTTTTCAAGAGGATACCAAATGTTGAACAGTTAGACTGTTTTGCTTCATTTCTCGTGACGTTTTTGAAGCGTCGATTTTATAAGTCTAGTCGTCGTTCACGGCCATCAAAGCCTGGATAGGATTCACTCAAAAAAGAGCCTAGAATGGTGAACGTGATGAGGTAAGAGAAGGATAAAAAAATAAATAAAAGAATGACAACTAGCGAGAGTCTAGACTGCTCAATGGTGAATTTTTCGTTGTTTTTTTTTTTCGTTTTTCTTTTTTTTCACTCGATAAAAGTAACGGTTGACTGGTGAAGCCTGGTCCAAATCTTCACGTATCAATGGTCGGTAATTGTCACGAAAAAATTGCATATTTATACTTTGAAATTTAATGACTTTTATTTAATTCTAAGGCTTCGTATTTTATTGTCATATGAATCTTTGTTTTTTTTTTGTTTTTTTTTTGTTTTTTGCAATACAGCCATTTAATGGCACGAGTTACGGTCCGGAGGGAATAAACAAGACGAAAAAAAGAGGAGGAAAGAAAAATTGAGATAACGGATTGAAAATCCTTAAAGGGAGATCGACACTTGGTTCTTTCATCTCGCAATGCCATATATATACGTTTAGAGGTCGACGTACTTATCCATTTTGTGCCACGTGGCTATCGACCGTTTCGAATCTGCTCCTAGACGACATTAAATTTGTATTTTTCTTTCAATTTTATTCCCTTTTGCGTAATCGTTACTCGTTGTGTCACTTATTATTAATTTCCATTAATTAGCGATCTAATTATTCTTTTTCTTTCAATCGCGAATACGTTCATCGAGGAATAATGATTGTTCGATTAAAACTTTTGAGAAAAATGTCTAACGTGACGTTCAGAATCCAAGAAACAACGACTTTTCACATACAATTTATTTCGCTGTATCTCCGAAACTAAAACATCAAAATTCCTTATTTTTCGTTTGTTTTTTTTTTTTTGACAAACTCTGTCATATGTTTTTCAGTAATTGAGAAAAAAGTATGAAAAAGTCTGTCACCGACAGCGATGGGTGCGCGCTCGGTGTATGGCTCCGGCGATCACAAAGTTAAGCAGCCCCGAGTGAGGTCAGTACTTGGTTGGGTGACCGTCTAGCCGTGCATCGGTTCGCGTATTAATCGCTGAGCGGGAGGCAGTTTTTCTGAGATTCTGACGTTGCTAAACAATTGAAGAACGGGGTCGTAAAAATCCGCAAAGGTATACGCAGGAATAATGAAAAAGAAAAAAAGAGATTGTTCGATTAAATCACTTGGAATTATTGATCACTCGAATAAAAGAGGAAACGATATGAAATATAAGAACAAAGTACTATTTTATTCACAAGGACGTCCATCCACCAATACCGAATAATGAGGGAACGATGGAAACAATGGATTTCCGGTCTTCTAATTGGATTACGAACACCGCAGCGATGAGTCGTTAGTTTAACTTCCTCATCCCACTTTTATCTTCGCAGATTAAACTGCTATCTAACGATTGAATATTCTTGTACAAATATATTACGCGTCAAGACGGTGCCCGGATCAGTAGATACATTTTTTTTGTTTCTCCTCAAAAATAAAAAAAAAATAAAAAAATCAATATTTTTTTTTCACTCCTAATAGAAGTTTTATTTCCCATTGGATTGTATCGCAAAAAACATTGGAATAAATACTTTGTAAATTATTTGATCGAACAAAAAATCCATCATAATTGCTCAATTTGTATTTTTAATTTGCTTTCCCACGTGGGCCATGAAAATAATAATAAAAAGGCTCGCTCAACGATTAGGATTTTTGTTAAGCGTCTCACATATCGATGAGGATGCATAAACCGATTTGATAAAAACATATATATGTGCGTCGGGAATCGAGAAGGAGCAATTGGTATACGAGCCAGACTGCAGACGACAGTGACACGGTTACGAGGTAGCCTTGTATTTGTCGCGTTCCGTGATCCGCGATACGAGAACCGCGAGCTTTATGAGCACACGTTATTATGCGTTTCAGGTGCGTATTACACGCATATATAGTTTATAAGCCGAGTTATTTTTCATTATTTTCTTTCGAGTACTTTGCTTGTACATTTTTTTTGCATGAAAAAAAAAAAAAAAGAATTTAATGCATCGATGCAGTTTTTTTATAGATTTTCTGTGAAAATATCGAGAAAAATTAAATGTTCCATAAATTCACATATTGTAACACGATATATAATGATTTCTTGAACAATTGCCAAGTATTGGAATTATCGAAAAAAAAATAAAAAATAAAAAAAAAAATTTTATGCATCGATGCAATTTTTTGCAGATCTTCTGCGAGAAATATCGAGAAAAATTAAATGTTCGATAGATTCACAAATTGTAACACGATATATTATGATTTTTTGAACAATTGCCAAGTATTGAAATTATCGAAAAAAAATATATAAAAAAATGAAAACGTGATGTATTTTAAATTAAAGTTGTACGAGGTCAAGTTACGAATTAATGAGATTTAGTGAATGAACGGAATAAAATAAAAATTGAAACGACGATAAATTAACCGGAAATAATTATGAGTGAGAAAAAAAAAGAAAAAAAAAAAATTCCTCGAAATTCCACAAACTCTGTGAACAAATAAATTTGTGAATGAATCTCACGATTTTGTAGACGAGTGTGTGGAATCGAAATAAGACGAGATCGAGCAATCGTTCTCGGCCTCGGGGTGGCTCTACCGACCTCGTTCGGTTTCCTGCACTTCTCGCACCGATCGCTAATTACCGATCGAAGAAGCTGAGGTCGATACTTTGTGAATCAATGCAATTTACAATGACAGGACGAATACTGAATGTAATTACAAACGAAAAATAAATAAATAAATATAAAGAGAAGAAAATACGAGCCAGAGATTCATCAGCTTCCTGTTTTTATTTCGACTGATCCGCAGCGGCTTTTCCTTTGAATACTTTTTATCGATCTTTCCATCGATCGTTTTATTTCATCCTGAAAAATCTTCCTTTATATATACAACACTTGCTAATAATTAATATTATTTACCGACTGATTAATCAACATTTTACGAAATAAATCCAATCGAGGAATTTGAATAAAAATTCAAAAACGTCATTCAACGATCAGGCGGACCTTTGATGACTATTAATGGCCATTTTTTTCATGGAATTTTCGCGAAATTAAATCATCATTTTTTTCATTATTAAAAAATCGATGAAGGTCAAAAGTTCTTATGACGTTTCGTTGACCCTAAAAAAAAACGATCAAGTTCCATCAATTAATTAAAAAAATATCAAGTTCTGATGCGAGTTTTTCAATAAAGTAAATAAAAAAATAATAATAATTGTAATGAAATATTTCTTGGATTCCAACGCCGAAAAATAAAATATGCAAAATGTTTGAAGAACGTTGAAAAATTCGTTGGTAAATAACAGCAACTAAAGCGTGTTGGAACCACATCGTTTTTTTCGTCTCTCTTTAGCTCGAGACGTGACAAAAAAAGATCGTAAACACAGTCGTGTGTCTGATAAGAGCGAGTTATTCGTTCAAAGTAATGAAATTAAACAGCAATAAACGAAGAAAAAAATGAAAAACAAAAGTCACGTTTTACGGTACGGATGCAACGACTTTAGGGAAAGCGCGTAAATTCGTCTTTTTTTTGTCACTTCCTACTCAAACAATCTCGCCTCCGTATGGCTCTCGTTATTTTTCATCGATCTTAATGATTGACGAGAGAAATTACGAGAATAAATCAAAAAAAAAAAAGCAGAAATTCACTCCTCCGTTGTGTTGAAGTTTAAAAAACAATACGGTTGCACGAAACCGAACAAGGTCAACACGAGGCAACAAAAAAGTTGCATAACTATTGCCAGCATCGGTCACGCTTCGTAGAACGATGCCATTCTCGTGTCTCTCCTTCGCATCTCTTTCTCTATGAAGATTTCTTTCTCTCTTTCTCTTAATCTCTGTCTCACGCTGTTCGAATGTCAAATTTCATTTTTTCGCGAATGTCGAAAGTCCTTAGACATCGAGAGAAAAAGAAGGAACGAGTGATTTCAAGAAAAAAGAAAAGCGAAAGAATCAAAATATTTTCGTACAAATCAAATCTTAAAACTTCGTTTCAATCTTTTCCAGGAACCCATCGACGAAGTCAACACAAAGTTTGGTCAAATCGATTTTTTCATAGTTTTCTAGACTAATAAAATTTGTATAAATTCGTGACCTTTGAAATAAACATTCTAAACACGGTTTTCGTAGTCGATGATATTTGTCAACAAAACTTGAAATCGTAGATTGTTTTTTGACGATTTAACGACTGGATTGAATAAGCAAAAGGAAAAAAGCTCGTGACCCTGCTCGGTGGTTAACCTGCAAATTTTACACGCACGCGTTGACGTTCACGTACATCAGCGAGAGCCCTGAATAATGGAATCTCTTTCTGTCGTGTTGTAAGGTTTCTCGTACGTCGAATCTTTATGTCTCGTTCGATCAAGGACCAGTGGAAATTTTTTATTTGTATTTATATTTATTTATTTTATTTCATTTTTTTTTTAACCGTGTGTCTTTCGTCCACGGAAGAGAAAACGAGTTTTGGTGTGTAAGTCGCGTTACGAATCGTTCCGTGCTCGTTCTCGACTCGGGTGAACGATTGCGCGTGTACGGATTGTAAATTTTCAATCACCAACTTGTCACTGATTCACGATCGTACCAGCTGTTCGATTCGTACGATTATCCATCGAAAATAGTCAGGAAATAGATGCATCAGTTTTTACATTTTTTTTTTTCACTTCGACTGTAACTTCAATTTAATTTTTGTGCTTCAATGCTTTTGTGTATTCTACAATATTTTCAAGCAATATTAAAATTTGGCATTTTCTCGTGATAAATAGTGAAAAAATCGAACTTCGGGATGAAATGATGAATTTTCAAATAACTGACAATAACCTGTGGGTGTTTTTTTTTTTTTGAGCTACAATTCGTTCAATCGTAACAAAGCCAAGGTCACGTATCACGAGAAATGCAAGTCGCTGCGTTCCACTTTTTCCAAAGCAAATTACAGTTCAATCGAATTGAAAAAGAATATAAAACTTTTTCAAATTTCTTCTTTTATAAAAAAAAAAAAAAAAACAAAGCGTAATTACGATGATAATTCGATCGAACGAGATATACAATTACGTAACATAAATTGAGTAACAAATAACTCGTTAAGGTTGAGGTCCCGACAAAAATAAGAGCCTCCCGTCAATTTAAAACTGGAAGTGATTTGCAGAACGTCATTGAACACGTGAGAAATGATAATCGAATAATATAAATAAAAAAGTAACATGACTATCGATCAAAACGTCAATCATGACGTATTTGCTTCGAAATTTTTACGTACCAACAAATTAATACTTTTTTTTTCTGTCTCATCAAATTTCCTACGTCATAATTTTCTCACGACCTTTGAAACAACATTCGTTCGTCAAATGCGACGAAAGAAAATTACCAATCAAAACTAATGAGAAAAATGTAAAAAAAAAAAAAAATGAAAAAAATTAATTTTTCAAGAATCTTGGTACAGAAATTTTCGTAATAACGAAGACGAACGAGTTTAACTATTTACACCGTATTATATCGACCAAGTGAATGGAACTTTATAGTGAATGGGAACGAGTCAGTGAGTGTGAGAAAGAAAAAGAGAGAGAGAAAGAGAAAAAAAAGAAAAAGCGTTTGAACTCTCGATGTGACTGGTGGAATCAGCTGTGGACACGTGCTTCGAACACCGTCAGTACAAATTTATATATATTTATATATATAAACGCACATCGAAAGATATTTACATTCACGTTAATAGATACATTTACCAAAAAAAGTTATCCAGGTCGTTTTGAAAAATGTATTGAAAAGGGCAATATCCAAATAATATCGAAATAAATCGAAACTAAAATACGACTCGCTTCGTAGAGAATAGAGAAAATTCATCGAAACAACGAAAAAAAAATTAAAAAACAGGAACGAAAACCCCGAACATGTTTTCAATAAATATTTTATATTTTTTCAGAAACTTCAACATTTAATTATTGAACATTCCAATTTGAGCAGTGGATGAAAAATGACGTTTTAACTTCTTTTTCAATTTGAACAATTGATTCGTCAACAAAAACGACTTTTTATTTGACTTTTTCAAGTTGAAATTTAACGGTCTAAATTCTATGGTGTTTTCGATTATTCTACTTCAGTCGTCGCAGCGTCACGTACCAATAACACAAAAAAAAATAGTTACGGATCGAACGGTATGTTAAAAAGTCATTGCTGGGATAAAATAAACGCACCGTTGCGTTTGTACTCGAGTCGGGGAAGCCTCGTGTCAGCGAAGCTGACGTGTGCCGCCATTGCGATACTAATAGAATGTAGTCGAGTGACAGCCGAGAGTACTGAACGATATGTATGTCATACTCTCGGAGTACAGCTCGGTACCTGATAATAAAAAAAGCGATTTAAACCTAATTTGAAAAAAAAAAAAAAAAAAAAAAAATCACGTAAATAAAATTTGATTGACAAAATTTTTCAATAAAAAATAAATCTGAATATTAAAAATTGTAAAAAACAAATCCATTGATAATTCAATTACGACCGAATTATTTTTAAAGAAACAACAACAAAAAACATGAATCATGCAAAGGATAATATAAATATTTTGAAAATACGAATTAAAGTCCATAATACTCATCTAAGAAAAAAAGAGAAAGAAAAAGAGATAAGAGGCTATCGCATAATAATTTTAATAAATGTTCTTTGTGTCGATGCACCACGTCAATACATTTTTTTTTCACTTACGTATTGGAGGCTTGCTATTCGTCTGACTAATGAAAACGTGCACTGATAAATGTCAAGATAACGTGGGAGAGAATGGAGAAAAAATCTCGTGCAGAAGGAACTTAAAAAACTGCTTATTAAAATTTTTGAACGAAATGCCATTTTAATCGAAATCCAAATATCAATGAAATTTGGAGGAATTAAATTTAAAAAAATTTTTTTTACGTATTTCTGGCGTTGATAGAACACTGTTTGAATAAAACTTCCGGCGAAACCGGAAGTGAATGGCTATTGCAAAGTTAATTTTACTCGATTTATCTCGATACGGACTTTCCTCGCGAAGGAACTCGATCGAGAGTCTCAACCGGCTGTTCCTTCGGATACGTGGCGAAAGATTTTCTATTCTCGTACCAGCAACGTTTATTTATAGAATCGAAGATTGAGGAGAGGGGGAATTTAATACTGAATCAATGCATGTGTAAAAGTGTGTAAAGAGAGTTTTCTTTCCATTCGTCTCACACGTGCAATCGATCGGATGATAATCGTCTCGCTGTCCTACTCAAGAAAGCTTGACACACGAAAGTGAGTCTGTATCATTAAGACCACCCACGTTTTTTCACAAGAAATTCTGCTTCAATGGAATATCGCGATGACCTTCGTGGGTGTTGTTTCCAAATTTAGGAGAACGAGTCACTAAAACTATGGCCTATAACTTCTTGATTTAAATGAATAATAAAACGATTTTTTACTCGTTCGATACACATTTAAATCGTCGTTCGAACACTTTCGTTGAATTCCTTTTTTTTTGTTTTTTTTTTTTCGTCTGCGATATTCTCGTGCGTCATAACTCGTGGGTTTCGTTTTCTGCAAGGATCTGTATAAACAAATCGTACGATAGTAAACAAACGAGCCATAGCCAAGCAGTTATTATTATTATTTGTGACCATTTTGATTTTGCATATTAAACGAAATCGAAAAAAAAAACCAAAAATTGTAAATTAATTTTTTTTTTACAAGATAATTATATCGTTATTAATTTACAAGATTTTTGATCACGTTTTATTGTCTTTTTGAAGTAATTATTGATTTATCATTTTTTCAAATTAATTTTATTATAGATTTATTGGTTGTAACTTTGTTTTTATTCGAAGACAATAAATTGTTGATGAAAATCGTCAGTTTTGTATAATCGTTTATATCAAACATCTGCTTCACTGATCGAGCAAAAGTATTTGCTCAAGTGATGTGTGCTTCGTCGTGTTTTTTCGAGACCTTTGTATTCAATTTTTTTTTTTTACGATACGTATTTCAGAAATTTTTTCTATTTATATTTCTTCAGAAAACAATTTAAAAAGAGAGTGCATTTCATTATATTTGTACATATTGTTTAAAAAAATTGTAAATTTCATTTTTTACAATCGTTGGATTAATAATTATAATAAATTTGGTTCTATCGCGTGAAAGTAATTTGTCATGGGTGATGGCTAACGAAAAAATTGACGTTTAATTACCACTTGTCTCACTTTTTTTGGGCAATAATTAATAACACGAAAAGAAAAATTAAAAAATTAAATAAAACGTGAGTCCTTGGATAATTATTCTTTGATGAAAACACGATGATGTCAGTGTCGAGATCGAAAGGCCTTTGGAGAAGCCATCTTTTCTCTACTCATTGAATAATCATTAATAAACCATTCGCGCTATTTACGCGTTTCCTCACGAGGTTTATAATTATAGTAAGAATTGTTATTTGTTGCGTAGACCAGTTGGTCGTTGGTCGATTATTTAAAAAAAATCCATTAACTTTGCTCATTATTGAAAAATAACAAAAAATCGTGTATTTATATGTACGAGAGGAATATAATATTTATTTGGATAGTTAATTACTTTTGAAAGGATGTATCGTTAATGATTTTGTATTGAAGTGATGCTCGACTCGGTGTGAAGTAATATTTAAAAGTCATTTATTTCTTCCTCGTATATTGACAGTCGTGAAATATCGACGTGAGATATTAATAATATTTAAAGCATAAAGTATTTGTTTTTAATGGTAAATAAGTTGATTAGTCATTACGAGACTCAAAAATAGGATAAACGTGTGTGCAAAAGAAATGAAACGTTATATGGGTGCACACGAGACACGTGTAGTGTATAACGACACTTGGGGAGTTACGAGTCGAAAGTTGGAATTGTAACGTTGCACAACAATCGGGAGTGCTCTGCAATATCGCAATAACTTCGTCTCGTATAAATGACTCAATATATTCGTCAAAAAAAATAATAAATCATAATAATAAGTATTGTGCTGTCAATTAACACAATTTCGATGAATTTAATGTGGAACTTGAGTTTTATCGTCTTCTATGTTCGTTTATAATTTCGTTGTATAGATCGATAGAAAAAAATGACATTCGTCGTATTTTGTTCAGAGACTTTGCTTGAAATTTGCATCGAGTTACCCGGCAACAAAATCACACATAACTGAGAGTTATTCAGTCTTTCGCCACTGTCGCCAAGGCCCTCATGCCCCCAACGAACAATGGACATCGAGTATCGAACCCAACCCACTTGACAGCTGTAACCGACTCAGTTAAATCAGCCCACGGGGTGGACAAAACGGAACTCTATTGTCCATATTAATGACGATTTGAAAAATCCCACACGTTTTCATTAGCGAGATTGGACATTGATTTAATCGGAGAAATCAATGAAAACAAAAAACCTTATAATAAAATATTCAAAACGCGAACTCACTTGAGAAGGATTTTCCAGAAACAGCCAAAGCTGGAACCGTTGGGCACTTCGCTCGCATACGACACAGTCATTTCCTAGCCGAACGATTAGCCAGTTTGACGCACCCTTTCCGTCTCCTACTTCCGCGAAAAAAACAAAAAAAACAAAACAAAGAACTAATTCGTGGCACCGCGACGCCTTGGACCAGGTTTGTACGATCCTAGTCCTTGATCGGACTCTGTCGATCGTCAGATTGATATTTGAAAAAAAAAAACAAAAAAAAACAACAAACTTAGCTATTAAAACTTTTATCACTCGCGTACATCCGGTGCACGATCCGCCCTCTACTGGGCATCGAATTTTTTCCGATTTTTACTTTTTCAAGCTTTCCTTTTGCTCTGCTCTTTCGCGTTATCAAAAATCCCTAAATTTCAACAACTCGAATATCGTTCTTCGTGGCTTTGATCCCCTCATCGATGACACCATTAACCTTCGTATTTAACGAAAAACAAAAAACTTCTTTTTCTTTCTTTTCGATTTCGATTTAATGTCAAATTTGAACTCTCTTTCTCGGTGAAGGAGTTCGTTACCAGCTGACCGACGTTTGCCGCGCTGCTCTGACTACTGACTGAGCTCCACTGTTGGTGGACGAACTGTGTGAGCAACGGCCAAACGGGGCCCGTGGGACCGCTACTAACTTACCACTTCCATTACCGACCAAACCGAACGCGAGTCAGGCGCGTGCACTCAAAACATCGAACCCGCGCCATCACACGCTTTTTATGAACACCAACTTGTTCACATGTTTTTTTTTCTTCCAAATTTTTGACACCCGTGCACAATCTTTTTTATATATTTTTATTATAACTCTGGCTTTGTTTTTGTTCGAGTATTTTTTGTAAAAAGCGCCTCCTGTTTTTGTTTCAATATGAATTTAAAAGATTTTTTTTTAATTCTTTGAATACTCGATCGATATTTGCATGGAAGAAAAATGTTTTAAACTTCAGCCAGTAGTCTGTAGTTTCGACGATTTTATTGTCAACGATTCTTAGACTGAGTTTTATCGTTTTTTATACACTTTGCTGCTCTCAGCACTTTCTGTATCGAGACACTTGGTGATTTTTGTTTTGTTTTCTTTTGTTTATCGTTAACGATGCCGCATAAAAATCATTTGAGAAGAGACACACCTGAAAATGCTTGTTAACCGATCAGGCAGAGCAATAATTCGATAAAACTTGTTGCAAGTGCCATCTATCGATTTTTGTACGCATTTCTGGATCACCTTGCGACGGCCTAGCCTGAGGCCAATTTACGACCTTACTGTACCATCCGGAATCTCGTTTCGTACGTGGAAAAAATATCCACGCAACAGTCAAAGATCAATAAAACGGAAAAGACTCGATCGCCGATTTGTATTCCGATAATACAAAGAAGTCTCGTATGAATTTTTTTAAACTGCTCATATTTACGAGAAGGTCTCAAACTTTTGTGCTACGAAACTTTACTCGGTTTTGGTCGGAACATAATTTTGTCTCATTTTCAATGTCGTTGCGATGTTTTTAGTGCTGATTTTTTTTTCTATTCATCAGACCCGAAATCGACCATTCGATTTTTATTTTCTCGAGTTCTCGGCTTCGGGATATTGAATGTTTTTTAAATCGCTTGTTGTAAACAGTCTTTGAAGAAACGTACAGAATCGATTGAGTGAAAAACTGCGGGCCCATTGGCAGGCGATCCTTGTCGCTTCAAGGATAATGATCGACCCGCATATCCTTCGAGAAATAATTGTTTACTGTATACAGTGCAGTGCATTCTAAGAATATTTCACGTGTTTCTTTACTTCTAAACTAATCCATTTCCAATTGATCAATTACGCGATAAATTTTTTAACAATTAAACTTTGTTTTTATTGTTTTTTTTTTTTTTTTTAATTTTTTTTATTCCATACGTCATCCGGTTTTTTTAATCCAGAAATTTTTATCGCGTCAATTAAAAATCGAACATTCAATCGATCTTGATTCCTTTTTGTACATTGTAAACTATATCTGCCGAGGCTTGAAATAATTTTTTCTCATATTCGGTCATTCGCATTCTTATCACTTGGTCCACTCCATTTTCACCGATGATGCAGGGAAGAGATAAAAACATTTCGTGGCAAATATCGTGATGGCCCTTTTTAATTCGTTACAATTATTCAATAATTATTCAACAACTACTGTGTCAATTTTATTTATCGATTAAGCCACTTTAGAGCAAAATAAAAATGTCCATACTTTGACTTTCGTTTTTTTTTTTTTTTTTAATTAAATTATTAAATCCATCGAAATTCTCTACACAGTTTATTATCGAACTATTTATTAATTATGAAATAGAATTTTTGCACAAACAGTCCAGAGAATATCGATTAAATTCATAATTTAGCAAAAAATAAATCCCCGAAGTATTACCAATTTTTTTGTTTTTTTTTTTATTGCTCTAGAGTGTCTTGACCCCTCAAAATTGTAGAGGAAATGAAACAATCGTTCACCAGTACCTGAATCAACGTCGATACCGATTTTACTCGCTGACTGTTGCAAAGAATATCTCTCGTGATGTCTGCTACAGATAAACCAATCGCAGTATTTGAATAGCCTTTTAAACAACGAACAGTCGGTCCTCTGAAAAAAAAAAAAAAAATGTGTAAAACTATTAAATTAATAATTTTCAAATAAAACAAACTCTCCAGAAAAAAAAAATAAGTCAACTAATATTTTTTTTATCAACGAACAAAACAGAAAATGACCTTTCGAAGAGTCATTTTTTTTGCAATGGATTTTTTATGAAAACTTTTGTAATAATTAAGCAACTGCTAACGAGAATGGGAATTATTTTGTTTTATTTTTAATTAAAAAAAAAATTTTTTTTTTTTTTTACGCTCTTATAACGTCCTTGGCGATCTCGTTCCATCCCTCCTCGTCACTCTCCAATCCAATATTCGGCAAAATATCACGAAGAAGCACACCCGAGATATTAAAGCCGGACCACAACGGGACTAAATTTAAAAAAAAAAACATATGTTTGGGAATTCGTTAAATTCCTTAAATTGGTATCTCGAGCCCCGAATGACCTCACTTTTTCTCTCGCTCTCCTTCTCTATCTCTTTTTTTAATTTTTTTATCTTGGTACCTATACGTCGTAGCATTTGAGTTTTGAGGCCATGAATTTTTTGTTTGTTTGTTACCAGTTACGAATCGTATGAAATTTATCGAAAATAGAGACGACTCACTTTTTTATTGGTCTTTATGTAACAATTTTTTAATAATTCAACTTTTTTTTTTTCGAGATTTTTCATGAATGTTGATACGAAAATTATTACAAAATAGAGTCCAGAAAAATTGAAACATTAATCAACAAAAATTTCCGATTCTTTTCTGTTCTCTCGAAAATTATATAAAACAATTAAAATATTGTTTTCTGTTTTAATTTTTTTTTTTTAATGCTAAGATCGAAACGAACAACGATTTTTTCATTTTTTCTGTTTCTGGACAAAGACTTTTTATTTATCTTATTGCAATAATTCATGAGACTGTGAAAGATAATTTGATGAGAATAATGACTCACCCTGACTCTCACCATGCTCTCCGATGACATATCCATGAACCGAACTCGGCGCAACGCCGATTCGATCTCCGATCATGTAACGTAATCTCGCAGTGTCCAAGTGACAACCACTGCCGATTATACGATGAACCGGAAGTTTACTGACTTGCCACGTGAGCCAGGATATAACATCGACTGCGGTCATTACGAACGAAGAAAAAAATCGGTTTCAAGGTCTACCAAGGTCAATTGTGTCAAAATATGTAAAAAAAAGAAAAAAAAAAAGATATTGTAGAGACCTGGATTCGTAGCAATGACAAATACAGCATTCGGACTGTATTTGACCAACGGAGGGATTATATTCTTGAAAATATCGCTATTACGTTGAACCAAATCCAATCTCGTTTCACCCTTTTTTTGACGCGCACCCGCAGCTACGACAATGACTTTAGAATTGCTGGTAACGCAGAAATCTAACAACAAAATGATCTTTTCACACATCGAGAAAATATTATAAAAAAATCATCACTTTACCAATATTCTGACGAACCAAAAAATCATTTCGATGATTTTTAACCAAATCGTTGTAAACGTTCCATAAACTGTTAAATATTTTGTCTATTATTTTTTTTGTTTACCAGTGTCGTACTCCACGTGTGGATCGTCCATGAAAGTTCTTCCATGAGAATAATCCATTCCCTCGCCTTCGAGCTTTTTGGGAAACGCATCGACAATCGCGACGTGACTGCTAATTTTCTAAGTGTTTAATCGTATTTAAAAAAAAATGCAATGGAAACGAGATTCTGAGGAAACTTTTTTGTTACCTGGAAAAGAATGGCGTTGGCACAAGCGACTCCTACCATACCGGCGCCCACGATCGTTACTTTGTTCATACCGTCCCTCGTGGGTTCAGTCACTTTGCACAAAAGATTTTGGCGCAAGCATGGCGGACGTCTGATGAATTAGAGACAAAATATTTATCGTTATTCCAATGTACCAACGGTCGGTAATGAACAAATGTCTTAAAAAGTTTTTTTTTGGCAGTTTTGCCAAGTCTGCTTACTCAAAACTGACCGCTCTTTGTATGTTCTTTTGATCGAAATTTTTTTTCCGAAATTTCGAGGAACTCCGATTTTTTTCAGCGAATATTTGGCTCAAAATTGTTGGTGGTAAACTGTACGAACGATCGTTGATTGAATGATGTTTATTTAGTGACAAAAGTCTCTTCGCGAATCGCGATGACAGTTTATAAAATTGACACATTTTTCGACTTCTCAGAAACGACGATATATGAGAACCGAAATTTTCGGTCCTCGAAACTCAGATTATTTACAAATCTCAAAACACCATCACATCTCAACCGACAAACTTTATTATTTTTCACTTTTTTCATTTATTATAATTCGTTCACTTTTGAAAATCGAGATACGCGATGACATTTGGAAATTGTAGGCTCGAACCGTTTGACAAACGATTCCATGGCCACTGCCATAAAGTCGCTCACCAAAAATTCTTCAAACTTCAATATGACGTAAATATTTTGACAATTTTAGGAAAGGACATTAAAAAATAGTTTCGTTGAAAGTTTTTGACGTTTTTTGTTTTGTTTTAATTCCATCTCGTAAACATTGATAAATATGACAATTTTCAATATCTACACAACATTTATATTTCAGACTCTATTAATATTGCAAATGGAAAAATCTTGTGTATTTTTTTTCTCTGGACTATTTCGTTGTAAAAAAAGAAAACAATAGGTTCAAATAGTATCAAAAATTATAATACTTATTTTTCATAAGTTATCCTGCTTATGTATATCACGAGAGAGCACAAGAAATAAACAACAAAAATTGATTTTTTTCTGCTTTTTTTTACAATCACACGATGTTCCACACCACACAAAATTTAGTCTTTCGACTGCACAGCAATATATTTTTCACCTGAGTTTTTAAAGGCTTAATTTTAAGACGATTTTCGACTGAAAATTGAGAAAAATGTAAAAATTAAATTGCACCAGTGTGCAGCCAAAGGGTTAACTTTTTTTAATTGCTGAATTTAAATTTGCAAGAAATATAACCAGTCACGCGTATCGGCAGTAAAAGCACACGCATGCTCGCTAAAAAGGAACTACGACAATTAAACATTATTATTATTATTATTATTATTAAGCACAAAAAATAAAATGCAAAAGATTAAATTGGACCGTTTGACTTAACAAATGTAAATATTCCGTTGATTTGAAGTTTTTTCGGCCCATCATATTTGCTAATACTTTTGTTGACAATGAAAAATATTTGGCTATCCGAAAAATACGATAAGATGGTGAGAAAATTAGGGAACTTGATCTACATCGATGGTGAACAATAATAATTAAAATTTGAGACTCTTTTGAACCTCCGCCATTGTCGACGCTGATTTTTTGAGCAATTCACGCTCTTGCTCTGTGAGTTTTTGCTTGACAACAAAAGCCACTCCGTGCTCTCCGAGAGTACAAGGAACTGAGAGAAAAACTTCGTCATTAATTTCGTGGAGACCCTGAAACAAATTAATTCATTAATTTATTAGATTTTTGTCAAAATTCATTCGGGAAACGAGTCGTCAAAGAGTTCAATTTAATTGCAATCAAATTTTTCAAATTTTCAAGTTTTTTTTTTCAAAAAATTCTTTAAGCAATTATTCCAATAGTTTGAATACTTTTCTATTTTTTTTTTACTTATGTTTGATAAGAGTCCAGGTGTTAAATGAGACGATGAAAAAAAAACTTTAGCTTTGGACGCGAAAGTAACAAACGCTTTGTTTTTTGACCGTTTAACGATTGAGTAGAAAATGTTGATAAAAATCCGAGACTTAACTCACCGCAACCATTGTCGAAACCGCATGAACTTGATTGGAATTTCTGAGAATTGCTGACGCAAGATTCGATATGCTTAAGCCAATTGCCCACGATGTATATCCCTTTAGTTTTATGACCTCGTAGGCGCTTTGAACAACTTGTCTGTGAAGATCTCCCCAGTTTTCTGGGTCTTTCTCAGTGCCAACGTTCGCATCCAAATCTCGCAAACGTACACCAGCGACGTTGACTCCGGACCATACTGGAACTGATTTTGAAAAAAATAATAAAAAAATGAGTTTTCATCAAAACTTATGAGATTAATGCTGACGACATGAATGGAAGGGAGTAAATTTTACTTTAATGGGTCAATTTGACCCGGAGTAAACTCCATTCGTTTGTCATCACAACAGTTCGAATGATTTAGAACTGAAAAAAAATGTAATTTACCACTTGTGTCGCCATGTTCACCGATGATCCAACCGTGACAAGAAGTTGGAGCGACGTGGAGTTTCTGTGAAAGTAAAAATCTGAATCGTGCCGAATCGAGATTTGTTCCGCTTCCGATAACTCGATTTTTTGGCAATCCGGACAATTTCCATGCCACGTAAGTCAATATGTCGACCGGATTCGATACGATCAAAAGAATCGTTTTTGGACTGTATTTTACGAGTTGAGGAATTATTCCCTTGAATATATCAGTGTTCCTTTGTACAAGATCCAATCTGGTTTCACCCTCGCGTTGTCTAGCACCAGCTGTCACGACACAAATACTCGAATTTGCACTCGCTGCGTAATCAGTGCTCGCGTAGATACGAGCATTTTTTAAAAATGAACTGCCATGTTGCAAATCCATCATTTCTCCCTTCAGCTTTTCTTCCATAACGTCAATGAGGACGACGTCGCTTGAAACGCTCTAAATTTATTTTCAAAAAATCAAATTGAATCCGTGATCGATCAAAATTTCATTTTTTTTTATTCACTAGGTTTTATAAATTAGATTTATGTCAATTATTTATCATTTTTTTTTCTTTCAATAAATCTTTATACATTTATCTAATAATAATTCGTGATACGAAAAAATAGATTATTTGCTACTTTTTTTTTCATCTGAATAATTCACCAATTACCTTTGTTAAAATACTGAAAGCGCAAGCCATACCGACTTGTCCAACACCAACAACAGTAATTTTGTTTTTCCCGCTGGATTGCGGTTCCGAAATGACGCTCAAAAGTTTTTCCTTTAGTGAAGTCATTTTCGGTTCTGTAAAGAAATGAAAAATAAGAAAAAAAAACAAAACGAAATGATCCGAAGGTCACCTTGAGAGTCGGTGAAAGTCACCTTGGCATTGGGTTAAGGTCACGACGGTCGTATCCCACCATGGGGTGGAGTCACACGTGCGTGAGCCCTCGTATATTTTCTAACAACTCGATAATAATCGATAAAGAATTGCACTTTATGTAACTTTTCACAACGTCAAAAAAAAATATACGAAGAAAAAACATGAATTTCGAATAAAAACTTAATTTCAATAGTCAATATTCAACACGAATTAAATGATTGGCAAAATTAATAAACACCATTCTTTGTAATCAAAAAATAAAATAAAAATATTTCGTAACTTCTAACACCGATGATTGATCGCTTTTAATTATTCGAAGTTGAACAACCCCTTGCGGAATTCTAAATTGAGTCGGTTGTACACGTAGGAAAGCAACCGCAGCAGTTCTTTTCTTAGCTCGAAACCGGTCCAAAAATAAAACGAATAATATGAAGAAACCGAAAAGAAGAAACGAAAAGTAAGTCACAATAACCACGTGTACTGGCAAAGAGCGAACAAAAGTTTGTCCTTGGATATACAAGCGCTTATCGGTCATGCATCCGGACTCTGTATTACTGTTATAGTTCTAGCGAGGGAATTGTATTTGTTATTTGTATTGGTTTAGCAATCAACCAAAAGTTTCTCAACCTTGATAATAAATAAAATTGAAATTAATATCCCGAGCTATGACGTACGACATGAAAGATATAAAGTGAATAAACTAATTTCGAAGTGAAGTCAAGCGCGAAATATTTGAATAAAAAAATTTCAAGTTACAACTTTTTTTAAATTCGATTTAATCCCCAAAAACTTCAAATTTAATCCAAATTCTTGACGATTCTTTCACATTGTTATCAAGTTAATGTTTCATTTCTCACAATAATGTGATTGTATCTAAAATCAAAACTGTTTCAATATCAAAATCAACAACCCACTAATTTGTTGAAATGAGAATTGAATTCTTTTTACCTTTTTTTGAATATCCTTGAAAGTAATTCGCAAAAAAAAAATCCCAAAAATCCGTTACTGCTTCACGATGTATTTGGAGACCACAAGAGAACAGACACGATATTTCAGGCGTTACCGGCTCGTCTGACAGCTAAGCGCTGTGTGTTACGGAAGGTGACCTTAGCCCCTTCTTTTATAGGAAGCATGCGCGAGCGACGGTGCGCCTGGAAAATCCTCATTTCGCGGTCGGTAAACCCATAAAGTATCAAAGAATAGGTATAAATAAAGTTTAAAAAAAAATCACACAATTTTCAATTATTTATAATCCGTCTACATTTATACTTTATTGTCACAATTTTTCCATCAATTCTATACGGATGTGCCAACTGGCACGTATTGTTACAACTTTTCGCGGAAGGTGAAGTCATTTCGCGCAAGCGCTCGTATATACAGCAAACAGGAACATGAAACTTGTTTGTACACATGTCCTTGTCTATATAGTTCATGGGATAGACGATGCACGCTTCTCGTCACTTGATCAATATTTCACCATAGAGAATATCTTCGAAGACGAATTTGATAAAGAAAGTAAATATTTCAGAATGAAATCCATCGTAATTAATAAATCAATTCATTTCCCAAAATAAAAACATTGAAATAAATAGAAAATCGGTTTAATTAATAATTTTGAAAAACTGTCAAATTTAATAAAAGTTTTCGAGGAGAAATAAAACACGAACATCAAGTAAAATGACATTTTTTATTTCATTGGCAAAGAAAACGTTTTTATCAAATTATCTACTCGACCGATTACCAGCCTCGCGACACATATATGTGTATAGACGAAAAATTATCGGGAAGTTGCATCACACGTTCACGAGATGCAACAGGTATAGAAGTTTTAAGAGTTTCGTGGATTGTGGAGTCTCGTGCAATCGGTGAATCACGTTGAAAAAAATAAATGTACGTGATATTATGAGTCATTGAATGTATGAGAAGCTGAAATTAAGTGAATGAGATACGAATCAAAAAATTGATTAGATTTTCAAGAATTTTTTAACAAACACGATAAACGTTACGATTGAATTAGTCCAAAGTTTCGATCGAATGAATACTGAAAATACATCATTGCATCACACAAAAGAAATGCTTATATTAATATTATTTGTTGATAAATTATTGACATTAATATTTGTTATTGGACTTATGTTTGATTTTACATGCAATTTGCACATCCAAACAAATTTCCAACAGATACGATTTTTCGGTTTGCATTCAGTGATGCAAAGGGCAACCGTTCCGCGTCATAAAATAGTTATCCGGTTCGTGTGGCTACGTGCCTATCGTCACTGACGCAAATTTTTCTTTTGCTCCTTTTCTCCTTTCCCAACAGGAAACTGTTGGTGAAAGGAAAGAAAAAGAGACGAGCCGAGTAATGCACATCGTCACGTTTGGTGATCAAAGTCGTGTCGATATAATTAGAAATTGTAGACACGTTTCGACTTCTCAGGTTTTCAAACATTTCGAGCTCAAATATAAAAACAACATTGTTTCAATAAAAATTATAAATATTTGTTATACAAACGTGTGTTTCAAAGGAAATTCTATGCAAAAATATATTTTTAGTTTTTACACGTAGACACACATTGACCGAAGTTGTGTCACAAGCTTTGGAGTAGAATCTTTGTATATTAAAACCACGGGGCCGAATGGCCGGTTAAAAATAAATAGAGGCAAATATTTTTCGGTTCAAAGTCATTTGAAAAAGAATGCTGCAGAACCGAACAAAAAAAACAACGTGTCAAATTAACGTTAATGAACCAAGATAAAAGGCTCGAAGCTTGAAATATCTGTTTTGGAAAATGAAGCAAAGAATAAAGAATTAAAAATATATATATATATGTTACGATCGATCAGGAATGAAAAAGTGTGAGCAACAAGTGCTCTGACAACACGAAGTATCAGCTCTATCGCTCTAAATAAATATATACTTTTGCAGCGATTTACTAAATAAGAAACAGAAATCTGTAGCAAAAGCAGTCGATAATGTAGACGTTTTTGCAAATATTATAAATCGGGAAAATATAACAAGGTTCACAAAACTCTGAAACAATTCCTTTCTTATTTGGTGTATATATTAGAGAAATAAATGTATCCTGTGTTAAAAGATTGAAAAATCGATGATTCAGTGGAATATTTTTGGAAGCGACAAAATTATTTTACATTTTTGCAACTTTATCTTGGAAAAAATTGCATCTGATGATTTTGAAGTTACTTTGTAAATACTATGATAATTATTGCGCGTGAACCTCGTTAAGACGTATTTATAATCACGCATAATGTTTTGTTGCCTAAATTTTCGTTTCACAGGGATAAGATAATAAATAAAAATGACTTGATAATTTTTCACATCTTTTATTGAAAGGTTGTTAACGAGTTAAACATACGATTCGGGAAATTCGAACGTCACGTCACGGCCCGTTAATTTTTTGTAGACGGAGGCGAAGGTGTCAACCTGGAAAACACAATAAAACGTGCGATTAGAAATATGTAAAAATCACATTTAAAATTAATACAAAATTATACAAAAATAAGCGATAACGATAGTAACTTTGTGTATGAAAAAATTCACACCTTGTGTTCGATATTGGTCTGCTCATTTTTGTCCAAATGTACTTTGATGAGCTGCTTTCCATCAAGCTTGACACGAATCCTTTTGCCAACGATTTCAACTGGATAAACAAGATCCTCGAGAAGAGCGTCATAGACCGCGGTAAGAGTACGGCTGCGTGGCCTCTTTTGCTTGTTCTTGGTGCGCGTCTTACGTGTCGGTTTGGGCAAAATTTTTCTCTCTCCTACAAACATGACGTGCTTGCCAGAAAATTTCTTTTCCAACTCGCGCACAAGCCTTGTTTGGATTTTTTGGAAAGCCTTCAGTTTAGGCATCGGCACATAGATGATGATGGACTGGAAAGCGTTATTTTTTTTCCAATAAATGAAAATGAACCCGAGAAATGTGATTATTTGAAAAAACGTATGTGGAAAATTGAAAAACTCACTTTTTTATTGTTTGTTTCGAGCTCCTTTGCCTTGGTAATGTACAGTTCCCTCAGTTGAGATTTGAGGTCGCTGTTCATTTCGAGCTCGAGAAGAGCTTGCGAAATGCTAGCCTCGAACGTGTCGGGCTCGGCGCCGCCGCTTTTAACGATTTTCGCGTTCGCCGAAAACATCTAGAACGATGCAAAACAGAGAATGAGAATATTACACGAACGCAAAACACGAAGGTACTCGAGTTCAATTTGGAGGTTATGGCACAATGTTGTTGACGTTTGAGGCTTCGAAGTCCGAAAAGCTCGATTTTTCTTCAGGTTAGAATAACTCAAGTCGGTTAATCGTTCAGACAATCGTTCAATAATGAATTTCTCGTAAATTGTTCAACTCGGATCAACTGACTACGATTTATAGAGCAAAAACGAGCTTTCCGTGTAAGCAAAATTCAGCCAAGACCCGCAACGAACCAACAATGTTACGATAATCCGCGTACATCAATTTCACGATTTGCCATCGAAAAAATCGCGGACTTCAGTCGCGTAGATTAAATTATCATTGACGTATCGTGCGATTACGTTTTTAGCCATTTTTCACAGATTTACGATTGTTTTAACGAAATTCCGTAAGATACATACCGTGTTCGGTTAGCAATCGCGTGGAAGAGAACCGCAGAAAAAAATGTTTCACAAGATGTGCGATCCAGTGGCTCCACAACCACCGTGGCTGTCACTTGAAACGAGGAATGGTTATTTGACCGTCAGGAATTGACCACTTGAAAGTTTCTCACGAAAAGTTGCTGGAGTTGTAATTGTTCATATTTCGGTTCGACAAATTACGCTAGTTTTATAAAAACCAATAAGTTTGCTATTCTTGCCTATTTATTTTTCGTTTTCTATTATTTTTCCGGATTTCTATGGTACTTTCCTTGTCCGTGCGAGATTGGACGGTGCTGCTGTTCGGCGCAGCAGCATTTTTCAGTACTTTACCGCGCAGCTAACGTCAGATACCCATCTTTAGGAATCGATTTCGCCCAACCATTTTTCACTCCGTGTTTTCGCCCTGGTAATTCCCGGAGGGTAAGTACAGGGAGCAATCCCTTATTCCCGTTCTTCTACTTTAATTTTCGTAATTTGGATATTCGAACATTCGATCGTTTCGTTAGACGAAAATCTCGTTTTCAATAATTCCCCACAATACTAACTGTGGCTGAGAATTTATTGACAAGTTCATCAGTACGTTCGTTGCGATTAGGTAATAGTTGATATATCTCCCTCCTCATAATTACGTCTAAAAAAATTCGTTCTACTCTACCCAAAGTCGTTGAATTTTTTTTTTCCTTTCAACCACAGATTGTCCTTCATTTTGATCAGACGATTCATGGAATATTTAGGAATTCATTGTTTCATTTTTTTTGCAGAATAATATGTCGGGCAAACTATTGATGACCTGCCTTCGTGGCGTGCGCAAAATGCAAGTTGCTCGGATGTCAGATCACGGAGCTCCTTCACATTCATTTACCAGGAAGATTGGAAACCGAGAAGTTGTTGGCTATGGAATCAACGGTGAGGCTTCTTACATTGACCATGAAGCCTGGCCAATGCCTGCTGTGCGCTTCAAAGAAATCACCCCCGACATTGCGGTACGCTTTTGAACATTTCTACTGATGATAAAAATGATTTACTCTTATTCATAAAGTTTCAAATAAAAGTGATTTCTCAATGAATAGTAAAAAACAATCCATTTTTTGTACAAATCCATTTTTTTTTAATCAATCAGCCAAAAGAGTTCATCAAATAAATTGAATCCAAAATACAGTGGAACTGAGTAATAAAGAAGTTCAGAGCTTAAAAGAAAATTAAAAATAAAAAACTCCGATTTTACATAAAATGATGGAAAAGAAAAAAATTAATAAGTGGAACAGTAAAGTACAGTTGAACAAAAAAATATGAAGATGAATATTGATAAAATGAAAAAACTTCATTGTGTTAAAATATTGGAAATAAAAATCATTTATAAAATGACAATGATTCAGAGACGGGAATTCGGTAGAACGCTTTGACTGAAAAGATTTTCGTCTTTAACAAACTGAATCTGCAAAATCGTTTTTCGAGATAATTTGTACAAGTTGACAACGAATATTCATTGTTTTTTTTTTTGAAGAAATTAAAAAAAAAAGAACTTTAAAATTGCAGGTTTTGAAAGAGAAGGAAAAGGGAGACTGGAAAAAATTGACATTGGAGGAGAAAAAGATGTTGTACAGAGCGAGTTTCTGTCAGACTTTTGCAGAAATGGATGCACCGACGGGTGAATGGAAATCGATAACTGGCATCACCCTATCGATAATATGCACGAGTTTGTGGTTATTCGTGGCAATGAAAGTATTTGGTGAGAATATGAAAATAAAACAATTTCTAGAACATTTGCTACAAAAAGTATAAAAACAGTTGAAGATATAAAATGAAAAATGATTTCAGTGAACGAGCCGCTGCCGGAATCATTCAGCGAAGAGTGTCAACTTGCGCAGTTGGAGCGTATGCGTATTTTGGAAGTAAATCCAATAACGGGACTGACCAGTCGCAAATGAAGAAAAATAATAAGTCAATAAAAAGGCGATTAGTAAATAAAATTTGTACGTTAGAGTGAAAAAACATGTTGTACACAAAAAATTGTGCAAACTGCATGAATGGCGAAATAAAAGCAATGCTCTGACGCATAGTACGAAATATTAATAACAAATAAACACATAAAAAATCCGTTTCCTTGTTTCCTGAAAAAGAGAAATTCGTAAACGAATAAAATTCAATATCCACCAATTCTCAGGCTTTTGATCTTTTATTATGAAAACGTAATCAACTATAGTTTGTACTTGAGATTATGATACAGTGTGTGTTGTATATAAATAAAGTGATATCTTACAAAGACCGCATTACAGAAGATTATCTAATGGGCGCCAACAGTCTTTAGTAAGTTTGTACAAATTACAATAGTTTTTAAATGTTATACATAGCAGCAATGATGTGAAAGAGAAAGAGTGGGCGCGAAGGGCAGCGGAGGAGGAGGAGGAGAGGAAAAAATCCCTCAAAAAGGATAAGCAGTCATACAAGAAGAATCGCGCTAAAAATCTCACTCATTCATTCACACATTTATACATTTATGTTATAAAATAGCTCGTACGATCGCGTGCGAGTCTGTACAAAGAGCCTCTGCGAGTATGAGACGAAAAAGGGAAGTAAGAACAAAATAAACATACATATATTACACGTTCAATGTTAATGGTCAATCTCTCGCGAATCGTTATATATATATATATATAATATATATAGTTTATATATATTATTTATAGTTAAATATGGAGTTAATCCATATTCGATAATGTACACGTCAAATAAACTAGCGTTATTCGTATTTTTTTTTCTTTTTCACTTTACAGTACATAATTATGAGAAGAATTCTTCGACGGAGAGGCTGAATAAAAACAATATATATGAACAGAATCAACAATCGAGTCCGATCCGTTCGGAAACTTTTAACCGGTTATTTTTTTTTGTTATTTTTTGTTTTTTTCGTTTGTTTTGTTGTCGTTTTTTTTTTTACAATATATACAATGGGCAAATCGTTTTGATTATTATCGAATAATCCGTGCTCCCTTTGCAGTGTGCAGTGTAATCGCGTTTACAGTACAATATTATATAGATATTTAATAGGGAACCGGAAAGTCTTTCCTTTGTCGATCTTTTGCCATTTCGCTACATCGACGATTAGTGAACCTTGCGTGGTTTTTTTTTTCAAATTCCTCCTCCTCCTGGCCCTTTTCAAAGAATAACAACTAAGATTGCGGGTTTTATTTTCGTTTTCGGCACCAAAATTGTGCCACATTGATTAGAAGAGAAAAAAAAATATAAGAAAGCGACATGTGACATGGGTATCGTGACTTATGAAAAATCGATTAATGAAAAACGACTTGTCAACTTTATACGAGATTAAAAAAAAAAAAAAAAAAAAAAAAAAAAAAATAGGAAACAAAAAATCACAGTGTTGCGATTAAAAGAAAACTAAAATTGGCGCTCATGGACATTCTTTTTTCTCCTCCTTTCTTTTGCCTTCTCTTATTATCAATAATTATTTATAATTATTACTATTTTTTTGTTTGTTAACTGCTATAATCTTGCCAAGATGTTTGCCGTCGTTATTGAGCTTTTTTTGACAACTACTCCGCGATTCCGATTGGAAGTATCGAAACGCGATGCGGATGGAGCGAGGGTGAGAGAACTTCGAGATATCGTGGTGGAAAATTCTCTCGAATTTTGTTTCTCATTTTTTGAAATATCAATTAGCTCTCTATGTTTTTTTTTGTTTTTTATACATGCAGTAATTTGGTGTTCACTGCTGTGTGTCGTTGCCAATGAGAGAATATTATTATTCGCACGATGACTTAGGACGTGTGCGAATTTTCTCGTGTTTTCTTTTCTTTTGTTTCTTTGTTTGTTTTGTCAATTCTATTTACTTGTTTATGAAACAAGAAGCATTCGTAAAAACCACCGACGAACCCGATCACACTTTTCATCACCGTACGCAGTCACCCGGGCCTCGATGAGCCGGACATTTCTTTCGCTTTGGTCCTTGCACCCTCGAGCCTGGACTCTGATTGTTGTTATTGTTACCACCGTTGTTTAGCATATTGTTGTTGTTGCCACCTCCGTGCTGAAGGTTTTTCGACTTGTGTTGGCCCGGCGTATTGTTATTCATGCTACGAGAGTAATTGTTTCTCGAACTATTTTGGTGATTAACTGGAATTAAGAAGGAAAAAAAACAAAATGAAACAGTTTATAACATATCCAGAAAATTATTAATAGAATAAAGAAAAAATTGAAAATATAATCTAAAAATATAAATATAATCGTTATAAAGATATTCAAGTGTTCAATTTTTATTAGTTCTTTACGATTAGTGCACATTTATTCAATGATTGTCCAAAGTTTTGAGTCAAACTAAAAAAAAAGCAATTCAAGTACCTTCGATATTTTGACTTACCGTGGCTGCTACTTGCAGGCCTATACGGTTTTTTCCAGTGCTGTTGATGGTGTTGCTGTTGCGATTGTTGTTGATTATTGCCCGCGGAATTGTACTGATGTCGTTCAGAGTGTCTCTCATCGCCGGGTTTTCCAATCCCGGTGTTTGGCGAATTTCCACGACTGCATTCGGAGTCCTAGGCCAAAATAAATATTGTTAGAAAAAAAAAAAAAAACTACAATGAAGAAATCGGGATGATGGAATTGAGGCGCTTACGGTGTCACTAGCCGGCGCGGAAAGCGTCGATGCGTCTGAACTCGTTGAGCTTGATAACGAATCCGTTTCTCCGAGAGGAAGAGGGAATGTTTCCTTTATCCATTTTCTGTAGTCTATAACTTCGTCAGTTACTCGTATTATCCTCCCCAATATACTGCAAACGAACAAAGAAAAAAATAAATTCCAAATTGCTATGACACCATGTATGAAAAAAAAAAGTGTAAACTTTATCGTCAGATTGTGTCCCGCATTCGTATTCGACTTTTCATAGTCTAGAAATGTCTCGAAAAATAATAGAATGCAACTAGAATATTCGACGATATTCTAGAGACTCAAGAATGTCAAAGATTTTTCTAGAACATTCCAGATCTTTTGCAGCTTAGACAACGCAAGATCTAATACTGCTCGAAAAGTTAAAGGAAAAAATGTAATCATCAGCGAAATCTTACCTCACTTTACTGCCATCATAGAGAATTGCATTGAGAGGATTGACTGCTTGAGAAAGTACGTAGTAAGCCCAGTCAAAAGCGTCCTTAACGTAGAGAGCTCCGTAACTACTGCGTCCGATATCGTTACCCGGTGTAAGAGGATCCTCGATACAGAGCAACGAAGGTCGATGTCCGTCGATCATGTCTCGTTGAACCTAGAATTTTGATTCATCATTTATTCGGCGCTATGCTCGTCCTCTTATGCTCTTTCTAATAACCGAATTTAAAAAACATAAGGGCCTGAGGGATTCTGAATCAGAATCCAATATATATTTTGAGGGTAGAGAATGTGTTAAAACATTTTCAGAAAGTTCGATCAATTCATTCAAACCTTATGTTTTAACATATTTACATTTTTTTTTTTCGAAAATTTTTTCCGGTTTGCTGAGTTTTTATCATCAAATATTTATCCAAAGCGATTCTATTTAAATCATTCTATTCGTCGTCGAATAACGAAACAAATGGTATATAATTAAACATTATTATCGTATACAAGGAACATTTTATAAGGTGAGAAGATTCAGATCGTTGTTGGGAAATAAAGTGGAGAGCATTTGCGTGTTATTTGAAAAAATAGTTTTTCCGTTGTTAATCAATACTTTAGGTTGTGTAAAGAAAAAGAATCAAAGAGGATGAAATGAAATCGTTAGAGAAGTTCAAATCAATATAATTATTGATGGAAAATCTTAACGAGAGGATATTTTACCTCCTCCTTGGATATGTAAGTACCGCCGTCCTTTACCCTAATACCAGTTTTAACGTAATTGAAATTTCTACCATAGAGTTCGAGAAATTCGATGAGTAAAACACCCAAATTGGCACCTTCGCAGTAAGCGTTTTGCCGAGGATGTAACTGAAAAATTATGAGAATAAGGAATAGAAAAGATGTTTTTTTTTAAATTTTTTATTATTGATGTTAAAAAGTGATGAAGAAAAAATGTAATCGTTAAATTGGACTCACCTGTAAAAAACTAATGGTCATGAGAATTAAACTGTAGGAAGAAATCCCACCGGTGAAGACTTCGTTAAGGTCTCTCTGTAATAGGAATTGTTTCAATACCATAACCAGTCTATCGAGCACAGGAAAACGCCTTTTGTAAGACTTTATGAAGTCCGCTGATTTGACACCGTTGCTCATATTGAAACTGATGTCGACTTTGATCTCTGACTCCTTGTCTGTGAGTTTGACTATCGGAACACTCGCTTTGTCCAATACTTTCAGCGAATGCGGCTCTGCAATGTTTTGGTCCAACAGTGCTTTTTCCAGTGTGCGAAGCGGAAGTTTTGCCCACATGCCTATCACAACCAGATCTATATCGCTGCAACATTAAAAACACATTTTACTCATCTTTTGCTCTAGTTTATAAAAATTGTTTTAAATAAATACATCAATCATTTTTTACATACCTTGTGGGCAAATAAAGGCCGGTACGAAAACTGCCAAATACTTCTACTTTGGAATTGGGCCATAGATCGTAAATTACCTGCTCTATTCTCTTAATCACTCTCACTCTGAGATGGTGCTCTTCGCTCGACGGACACATGTATGTACAGAAATCTTGGATTTCTTCGTGCAATCTGTTCAAAATCAGTAAAAAATCATCATTTTTAAGAGACTCGGGACTTTGCAGAGCAAATCTGCAAAAAACGGTTGAAAATTCTTTGTCCAAAATATAAAAAATCTACTTTCATTCGAGACTTAAACCTTTTGACATAAACCATGATTTTCAAGATTTTTTTTGTAAGAGTTTTTTTTTGGGACTTTTACCGTAATTTCGTATGTAGTTATTTTTGGATAAATTTACAAGCAATGATCTGTCGGATGTTTCATAATAAAAGAATGTCCACTTAAAATTTTTTGGAATGATAAATATCTGAAGTGCATGCTTTTTTTTTCTTTGTTGTTTTACCATTCTTGACAGCGACACAAAAATTTATAATTGAGCGAATAAATTTTTTTACAAGTTTTCTACATTGAATGTGCAATTATTAACTTAATAATGGTTAGATTTCGTTAGTAGCACGAAATATTCGTATAAATGACAAAAATATCATGGAAACTAATAATTTAGCAAGGACTCGGTTGAAACATCTTGACGCTAAGATAATTCGCGCATTTTTCATGTCAGACATTATTCGGCTGCGAAGATTTGTCTGCATAATCCTCCCTTTTGGTACACGGGACATGTGACATTCCTAACCTATAAATCGTACTATTTCCGTTGAGGCGAGATCGCATATTTAGTAGAAGAGTGAGAAGGGAGAAAAGAAAAAGATTTTAAAGAAGGTTTGGGGTTAAAAATGGCCAAGGTGTGGGTGGAGGAGTGAAAATTGGTAAAAACGTGTAATTTTACGAGGACCGGAATAGTACGATAATTGCACGCGCTAGATGGCGGGGAGTTCATCGAAGAGAATTTTCGAGAAATAACGAGAGGAAACACGATGGGTTGTATGGTAAATAATGGAATAAAGGATCGTAAATGAAAAAAATCCGTTGAGATAATGAACATGATGATAAATGTGGTAAAAGTAATAATAAAGGTGAAGAGTACTGACCCAATAATTCCTGTGGGATAATGCTTGTTGGGTATGCGCCAAGGACAACCCCCGTACTCGCCGATCAGGGCTTCTTGATTATAGTTCATGCCGTACGTACTAGCTCGATTATCGCTTTTCCTGCGGGATGGATTGTAATAATTGTTGCAGGTATTGTGTTGTACGATGGGCCTTTGATGGTGCGGATTAGACGTTCTGTCGTGCTCGACACCACCACCACCACCACCGACACCACCACTACCACTTAGACGATTGTTCATAGTGTCGAGTGGCAGATAATCTTTATTCCCCATAACTCCGCCCCCAAAGTGATCGTGCTTAAGAGTTAATATGTCAAGACCTTTTTCGGCCTCCCAAATCCGTAACCACAAGTCTTTCGCGGGGCCAAATTGCTCCGGTTGATCCCAACCGATCGTAGGATCCATCAAACGGCTTCGGGGCCGGCCCACACACTCGCGATCTCGCGCGGCCTCTGCCTCTCTCGCACACACACCCGTCCAACGCGCTTCTCTCCCTCCTCCTATGTCACACTTACTCACCACTACGCTCACTCCTTCTTACTCCCTATTCTCACTCGCACTCTTTCTCACTCTCTCTCTCTCTCTCTCGCTCTCTTCCTCTCCCTCTCTCTCTCTCGTTCTCTCAATCACTTTAATCAATCTTTTCAACTTATGCACACGACACTTGGATTAATTTTTCATTGACAAAACCAACGAATTATTGCTCTCTATCACCCCTGTACTTTTCTTCAACCCGAATATCTCTCTACACGAGCGAATATCGTGCATACAGGTTGCACCAACGCGCAGCACATACACGCGCGCGCACTTACTACTTACTATCCCTCCAATTACGGTAGATGTCGCTAATATCGCCAATCGACTCTATAGAGATTGGAAATTGGCGACATCTAACGCAAGTAGAAGAATAGTAAGTGAATGTACTACACCTTACTTACATGATTGGCGCGGACTGAAAATTAAACTGACAAATTCACTAATGAAATCACAAGAAAATTATAGCAAGTACATATAAAAAAATGCTTGACAGTTATTTCACTACAAGAAAAAAAAATTGATAATCATAAAACGATCGTTTTAAAAATGAATAATTAATTCTGTGTTACGTCATTTTTCGTATACCCATTTCTGTTGAAAATTCCTTTCTTCTCGTAGATTTCGATATTTACATTGATAAACACAAAAATGTTAGCATAAGAAATGTATTTTAAAAATTGACTTGTAATTCAACACGAAATCCAGTAACATCAGTACATGTACGACGGATAAATGTGCTTCGGTTAGAATATTACATATAAATTGATACAAAAAAAAGCGAAGCCTCAAAAAAAATCCAGTCTATCTATATCAGTATCGAGAAAAACAGCAGAAAATTTTATAAAAGGAACCCGTATAGTGGTAGCCAATGTGTGCGAGCAGAGGCAGACATGCGTGCTGACGGATGAGAAATGCTCGTAGCGCCGTTGGTGGTCAGGGGACAGAAGCTCCCTCTCAGGTGTCTCGAAATTCGTCCATGATTCACAACCGGCGGCCTCAGCGTCTAACAAACAATCGTCTCCCCTCTGACTGACTCGTAGCACATTGGAAAATCTACAGGACCGTAGTCCGTAGTCGAAAACGACAGTGAATTCAGCTCGGTAGTTTGGAAGATTGTAACAAAAAAAACGTGCAAAAGTGTGTGCTGTGTATTCAAAGTTTAATAAGACTTAAATAGCGTTTAGAAATGCCATCGCAAGAGATAACAGTGGCGCAACCGCCGCCGATCGAAGGCGAGGATACAGCTCCGTCTTCGCAGCCGATCGTCGGCATAATTTATCCTCCTCCGGAGGTTAGAAGTATCCTTTCACTAACAAATTCTCACAACGTTTGATTAAAAACGAAAATTCGCCTGTATTTATTCGTAAATACGAGAAAATCAGTTAATTTCATCATTTTCATACGTTTCAGCTTTTCATCGATAGCTTGTTTTTCCTTAAACAGTATAATTAGATATCGTCGACAAGACTGCGAGCTTCGTCGCCAGAAATGGCCCGGAATTCGAATCGAGGATTCGACAAAATGAATTGGGAAATCCAAAGTTCAATTTCCTCAATTTTGGTGACCCTTATCATGCTTATTATCAACACAAGGTCAAAGAATTCAAAGAAGGAAAAGGTCAAGAACCCACACTGGGCTTGGGCCCTCCAAAAGCCGCTACTCTCAGCGCGCACCAAAAACAACAAGAAATCCTCAAACAGGTGGAACAACCTTTTGTACCCAAAGATCCTCCTGCGGAGTTTGAATTTATTGCCGATCCGCCGTCCATTTCTGCATTGGATTTGTAAGTAAAACAGAATTCTCTATTTCTCCGTTAAACAACGTCAAACATTATTGACAAAGTGTTTCTTTGTATTATTGACAATTTTCCTAAAATCATGCTTAAAACATCGAATAAATCAGCCATAACATTTTTTTGCAGAGACATTGTGAAATTAACAGCCCAATTCGTAGCAAGAAACGGCAGGCAATTTCTCACAAACCTGATGAACCGGGAACAGCGTAACTTTCAATTTGACTTTCTTCGTCCGCAGCACTCGCTCTTCCAATACTTTACAAAACTATTGGAACAGTACACAAAAGTTCTTATACCCCCTAAAGATTTATTACCACGTTTGCGCGAAGAGGCGTATACGATGGACAAAATTTTAGAGCAAGTTAAATATCGCGCTGAATGGCTCAAGTATCAAGAAGCCCAGAGGCGTAAGACAGAGGAAGAAATGGAACGCGAGAGAGTAGCATACGCGCAAATTGATTGGCACGATTTTGTCGTTGTTGAGACAGTCGATTATCAACAATTCGAAGTTGGCAATTTCCCTGCACCCACGACGCCTGACGAAGTTGGTGCGAGAGTTCTTATGCAGGTACGTCAACGAGCTCAAGAATGAATAATTGACGATCTATTGGCTCGTAATTTTTTCGTACAAATCTGTTAATTTGACGTTTCATATAAAAAGTGCAATATTTTCTGTGTTCACTAGGAACGTATCGAGGATGGCGAAGACGTTGAAATGCAGATTGAGAGCGACGGAGACGACGAAATGGAAAATCGTACCGATGCAGAGAAGGAGCGCGCCAAAGACAACAATCAGGTAAAAAAAATCGCCGTATTTTATGTTTTTTATTCATATTTCAATCTCCAACTATTTAACTCAATGTTCGTTCATTTTGGCGCAGGTACAAGATATGGAGGAAGATTCGAGCGATGAGGACGAAGACGATGACGTCTCGCCTCCTGGTGAATCGCAAAAATCGAAGGACGGAAAGATGCGAGACTCGAGTATGCAGCCTCCACCTTTGCCACCTACACCAGGAAATGTTTTGGTCAAGAAAGGCTACGATCCTAAGCAGCATGGTGAGTGTAGAAAAATGTTTACATTAAAGAAACAACGAGCCATGAGAACAAAACAAAATTTATAAATTTATTCGTTTAATTTACATTTTAATTCATTTCACAGCAACGAAAATATCAAGACCAGCAGCACCGGATGAGTATCTTATATCACCGATAACGGGTGAAAGAATACCTGCGAGTAAAGTTCAAGAACACATGAGAATCGGTTTGCTCGATCCGCGCTGGGTGGAGCAGCGTGACAAGCATTTGGACAAATTGGCGCAAGAAACAGTTTTCGCGCCTGGTACAGCGATCGAGGCAAGTTTGAAGCAGCTTGCGGAGCGTCGTACAGATATTTTCGGTGTTGGTGACGAGGAGACGGCGATCGGTAAGAAGATCGGCGAGGAAGACAAGAAAAAAGATGATAAAGTTACTTGGGACGGACACACGTCGAGCGTCGAAGCAGCCACGCGAGCTGCACGAGCGAATATTACGCTCGAGGAACAAATTCATCAGATACACAAAGTCAAGGGACTTTTGCCGGACGAGGAAAAGGAGAAAATTGGCCCCAAGCCGGCGAACCGAGGCGCTGAATTGTCGCATATGGCTGCAGCTGCTTCCAAACCTCAGGCTACGTTGAAAGCTCCGCCAAAACCACCGGCACCTAAACCAATGCCTGTACCTGCTCAACCTCCACCTCCACCGCCTCCACCTGCTATGACAATGCCCACAATGGCAATGCCTCAGCCAATGATGGCTCAACCACCGCCAATGATGATGATGGCTCCGATGGCACCAATGCCACCAATCAGACCGCCTCCACTAATGAGTAATTATCATTTTTTTAAACTTAACCATAACGTCCTTTTTGATGCTTCTAAATATATGTTATTCCGCATTTTTTTCAAAGATTCGTATAAACAATAAGAAATCAAATTCGCAATATAAATGATACGAGTTATAGGGAATAATATAAATAACAAAACTCGATGGTACTGAATTTCTTTTCTAGCTCCAGCTATGTCGCCTTTCATGCCTACACCACCTCCGATGCAGCCGCCAATAAACACGCAGGTAAATAAATGGAAATACATGAATTAATAATAAAAAGTTATAGATTTTTTTTTGATTATATTGTTTACGACTGGAAAAAAATGGATACAAGAATGAAAATATTGTTCATTTCAGATATCGTCCATGAAGCATACAGCAGAACCAATGGAAGGAGTAGAACCACCATCGAAAAAATTGCGCACCGAAGATTCCCTCATACCGGAACAACAATTTTTGGCTAGAAATAAGGTGAAATATGACTTTTCTAATCAAACAACGAAATCGGCCATAATTGGGTGTGTTAATAACACAAATTCGATGACTTTATCTTTGCAGGCTCCAGTTCAACTGAGTATAGTTGTGCCGGTGATGACAGAAAAAGCAGAATGGAAATTGACCGGTCAAACGTTGTCGATAACGTTACAGCCGAGTGATACGGTGGCAACGGTAAAGGCCCGAATCCATGAACAAACGGGAATTCCGCCGGGTAAACAAAAGCTGCGATTCGAGGTAAGTTTTTTATTTATCCACGAGAAAAATGAAGCAATAATTTTAAATAAATATTAAAAAGCTTGGATGATAATTTTTTTTCTATTATTCGTTTCAGGGAATGTTCTTCAAAGACAGCAACAGCCTTGCATATTACAATCTAACATCGGGTAACGTTATAAGTCTCGTGCCAAAGGAGCGAGGTGGTAGGAAAAAATAAAAATCAAAATAATCGAGAGATCGATTTAAGTTTGGGATTCTCTTAAACCTTTTCCAACATTTGAAACTTTGTTCGAATATCCAAAGAGAATTTTTCGAAGAAAACCAAAAACCTCGGATCATTGATTTTGATTTTGAAGGAATTTCTCTTTCCTTTTGAAAATCGATACACAACTTCGAGTTCGAGGATGTTTCATGGAAAAATAAGAAGGTTGATGGTCGTTGCGAGACCAGAGTTTCGGGAATACGCGTATGTATACAAAAGTGTAAATAAAATGTTTTTTAACGTGTCCTTCAAAGTCGCGAATGATTTTAATGGAATTTTGATCCTCGAGATACTTTTTTTCTTAACTTTGTTGTATAAATATCTACAATGTTCGACAGACCAAAGCCATTAAGAAATTCTTTAAAAAAAAAAAAGAAATAAACAGATCAATCGCGAGGAATTCGACCTCAATGTACAATAATAATTACAATACAATTGGATGAAAAGAAAAGAAAAATCGTGATAATAATAATGAAGAGGAAGAAGAAATTGCCCCTAAGTTCAGCAAGTTCGTTAGTCCGCAGGATGATTCACGTTTTCGTGAAACTCGCGATTATTTTGCATGAGAAGAGTCTCTCTCTCTCTCTTTTTAGTGGTAACTCCGATGGAATGCGTAATGGCGCGTAAAAGCTCACAGGCAGATTTAAACGTACGATTTAAGTCCCCTTCCCTGATCTTTATCTCGGACTCTCTCGTTTTCTTACTCGTCTATTTCGAGTCTTCGTTACGCGGTAATAGCTCCTCCACGATCTTTCGGTAACGCGCCACCATCGGTTTGTATATCTGTCGAGCAAACGAAACGTTCGATTATTCACCAAATACCTAGTCTTTTATCTCTTTTTATTTTTATTATTTTTTATTTATTTTTATGAAGCTAAGAATTTTAGACGTATGCGTTAAATTTGTCTTACCGATTCGGCGTCGTCGTAAGGCTGACATACGAGCTTTGGCTCTGGAAGGCAACTCGTTATCTCGTCGAAACTACATTTGTCACGGAAAAGGGCGTGTTTTGCTTGATACGCTGCACCGAGCATCGCGGAATTCACTATTTCCTTTTTAAAAAAAGAAATGAATAAACTTAAATTCTTCTTTTTTAAAAAACGTTGAAAACGTAGAAACAAGAAATTATGAATATTTGTTTATCTGTTTTCAAAATTTTTTCAACGACTAAGATTTTTCTTCTCGAATGGTAGTTTGTAACTCGAGCCATTTTTTTAGTTAAATTTTTTTTTCATTTTCAAGTTTCCAGGAATTGCTTTAGATTCTGGTTACTTTGACATAAAATGCATCATTTATCATTTCTTTTCTTAACACTCGCCAAATGATTACTTTTTGTAACAAAATATCATATTGAAGAATTCGATGCAGAATTTTTACTCAAAAAACTCAAAAACGAAGATAACGGTTTAGAAAAATCATAAAAATTTGAAAACTTTAGTTTCATGACTTATTTCTTACCGACGTATAAACTGGAGAAGCAAAAACATCGGAAAGAACTTGAAGAATATCTTTGTTTGCGGATGCTCCACCAGTGGCAATAATACGTGTATTTGGACCTTAGAACGAATGAACGAAATAATAAAAGCAAATGTTGGAAAAAACGAATAAAAACAAAGTTGAAAAACAAAAATAACAAACCAATGCTAAAACCAAAGTCTTCGGCATGAGCTCGTTTAGCGACGAATTGTCCTTCGATGAGAGCTCTGACTTCAACTTCTTTGGAACTATAACGACCAATCTCATCATTCGCTTTGTTGAATCTGTAATCACCAATGAGAGGTGGCAAAATTTCTCGTGTGTCGAAATACAGGCCAACATTGCCAAAGTTTCCTCGAGGTGTGCTGTCCAATAATTCGTTAAATATTTGCCACGAGCCACCAGCAGCGCTGTCCCTAATTCTTTCTCGTGTCAACGATCCATTTTTAAAACTGAAAGAAGAACAAAAAAACATTACTTTTATCAAATTTTCGAAATTTCACAGCGAGTTTCTTTTGCTTTTTTTTTTAACTCAACATAACTTGACATTTATTTACCAAAGTAAAGCCATGAAAGCTTCGGGATCTACAGGATTACAAAAAACGTGTCCTTCAGTTTCAGTCTTTGGTTCGTTGAGCCAAAGAAAAAGAGTGTCGCTCGTTCCCAAACTGCAAGCAACGTCGTTTTCCTTGAGCCTCATACCTGAGCATTATTAAATCATCGCTGTGAATATTTTTCCATTAAATAATAACATTTAAGGCATTTTTATGAAATTAGAGTTTAAAATATATTCTTGCCCATTAAAGAGCCAGGATTGTCTCCAGTAAATCCAACGATTCTGCATTCCTCGTTGAAACCAAATCTCTCTACGAAATACGGAGATATTGCTCCAATGTTGGTATAAGAAGGAACAGTTTTTCCCAGTTTATCTCGCAGATTTGGCGAGCAGGCCTGTGGCCAAAAAAAAACATTTATTCTCATTTTTTCATTCGAGAACATAAAAAATCAAATTTAATCAAATTGTCGTAAAAATATCGAAAAAATGGTCACTTGCTTCGAGAAGATCGTTGTTCCAGTCTTTGGCACGAATATCGAACAAATTTGTACCGGAAGCATCGGACCAATCGATCGGTGCAAAATCTCCGAGGAACAAGGATGCGACGAAGCTGCTTATAAGAGAAATTCTCTAAAACAAAAAACAATAAGAACATTAAAAAAATATCTTTTAATTGGTTTTTAGAATTATAATTTTACCGTGAGACATAAAAGTATAGAGGACTTCATTATTTATTGTAATCAATGTCAAAAATCGAGTATTTTATCCATTTTTTCAACTCTTATGGAACAGACTTTAAATATTAATTACACTGATTATTCATTTGAAATTCAATTGAGTTTCAAGTAATTTCTACAATTTCTCACTTTTTTGGAATTAAAATGAGTTTCGAGTAATTTTTACAATTTCTTACTTTACTGGGACATGTATAAAATGTTGAATTCCTATGTCTAACGTCAACCAGTTTTATCAAATTTTCATAGATAGGAAAAATTGGATTTGTCAGTGAGGTCATGAACCTTTTACTTGGTTTAAAGCACATACCTCAGTGTTGTTGTAGGCATCCGGTTTGTCGCGTGAAATTTTAGCTATTTGAGGCCCCGAGAATCTCTCGTACGCTCGTGAACCCGTAATTTCGGCGAGTTTCTGAGAAAACAAGCGAAGCAAATAGAAGAGAAAAAGACCGAGAGAGTGATGGAAGAGAAACGGAGGAAATAAGAGAAAGAGAAGATGAGTATCAGTGCGGAGGATGGAGGTGATGCCAAAAGTGGAATTGAAAGCGATATTTAAGGGGCGCCAAATATATAAAACATTTCGTCGTGTTTCGCCAACGAAATTTGCCAAACATTTTTTTTTTCTCGAGAAGCCTTTTCCACTATTATTGATGGTATAATTAATTATTAGGCAAAGTCTGCTTATCAAATTTGTGTTTTTTCGTTGAAAAAATAATTTTTTGAATTATAGGAACAAAGGACAACTGTAAAATTCTTAGAATCGTTGTTCAATTTAATTTTAAATAAAAATAAAAATAAAAAAAAAACAATTTCTTTTTTCGTGTTTAGAATAATCGTAAAAAATGAATTTTCCTGAAGTAAAATTAACGAAAAGAAGGAAATTAATTTATATTAACAGCTAAACCAAATTTGGGATCAAATAAATTAATATTTTCTAGAAAACAAAAAGTTTAGTCTAGAAAAAACGAGATTTTCCTAAACTCGGGTTTATATGGTTCTAAAAAAATATAACGTGATCTTACTTGTGGACCACCAACGGAGTCTTCGAGAATTTTACAATGTTCGCTGGTGCTCGAATCCATCCATATGGGCGATTGGTTTGAAGAGAAACAAGTGGCTAATTGTTCGTGTAAAAATTTGTCAGGGTTCAGATTTCTCAGTTGCTGGCCACTTCCTTTGTTCCAATAAACAGTTCCGTGTTGCTGAGTTAAAGAAAATTATACAATTAAAAAAAAAAACAAATTTCTAGTATTTACGAGTCGAATTATGAGCTTTGAGACATAAAATTTGTAGGCTGAAATTTCAATGAATGAAAGACTCGAGATGGTGATCCATAATGTGGCAAAAGTACCTGAGCGCAGCCCGAAATAGCAACGACTCTACTGAAATCAACACCGCACACTCGTAACTTGTCGAGAATCATGTCCAGTGCTTTGACCCACATGAGCGTCGGTACCACAACCACGTGTGGGGTTTCTTTTTTCTGCAAAACTCCTCCATAAGTTCTAGCATCAAAAAAAAAAAAAAAATCATCAAATATTATAATCAGACTTTGAAAAATCATTTGTTTAACATCAAAGTCACCTGAATTCTGGCAAATCATTGTCGAACTGAACACTCGTCTCGTGAAGAACTTTCAGGTCATCGTCGACCACCACAGCTTTCAACTGAATTCATCAAATGAGTTACGCAACTAAATTAATTACTTAATCTTTCATTTTAATATGATTTGTGTGTTAAAACAAAATCTTAAAACTTATTAACGAAATTCAGTAAAAAAAACAATTTCGTAATATTAATCGCAACATTTTGCGAATATAGAATATTAATTTTTATCAAAACATTGACGAAAGCTTGAGTAACGTAGTTGAAAAAAATTAGCATGTATTCGAGTTATATCTCGAGGGATCAAGACTGATAAACGTGAGTTTATCAGTCGAGAGAGCCTTTAGATTTGAGGCTTTTTCCTAGTCTCCTGTAAACAAATATGTCGTGCACTTTATTAAGGGCAATAAAAGACCTGAGCTGGAGTGTCGAGCAAATAGTGAGGAATGTTGTGTGTGCGTGCGTGCCATGGGTAAAGAAAGATCGAGCGACACTTTCAGTATCGTGAGAGGTTTGTATGGCAACATCTTTATCGCGTAGATAAACTTCTCGATGACCCCAAACTCTTAGATATATTTTATTATTTCTCTAACGAAGTTTCCTAACGCTATCATGTAAACAGCGAGTAACGCAGTAGCTTAAAACATTTACAATTGAGAAGGGACTTTTTTTCAATTTATTTATAATCCTTCGGTACACAGCTCAAGGTCAATATTTGTCTACACGAAAAGCTACAACGCTCGCGACCAATACGAAGTAAAAGAGAAATGTAACAATCAACAACTTGGTCGTGACAGCTGATTGAAAAAAATTCCAAAACGAAAGGAAGATAGAAAATGATGGTGGGGAACTTTTTTTAAGAGAATTTTATGCTCTAAAAGATTGCTTTCGTGAGTTTTTGCTCTGTTTTTGACAGTTTTGATAATTGAGCGTTCAGACAATGCATATTCTTCAATAATAATGATAAAGTAAAAAAGAAAAATTCATCGGAAAGGAACGTGATGAAAAAACATTATTTGACTTTTCGAGTCGGAATACGATTTCGTAACTAAAATCTACATTTCCAAATGTTCTGTATTGGTTTTCGTTTTTGTTTTTTTTTTTTGGAAATACTGGTACGATGTTAAAATTTGAGAAAAATGGAAATTACGCTTACGAAAACAAGAATACTGCTGACCATTAAATAATGCAAAAAAATACAGAAATGCTCTGAAAGCTAAAGAAAGGAAGAAACTAAGTTGGCAGCCATGTTGAATGGAGAGAGGTAAATACATATTCGAATACGATTGCATGATAAAAATTGAAAGGTTTCGAACAAGGAATATCTCTAGTTCGATAGGTGTGTGCGTGTGTGTGTGTGTGTATAAGGAAAAGAGATTTATCCAACGATGTCGTCGGCGTCGGTAAAATGCGACAGTACGTCGGGACGCGAAAAGGCGACGGCGATGTGGTAAACAAGCTCGCATACAGACTAGACGCCCTGGCGTCGTCCTTGCTACTTCCAACATCCAGAGAGACCTACAGAGACACCTTTTTTTTCCTCGTTTGTTTTTGTTTCATCATTTGCTTTCACCGCGCGATTTTTACAGAAGATTTTTTGGACGCATGCGCGAACCGCTAAATCCCTGCATATTACGAGATTTTCACACTGTTTACTGAGTGGCGCCACTTCGGCCCGAAATCACGAAACCAAAAGATATTTGTAGATTATAGAATCAAGGAGAAAAAAAAACAATGCTGACGAATTGGACGATAAATATTTGTTAAAGCTTTGGTATCGATGATGGTGATTCAAGACGATTTCCACGAACTTCGGCAATGTAAACAGATCATAAAAGTTTGATCTGCTGACATTTATTGTATTATTCGCTGAAAATCTTTGGCAATTGATGTTTTTCATGGTAAACATATCGTCACAATGGCTAAACTCAAAAAGAAATAATTCCGAAGCTGCAAATTGACTCTGTTCCATCAACAATGAAAAATAAAAAAAGAAGCGAGAGACGGTAAAACAGCGCTGCGATGCGAATTCGCTCGGAGGATCACGCCTAGAAAACATATGGTTTTCGCATTACCGATAGTCTCGCTACGCTGTTGGCAGCAGGTGAATGAAATTTTTATAACCAACAGGTTATTCGTGACGAGTTTGAACGAGAGGAACGTATTGGACAATGGAACGGTATGTGGGCGAGAAAGTAGTGCAATATCGTTCCAATTGTCTAACGCGTTGTTATTGTTGGTTGTTGCAGCAGTGTTGTGAATCGATCAAACAAACGCTCGTATATATCGTGAATGCGGAATAAATTTCGTGTTATATTGCGTGTGATTGAATCATCCTTATTAACGCGAATAGTGCATAATAAATAAATAAAGGAGATTCAGTGTGTGAAAAATATGAGGGTTAGGATCGAGCGCTACGGGAGAAGCAGGCAGGGCAGATCGGAACAGGTGGTTAAAAGTGTTGAGCGTATGTCGTAGGGAATCGGAGGTTTAGGACCGGGTAAGGTTGCACAGGTGAAAAACCAGACGAAGATGAATACGAAGCGATGGATAACGTGTATATGCAAAGGAATGTAAACATGTGTTTAAAGAACGATATAAAATCACGTGATTACGATAATAATCGATTCTTTGTGATAAATAATAACGTATGAATGCGGTGTTTTTACCTGCTGTGTGCTGAGATCTAGGCCTAGGTATGACGTATTAGAAGCTTCACTCATTTCGTGTGTTCCACGGCCTCTGGAGGATCGTCTGGAAACGTAGCTTAGCTTCGCACCCGGTGGGTGGAAGCCACAGCGACAGAAGTAACAGTTAAACAGTACAATATATCTTTATCTATACGTATATAAATGTGTATGCGTGTGTGTGGAAACGTGCGAGCGGATGTGTGTGTTGGGTGTGGGAAAAGCTAGCAAATAAGGCTTTAGGCTGCGAGCGTGGTTTATACACACTACCGCTTTATGAACGAGAGGAACACTGAAGCAAAACCGCGACGAACCGTAACGAACAAACTGTACGTCAAGACTCAAAGAAAACGACAGATCTCGGATTTCAAGTACTGGATTTTACGTCAAAGTGTCTGTGATGGCAAAAATATGAAAAAAAAAAAAAATCATCTTGGAAACCCGAACGCCATGTTGTTGCAGCGATCGATCTAAACATCGATGTTGTTATTATTATGATTATTATGCAGGATCACGATGAAATAAACGATACATTCAGAAAAATCGTCAGTTTTTGTAATTTTTTTTTCCCAAGCTGACCTTGAAGGTGCTATATTATGTCATGGTTCCCAAGCATCGCCCCACGATCGACTGATTTTATGCTTACTTTCTTCCTCCTTTAGAATCATTCAGTCGAACGCAAATTTGTTTTTTTTTCCTTTTTTTTCACGTCGATCTAAAAATATAGAGGAAAAAATCGCGTCCCCGAGTTTGCAGAATTTAGATCGTAAAATACACACTGAATCTGGGACTCAACCGATGTGTTTGCTCTCCGTAAAGAAACTACCGTTACGGTTACGAGAAACTCTGTGTAGAGGTTGAATTTGTGTTATTGAAACAAAAAGAAAAAATCGTGAGAATTGTACTAAAGACGTGCTGAACATCCACGGAGAAATATTTACTGTGGTTTTACTATGTTTTTTTTTTTTTTGGTTCATGCAGATAGTGCAGCAAATGGCCGATTGTTGCCTTGACTTTAATGCCGCCTCTTGATTCTCTCTATCTTATCGCGATTCGTCGCGCTAGTTCGGTAATAATATAATCGACTCGATGTTCATGAATTTCAAGTGCTCGATATTTTCACATACACAAAATATGTAAAATGCTTTTACCGAGGATCCGAAATAATAAAAATTGGGGGACTTAACATCGAACTTTCGTGCAAACCGTTTAACGATTTGTTTAAAAAGAAAAAAAAAGCAACGTAATTTCGATGTTACGGAGGATAAGTACGAACGACTTTGTCGCAAGCATCGAAAGTTGTGTGTCTCGGGACCAAACGATCAGATCGTATAACGAAACAACGTTCCATTATCCGCCATTACGTGGCATTATGTATATTGCATGTATATATATAAAGACACATGTAGATATGAGGACGAGAGAGGCCCGTTTTCGGCATTAAACCTTGCAAGTATTTGTATACACTGCTCTCGTATGATTATTTTGTTTTTCTTTCGGTGCCTCTCCATGAGGTTGGGAACGAGGTGAGTCCGATGATGATGCAGGGAGAAGCGAATTAGCCTGTGGGCGAATCGGCGGTTAGCGAAGCGAGAGAGATACTTTTCATTTCAGGTCGTTCTCTCGAGACGTGTACAGTCCAATCTTTCGAAATATCATTTCCCACGATTGTACAATCCTTCAATTTTCATTAACGATAAATTGCTATACATATTAAATCGATGATTGAGGCGATGAAGGATAATAAAAAAATACGAATAACGATCTTATGGAGTAGAATAATGCGTCATAAAATCTCGAATAATTATGAGAATATTCACGAGATGTCAGTCGCTCTCGATTCGTTGGACAATTATTTAGGCAATAGAAGAAGAAAAAAATGCTAGGGATCGCGAAATATTCGATTTAGGAGACGCCATGCAGAGTTCGGGGGAAACTTGTTTACGCTGGGGATAAGAAGAGGGTCCATTTGAGTGAGTATATTGAGGGAGGAAGGAAAGGTAGGAATTAGTACATATATATATAATATACATATATAATATAGAATACAAGCTGGCGCCTGATGCATGAAGGGAAAGGGAGTCGGTTGGCTTGAGTTTGTTGGATGGTTATGCTGTGTTTCGCGTATATACGTTGTGTGTTGGTGGGATATTGAGTTTGTTGAGGAGATGTGTAGGGTGCCAGGGGGTCTGGTCTGTCGGTCTCCTCTGTCTGGGCTGTCTGGTGCGGTGGTCGCTCTTCTCTCGCGTCCCCTCTGCTGCTGACGTTCTTTCCAAGAGAAAGAGAGCCTCGTTTTGTCGGATGATTCGTTTACATGTGTCTTATCCTTTATATGTGTGTCGGTGTATATTTTTGTGTTTGTGTGTTGGGTGCAGCGGGAAGAGAGAGAGAGAGAGTTTCGTGGTCCCGTGTATGTTAGTTGCGCCGCCCTATAATCGAGACTATACGGATAATGGTTTGGTTTGCGGAGGACGACGCCGCGGGACAGAGAGATCCGGGGCATATCGGCATCCGAACAAACCACCCGTGTCTCTCCTCCCCCCCCCCCCCCATCGTGCTTTTTTTCTTAACTCTTTTTAAGGATCGCTGAGTGTCTATACACATACATGACGATGTATAATATAAATATTTTCGCATACGAAGATGAGCCGTGGGACCATTAATGCAAACCTCTCGGAGATGTATATATATATACAAAACTTTCAAACACCCGATTTCCGACAAGGACAATCCGAGACGCCACTGGAGACGACGACGACGACGTCCAGCGGCTTTCGCGACAGTTCTATTTAGAATATATATGTTGAGGGGCGCGGGGAGGGAGGAAAAAAAAGGAGGAAGGGAGAGAAAGAGAGAATAGGAGAACTCGATCCTGGCGCCGACCACGCCAACGCCAACAGTCCAACAGATCCCGACGACGTCGCCATGCACATACGATCTTCCACCCTCTCCATTCTATTCCTACTTTTCCTCGATCATCCTCCTCCTGTTCTTTGCTTTCTGCTTTCTTTTTTTTTTTTACAGCCATTTCCAATATGTACCCTTCTTATAAGTTATGACTCATATGGATTATTGTAACGTACAACGTCACAAAGTGTATCGAAAAATGGGGAAGCGGCTCGACGCCAAAAATCTTAGCAATACGAATGTAAAAAGGTTCACTGTACTGTTTTTACGAGAGATTTCATGACGACATCGCTCTATTGATCGAGTGACAATAAAAAAAAAATTTATCTCAATGTGTTTTGTTTTATTTTGACAAATATGATTTTTATTTACAAAAAAATTATTTGAACCACCGTGATGCCGTTTTCGCACAAAAAGTTGAGACTCAGATTTATCGCCGGAAGCTAAGAAGGTTTCTTGCGAAATTACTCGGTCGAGACGAAAATTCTAAACAGAATAAAACAGTGAAGATTTTTTAGGATAAAAAAAAAATCTAGACGGATAAAGATAAAGGTTGGAGCTTTTGGATATTTGAGTGATTTCTTGTTTGCGATGCGAGTCGTTTATATTTAACATGTGGGAGAAGTAGTGGTCTCGAGCAATAGAGGATGACGCTCTCGGAGAAAATCATAGAGTGCGGTGCAGACTACGAGATACACGTTTCGGTCGAGCAATTTCGAAGGTTGGCGTCGCGGCGAGCGTTTGTTGGCCCATCTTACAAGCGCCGGCGGTATCGTTGCCTTATAACTTGCGAAAACTTTTCGAGAGACGCGCGCGATCATTCTCTCCTCCCTTTCCATCGTTTCTTCCTCGTTGTCTGACTCTGGAGCCGACGAGAGCATGGGGTTCTCTTACCCATCGATAATAATTACGATAAGTGTAGCAGGAGCCCAACGAGAGTTTCGGCTCGTCTATAATGTTGGCGGTATTGCCAAATAAAGAGTGGAACAGGAAGGAGGAGAAGGTCCGAGCACCCGAATTTCTTTTTTTGCTCGGTTTCTCCCTCTTGCATTTTGAAGGGACGTATTTTTGTGTTGTTTTAAGAGGAATCTCACGACTTGGCGTCGCCGTTCAATCTCAAAAATCGTTTCTCTTCAAAAATATACAAAAGTATATGCACTAAATAATCGCGGTGGAGCAATTATCCGTGTATTTACGAGATAAAAACAAAACGACTCATGAATCGAGTGGCCATTTTTGATTTAATTTCCAACAATCAAATATTCGTGATTCGACGCTATAGTCAAAAAGTCAAGTTTTCTTTTGACTGAAATTCTAAAAAGTCCTGCATCAAAAGCTAAATCAAAACAATTTCCCAACCTGAGTTGAATTTTTTTGAAAATTCCGATTCATAATCGAGTCTAAATTCCATTTTCGAATTCTTCAATCACAACGTTAAGAACTTTTCACCATCAGTGTCATCGCAGGAAGTTACAAAGGAGTGCACAGTAGGTTGATTCAAAAAAATGTTCGCAAGTATGAAAAAAAATGTGTAATCTCATGTATTCTCATAAAAATGAAAAGAAGATCACGACGTATTTCCTTGATCTCTCAATTCGTTACAATATATGCAAAAAAACATAACGCGGCTAAGCGTCACCGCTGCAAGAACAATAACAACAAATCTGCTGTTTCTTTGTTTTTTCCTTCTTTACATCTTTCTCTTTACCATTTTTCTCACTCAATCGAATACAAATCAATTGACAATCGATCGATAATCAATCAACAATAAAACGCGTTTTAAGAGTTAATAATAACTCGCAGCGTTTCATTACTGGCTTCTCTCTTAAAAACTATACTTTTCCGTCGTTCATTCTTTCGATTTTTTTCAATAAATGTTAATAATGATAATAATAATAATAATAATAATAATAATAATAATAATAATAATAAAGATAATGACAATAATATTAATAAAGATAATGATGATAATAATATTAATAATAATAATAATTGTAAATAATAGCAATAATATATTTATGTTTATATATACTATATATACATTCATACAACGGAGTATATACTTGAGTCTTTATATACATTATATACAGTACAAAAAGAGTATCTCGATTTGTCTCTCATTGTACAGGGATTTAACAACGGTAGGTGTGCATTTTATTGTTTGTTGATTAATTTTTTTTTGTTTTGTTTTTTTTTTCCTTATTGCGTGAAGTGAACAAGACCTCAGATTCAAAAGTCGAAATCGTTCTCGGAATATGTTATTTGAGATTTTGTATTATTTTTTATGTCGCATGTTCGAACGTTTTGGTTGTGAAAACAATGGCGATTTTGGATCGATTGTTCGATCTTTGTATGCGCGATCGAGAACAGTCGAGTCCGAGAACAACAGCGACAGGCACTTTGAGTTTTTTTTTTTTTTTTTTGCGTTTTTCTTGGTGTACAATATAAAAATTGTCAACTCTCCGCGGATCATCGGAACAATGTCTTTGGAGCATTCATGTCGAGGTGTTTGTGTTTCTTTGAGAAAAATTTTACATTGTTTATTCTTCAATTTGCACCTCGGATGTTAGTTTTTAGTTTTTTGTTTACTGTCGTAGTCGGACGCTCAATGCAATAAAAAATTTTTTGTACGGCCGACTAGTTGTGTGTTCGATGAACGGCAAACGCTATTTAAAGGCACTAGTTTTTTCTCAGTTTTGCTTTCAATTCTCTTTTCTCTTGTACGGTGTTTTTTTTTTTTTTTTTTATTATTTTTTGATACAACAGACGCTGCTGAATCAAATGGAATTGTGGAACGACAAAATTCGTCACGATTCCTTTCACAAATTTGTATACAAGCGCGAATATTGTTTGCGTCTTGCCGCATCGATTGTTACAACGAAAAGAAAAATTAATCGTCGTTACCTTTTATTATTTATTTATTTTTTGCAATTTTTTTTTTCTTTTCGTTCGACCGAGAAAGAAACAATGGTGATTTGTTTAATTCTCGCAATAAAAGTCTTATCGTAAATACGCGTGTTTGATTATTATCGTTACAACGTAATGGCACTTGGACGTAGATCGTACAGAGACTCAATTTTTCGACAATTCTTCTCTGTGTCAGAAGCAAAAAAAAAACGAAAAAAAAGAGTGCGAAGAAAAACGACGTGCCGATTGATTGTAAAAGAAATGACTAAATAAAAATTCTCCAGCATTCCTCGATTTCGCACTCAATCTCCGATCCATATTTTTTATACAAGATATAAATAAAATTATTTACAAGTGATTTCCAAGTGTGGAAACTTTACAAAAATATATATAAATAAAATTACATCGTTTTTGAAAACGAGTCCAGACAAATTTTTCAAAACAAACTGCGAATTTGCCGTGAACGAAAATTTTCAATCGTGACTGGCGCGAACTTTTTCGTTGTGACCATAAAACACCATTAATGTTTAATTTTTCTCTCCCTCATCGCCGTTTCTTTTTTTTTTTCTTAAACAAGTCCCGAACCTTGATTTACTCGAAATTTCGAGTTTTGAGACTTCGAAGTACGAGGGTCGATTGGTCTTTCGAAATCGAACCATTTTTTAATACGTATACCAACCTACATAATAATGTACACAGTAAAAAAAAAAAAAAAAAAAACAATTGGACAAGCTGCTAAATCGTTGATTAGCAAAAAGAACATTTTTGAAGAATAACCAATAATTTCGAATTCAACGAACGTGCAATTCGTTACAGAAACACTTTCATTAGCATTATTTTCGAACGTAATCGTGTAATTGAGAGAAAAAAAAAACAAGCAATAAAGATTAAATTTCCAAATATAAATAAAATGTCAAATTCAATGATGAAATTTCAACGATATTTACATTTTTTTTACCGTGTGATCAAAACAAAAAAAAACAATTGATCGAGGTTCATTCAACGAGGATATAGTAACGTCCACTTTTACGTCGATAAAAGTGGTTGTACAAAAAAATAAAACGACTCGATCGAGCTTGAAGAAAGCGAGAACGTTTGTAAAGAAAAAAAAAAAAAAATCAACAAAAACGTACGATCCTACGTCCGTGTGTTTTGTTTTCGTGTATCTTACATAATAATTATATTTTCTTTCGGCATTATCACGTTCGAATTTCACGCACAGACGTTTCGTTTTTAACTTGAAAATTGAAATTTGCAATAAAAAATGAAACGTTCGAATGGGGGTTGCAAGAGACTCGAGTAGAGTTCAATGTTAATGACAATTGTGTTATACTTCGGACGATGGTTTCATGAATGAAATTTTCAGACGTCAACACACACTCACACGCACACACATACAATCGTTCACTTGCAACCCTCTGTCAATTATTTTTTTATTACAAATTCTCTCTCTCTCTCTCACTCTCTTTTTCTCTTTCTTTTTCTCTAATTTTTATTGCACAGAGAAGAAAGCGAGGAAGGCACACGATATATGCACACGAGCGACACGTAAACGATGCCGTATTAACGCGGTGCATACGTTTTAAAATATTGAGAAGAATAAGAAAAGGAAGAGAAAGAAGATAAATTGTGTGGTCCAAAGTCCGTAAGAAAAAAAAAAAAACGTAGTAAACGAAGAAAATTATATTCGCGGAGTAAAGAATGAAGAGTTATGAGAGAGAAAAAGTAAAATAAGAGAATAAAAAAAAGAAAAATAATGCTTCGTATAGCGAGAACGTTGCAAACGCGTTTTTATAACGATGGTGACGACGACGACGATGATGATGATGACGATGAGGACGATTATGACGAGGGATCGATCATCTGCACGGCGCCAAAAGGACTTCGAGCCAACACGGGCACGACGTGACTTCCTGCCTGGAGTACTTTGGTCCCCAGCCTTTGGCGAAGCTTATACGGACGGAATTAACGTCCACGGGTCCGGAATTGAAGCTACCGCTAATCGATGAACTTTGTCCGATGCAACGTGGCAGCTTGATCGTTTTTGAACGATCAAATATATTTAGACAAAAACCTGGTGGCACACGATATACCAACAACGTTCGTGATTCCGGATCATCTAGGGTCGGCGAATTCACGAATATCGGACTTTCCGATCTGTTGTACGCCCACACACCGTCCGATTCTTGACTCAGCATTAAACCTGTGTACAAATTAAAAATATTTCAAAATTAGATCAAATTTTAACGAAATATTAAAGAAACGTTTTTTTGCAGTGATTTTAATTCGAACGGAGATAGTATTTTATTTAAAAATAAAACGTTCAAACAAATCGATCGAGACAATCGGATCCAAGTAGATTTTAAAGCAAAAAAATAAAAAGATACATTTTCGAAAAAAATTATTGAATTTTTCGATTTTTTTTTTGTTAGAAATTTCTTACCTAAGCCAATTTTATTGCGTGTTCTTTGAACGGCTGGTGATGCGACATGGTTTTCCGCGAGGGTCGCCAAGCACAAACCATCACCGTCGTGAAGGGAGTCAAAAACGTTTACGGTCAATGGTTCGACCGGATACAAACGACCGACTCGTCCACCCAGTTCCCAATAGGCGAGAGTACACCATTCTTTTTGTCCCATTTCAGAACCACCTGTAACAATAAAAAATACAAGAAATATTTAGTCTCTTTAAATAAAAGACAGAATTGAGGAAACGAGAGAAAATGTAGTCGGAGGCGAATTTGTAAAAGAACGATTAATTTATTTTTTTCAACTTCTTTCTCGTAAATCGAGCAAGTTGGGTAATTATATACTGTGACAATATGGCGAATAGCCTCTTGATGATAGGGCAGGACGATTTAAAAGATGAACTCTGTCGCCGGAAAGTCCCACGCGTGTGTTCAACGACGTAAAGTGTCGAGAGCAAGATTTCTCTCTCTCTTTCTCTTTCTTCATTTTGCGATAATAGACTTGAAAATAAATTCGTAAGAATAGGTTGCCTCGAGAAAAATTCAAGAGCTTACAGTAGGTTCGAAAAATTTTTAATAATTGATAGGGAAATATTAAAAATGCGTTCTGCGATAAAATGGTGAAAAAAAAAAATTGAAAAATATTGTTACGAAGGGAAATAAAAAATGTGATTTTTGCTGAAAATCGCATGTTTCGCGAGCGTTAAGGGAACGGGCTGCAACGAAATAAGAATGAGTGAGAGGGTAAAGAAAAAATGTTAAGAGGGGGTCTGCGAGAAGAGGGAAGAAGCAGAGACGTCTACGAGTCGGCGCGAACGTCCCACGTGTCTCGTTTCGTGGGGTAAACGCGACGGAGACGATGGTACATGTCAATTATCTCATCGTTTTCATCCTGCTGGATGGTTAAGCACGCGCTATCATTTCTCGCTCTCTCTCCCCCTGTCTTTTTCTTTCTTTTAAGCCGAAGCACGATAGGCTTTTAAATAATGGCCAAGAAATAAAAATGGCCGACAAATTTTTGTGAATAATAAAACATTTTTGGAATAATCTTTCTCGTACGAGAAAATAATTCTCTGTAAAAAAAAAAAAAAAGGAAAAGTAAACTTCAATTGACGGCAATTCACTCGCAAAATTCTCAAGTGTGAATAAAGCAAAAGTTTCTTGAAGGAAATGGAATTGATTGAAATTTCGCCTTATTTTTCGTATAGTTTCGAGTGTCCGTAACCGAAATCGAGAGTGTGGGGAAAAAAGGCGCGAAAAAACGATCGTAAGACGAGAGGGAAAGGGTGCGAATCAACAAGAGGAATCGAGAGAGAGAGAGAGAGAGGAATGGAGGCGAAGGTTTTTTTTTCATGCGGAGTGTTAAAGAGAGAAGCAAAAGCAGAAACAGTAGTGAGGCGCTTCGAAGGAGATAAAAATAGATATTACGAGTTTACCACGGCGCCAAGATTGCGGGCTATCGCGACGATTACGTCATCGTCGGTCCGACGCGAACCGCGCGCGGATCGTCGTTCTTTTCTCTCACTCGCTCTCTCTCTTACTCCCGCTCTTTCCTTCTCACTCTTTTTATTTTCCGTTTCTCTCGCTCGCGCGCGCTCGGCAAGGACGAGACAACGGCGACCCCCTCGAAATCGTCGTATCGTAAAACGTCTCGACGCCGTCGAATAATTGCGCTTTTACAAAACAATCGAATACAATCGTAATTCTCGTCTTATACTTAAAATATCATCAATTATAACATTATGTTCAACCTGTAAATATTCTCAAAATCGAACCAAAATATTATCATCCATATTTTTAGCTCACATTCTAACATAATAAACAAAACAAAAAAGAAAAAAAAATCATATAATTGATAAAAAATGATAATATCGGAAATATTTTTGGAAAAATACATTTCGTGAGAATGAAAATATTTCGAGATTCCAAATTTTATATAAGAAAACAAAAAATCTATATATTCATCAGAATGAATTTTTTTTTTTCGTAATTTCGAGATTTTGGTGCATCGGAAATATATGTGAAAAAAAAAAAAAAAAAAAAAAAAAAAAACAAAATGGAATTGATTGGAAGGTCGTACAGGTGCACATGCCGTTTTTCTCCGTTAATTACCAAGGATAAATCACGCAGCTGAGCGTCTCATAATAATCATTTAAACAGTGTGCTTATATCGACATGTGTGCGATCTCACGACTCGTGTCTTTTATATAAAGCCATACGAACGTATGTGTTTGATATATCAAGATATATATGCATTATTATTATTATTATTATTATTATTTCATTTCAATTATATACAGATGTTTGAGTATCGATAGGAACGCCAAGAAGATGGGCCACGAATGAGATCGTAGGTGAGAGACGTAAACACGTTGAGAGCTGTCGCGACGCCCCGGAATGTTTTCATCTTAAAATCTTCTGGAGATTTGTTCGGCACGTGTAGAGGATCATAATAATTGTAATCTTTAGTACGGAGACACGAAATATGAATGTATGAGGTGCCACGTGGCCGAATTCTCAACAACAACAAAAATATCAACTTAAAATTTTTTTTTTTTCGTCTTTTTTGTAAATTGTTCGTGATATTAGTGATTGGAAAGTAAAATAACATCGAACAAATGTTGAAGATTTTTTTTTTTGTCAATTTCTTGACAATGATCGTAAATGAGTTTTCAGTGGGAATTCCGATTGCACGGTATGTCGAAAAAAATACGAATTTCGAATGCGCTCAAAAAGGATGTCTTGATTTATCGATTTTCAAAGGCAACGATATGATTTCACATTTTTTCCAAGACTTCAATAGTTTTTTAGTCTTAGTCTACCGAAATCCGTTTCAAAAGTCACGCTATCGATCCCTCCATCTTAATTAATCCGCTGTCGTGTTATGACGATTTAAAGTTCAATATTGAGAGAAAAACAAAAGACACGAAAACATGAGACAAGGTGAAATAAAAAAGAGTGAAATTTTATTCAACCTCACGATTTTCGTCTTAATCTGAAAAGTTAACAATGATTATGTTGAAAACCTCGTTTTCCATGGTCGTGACCAAAAGTGTTTGATGTACGAAAAAAAAACACTTGATTATCGTAATGTAATGGAAATGCGTGTGAGTCTGCAACACGAAAACGCCAGAAGAAAGAGAGAGAGAGAGAAAGGTGCAACGCGACATTTTGTAGTCTCTTAAACGAAGTGTCGAGCTCGTTGAGCCGAAGAGGAGAACGTTCTTGTTTGTCGTGTCATCGTCGTATCTCTCGTTTTGCACTATATACCGAAGTATTGGGATAACAAAAGATCGAGAATCACGATTATAATTGTATGTATGTACATACATCCATATTTCGTCGTGCTTTATCTCAAAAAACACGAATAACTGTACATGTGTCATTTTTTTTTTTTTTTTTTTTTTTTTTTTGTACAAAAAAATCACCAGATGGTCGTAAAAAATCGATCGGAAATGTCGATTGTGTTGTAAAAACGTGGACAACAGTCCATAAGAACGAAAGTTCAAAAAGAAAAGAAAAAAAAAGCAATCAACAAATACAATTAAAAAAAAAAGTATTTTCACTGAATTTCTGGCGTAATTAAAAAACGAAAAAATACCATAATTGATTTGGACGCATGAAAAAAATTAACAGAGTAATTCGAGCTTAAAGAAAAAGTGATTATAAAGAAAATCATACAAATTATCGTAATAATACATCGAAGCTGAGAATTCGTTTTTATCAACAATGGAAGTTTCATTATAATTTCTCATATCGTAGACGTCGTATGATACGAGCTCTAGAATTTACGGTGGAGAGGCGATTAACGAGGCGAATGATTATTACCGAGGAAAGAGAAAGAGAGAGAGAGAGAGAAAAGTGTCGTAATAGAGCAAGTTAGCAGCAGCGTCACAAAGTGCATTTGGAGAGTTTATTCTCTTTTCCTTCCTTTCTCTCTATCTCTCTCTCTCTCTGTTTCTCTAGCGCATATGCGATGCCAATGTGTTTTCCCAGTTGGGTCAAACACCCTGAGGTTAGATAAGGTTGCCAACCTTGGCACACGACCGCACGGCCGCCACCGTTGTTCCGTCCTACCGACTGTGTGTGCTAACATAACCTATACAGTGTGTTTTCTTTTATATATATATATATATATATACACGTATATCAATCGTAGATAACTACTGTGCATGGTACAATAAGAAAAGGAAAAGAAAGGGAAAAAAAGAGAGCCGAGCGGTGTTACCGAGCGCGAAATGACACGTTACGTGTTCATATCGACGAGAAAAAAGAAAGAAACAAAAAGAAACTGAAAAATCGAAGTTGAAGGTACAGCTAGAATCCGGAAGATGGCTGTGCCGTTACGCAATGGCGGGCTTTTTGAAGAGTAACACGGTTTGCATGACGTTTTCTTTTTTCAACTGTTTACAAAAATTACGATATCTCGATATGAAATTGATATTTATCGTTAAAAATAGACGAGTTTTGTGTAAAACTAGAATCGACTAGTGAACGATATTGAAAAAGCGACTGATTGTCTATCGCCGTTGTTGCCTCCTTTTTCGTTCCCCTCGCGACACGAGCCTACGCTCTTTCTTTCTCTCTCTTCGTACCACCTTCCGTACACTTGGACGCTCGAGTGTGTGTGTAAACATAAAACTTATACCGAAGCAACTACACGCAGCGCGTTTATATCCGCGACAACGTATATATCCGAGCGAATGTGTACGAGCTATACTCGACGCGCCACCGGTCGCGAGGTTTGTCCTTCAAACGGCCTTTCTACGATCGTTCGGAGAGTGTAAGGAGAGCTCTCGCGAGAACGCACCTCGGCAACAATCGGAACTGTACAATGTGAGTCTGTCACATGGCAAACCTACCGTTTGAAAACTTATTAATTTCATTCAAATGTCCAAGTGCATCAATATTTCCGGAAATATGTGGGGAAACCCAGGTTCTTTTCCAGATAAGCGGAGAGAACAGAAAGGCTTGTGTTTTATGTCAATTTTATGAGAGTTCAAAATTGTTACAAAATTCCACCAGATGTCAGAGCGCTCGTAACGATCGACAGTGCATTAGAATTGAGAATGGGAGAAAAAATAAAACGCTGACAAAAAGGCCAGAAATCAGAAGATGAAAAACAACGATTCACGAGTAAATAGAGTGAGTTAGTTTCTTATCTCGTGGAACGGCGGCGGTGTTGCCAATTCGCGATAAAACTAAAATTATGGATATCGCTCGTTTGAGTACAAAACTTTTGCACCCCCGCACAAGCCGCACTCGCTCTTGCGGTACGATATCTCGAGAGATTTCTTTTTTTTTTCTTCGATTCTTGCTATTTATACCGATTGAATCGTCAATGTTTCGTTGAAAAAAAATCAAGTCGAAAACCGGCGGTCGGTACAGCAGAAATCTTTCTAAAAATCGTGATTGATCGATTTTTGACGATACGCTGCTACGAAAAACTTTTGTGCCTCGAATTTCCATTTCGTAGCTGCTTTCTTTTTTTTTTTTTCAAGGTTTTTGTTTTTTCTCGAAAATAATAAAGACGAAGAATTTGTACGATCGAGTGTTGAGGTTTGTTGTCTTGGGTGAACAAGCGCGTTCTCGGACTCGTTTTTCTACCCACCAAGAGCTTCGTGTAAAGACCGTGTGTACAAGAAAGACAGGAGAAAGAGAGAGAATGGAAACATCGAGTTGTGAGAGGGCCGTCGCGGTGGCGCCTGACGCCAATGGGTTCGCCGAGTGGCCGAGTGCCCGCTGCTGCTCGCCTCATTCTTCTCTTTCTTTTTTCTTCGTCTTCGTTTTCTTCTTCTTCTTCTTCTTCTTCCACTTCTTGGGCGCCTCGACGATACTCGAGCTTCACGCTAGAGAGCATCGTAGCCGGCGATAGAGTCTGTCTCGATACTGCGAGAAGAGACTCTTCTCTCATTCCCTCGTTTTTTGTTGTTGTTTTATGCTCGAAAGAAATTCTTGGGAAGCGACAGTGGCAATGACAGTGCCTCTTGTAGAAAAAACAAAAAACAAAAAAAACGTCCCCTGAATCTCCCTCCGTCTCTCTTTTGATTATTCGTCGTTGATATTCAAATTTATTTATTCTCGTTCGTTAATCAATTAATTGATTGAGATTAATCTTTGTCCCGAAATCATCGAAAGATCGAGGACATTTTCAAAGCTTTCGTGCTTCATTGAAAGAGAGAGTTCTTATCGACGAGGTTCCCCCCTTTCGGTGCCGCGAGTTTTATCGCCAATTCGCTATCAATGCTTTTCTCTATGCGCCTCTCTTCGTAATTATTCGTTAATTCATCGAAACGCGCTCGAATTCGGTAAATAAATCAATTGCTGTTTAATTGCACAATAAATAAATAAATAAATAAAACCCAATGATACGAGGAATTAGCGAGCGTTTGCGCACGAGGAAACAGTCGTGGAAATGATATTAAAATAATTTCAAAGTCAAATCCATTGACGCCCTCTCGCTCTCGTAGTATCTCATTTCAGACATTTGAATCTCGCGACTTATACGTCGATACGGCGTCTCGAATGAAATTTCCAACGATTTGAAAAATATATGTTTTTTAAAAAACCTCTATTTCGAATTATTCAAATATGAAATGTCAAAAAATGAGGAAAATCTATGACTAACTTTGGAAGAACAAGTAAATAATAAAAAGACTTAATTATTCGTGGAATAAGTTGAATGCGTTGGGTGCAAGAGAGTCTTGCCGTGATATTTATCGAAAACGGTAGAATAAAAGAGATAGAGAGAGAGAAAAAAGAAAAAAAGATGCTCCGGGATCGGTAAATTGAATAAGCAACAGCGGCATTCAGTGCCAACATATACACAAGTATTTGTAAAGATATAAGAATCAAGTATGAACGTATAACCAGAAAGAATAAGAAAGAGATAGAAGCAGAGAATGGATGATTTTTATACGCATAAACGAGACGTGTGGTATCGAGACAATAAAATAAAAAGAGAAGGGCAAGATATGCAAAGAAAGAAGAAAAAGAAAGATGACGGAATAAAAGAAGAGAGAGAGAGAGAGAGAAAGAGAGGGAGAGAGAGAAAGAGACGATAGCGCGTGTCGACGCTTCGTAATGGTAGAATAAAAGATGGCTCGACGCCAGTGAAGGCGCCACATACCAGGCGCCGCCAACCTCTCTCAGCCCGCTGCCTCCTTCAGTCCCCGCTCTGTCCCTCGTCCCTCCCATTTTTTCGTCACTCACACACATGTACATACGACGATAAACAGAGTGAATAAAAGAGAAAATTCCTTTTTTTCTCTCTATCTTAACCACGAGAAAGAGGGAAAAAGTGATAAAGGAAGAAAGAAAAAGTAGAAAGAACGATAAAGGAAGAAATAAGGGAGAGAGAAAGAAAGAGAAAGAGAGAGAAGGCGATTGGGTAGGGAAGAATGTGTCTGTTGGTGGCGTCGCCGTCCCCAAGCGTCCTTCTTCGGCCTGTTTGCTTCTCTCTTTCTCTTTCTAGCCCGAGAGACTTGTTCCTCGATCAAGTCGAGCCTGCAGCACGTACATTCAACACACAAACACACATACATACACACAGTTATTATTGGTAATGCTACGCGGTTTAGTAGCGATATATCTATATATTCAAAAGCATGCGAACAAGTATCCACTGTTGCAGAGCATAAAAGAGAGAAAGAGAAAGAGAGAGAGAGAGAAAAACGTGGGATGGGCTGAGCACACACTATAGTAGCCTCGTTCGGAATACTATACGAGGACGTTCACTGGCCACCGGTACAAGTCTATATCCCTCTATACATTTATATATTATCGTACGATATGTTTCTATATATATATACCAATATATTATACAGCTTATATACTCTCTAAATTCTCTTTTATTGGCGAGGCAATGATTTCGAATGATTTCGAGGTGCATTGCTGTGGTTATGGCTCTTTGTACGTATTAAGTATTTACACACGTGTGTGACAGTGTGTTAAATACATAACGTAAACGTGTGTAGTGATTCTGTGACAGTGTCGCCAGAATGGTTTTTTTCTTTTGTTTTTTTTTGTCAATATAGAGAGGGAGATCGCCACGTGAATGGACATCTCGCTGCAAGGTGAACGTCCCAGTACACCAAGAATTCACGTTACGTCTTTGACGAATAAAAAAATGAAAACAAAAAACGAAAAGAAAAAATCGAGACACTCATGAAAATTCTTATCGTTGAAATTCACCGTAAATGATTTGATCTTTTGATTAGAAATTTATAGAAATTCATAAATTAGATTTTCCTTCGTATATTATTTTCCAAATTTTTGAGCTTTCGTCGAAAGGCTTAATAATCGCGACAGAACGTGCGATGGAATTTCGATGGCTGGTTCAAAACGATATACCGGAGAAATATGATCCACCGACAACAAGGACGATATGTTTGAAGCGATTTTTCCTATACACATATATGTTGACGGGGGACGGGCGGGGTTTGCTACGAAACGGAGGCTCACGCGAGGCGAGAATCACAAGCAAAAGAGAAAGAGAAGGAGAGAGAGAGGGGCTCGGGGAAAACATGCATCGATTAACGCGTTTGCGGGGCACACGGGGACCAAGAGAACCCCCGAGAGACCGCCGCCAGTCGACCTATCGACCGAGAATATTCTCGCCTCCTCGGCGACGGTTGCTTCGCGTTTCTCGTCCCATGTAAACATTTTATATACTCATATATATATATATCTATATATATATCGGTGTATTGAGGTAATGGAAGTTGGTGTATATTGTTGAACGTTGTAATAGTCAGGGCATGTATATTAAGGACGACACGTTTCTCCCTAGGGCGGACGAGGCCCGTTTCGACTTTTACTGCACGCGACGTCGTTCGCATTTCTACTTCGATCGAATCTACCGAAAGCTATATAAACCTTTATACACTGACAAATACACCAATAGACAAATATACAAGTAAATCAGACGATCAAACGCAATAAGAATAACAAAGGAACCAACTAATACGTAATAATCTAACAATCCAAAGAAAGCTACGAAAGAAGACGTGATTGTTGATTGGTCGATCGTGCCTCTTCACCTTTTTCTTTTCGTCGTCGTACTCTACATTCTCGGTTCCTATGCTTTCTTCCTTCTTTCGTATTCGCGATACACCCTGAAAGACTCGAGACTCTCTCGACATCTCGTCTCGGTACTTAATGTTTTATATCTCAATTTTTATTTCTTCAATACTATTTTTTCGTTTTGTTCAAGAATTTTACAAATTGTATAAATCAACTGCGCTGAGTGGTCTAAAAACAATGATAAAAAATTCATTGAACTCGTAAGCGGCGGCTTCGAAACGTTTATTTTTTTTACCTAATCATTCCTTTATTTCACTATTTGAAATAATTTTATTCCTTCAATTATTTTTTTATCATTCTCTCCAAACTCTCTCTCCTCTCTCCTCTCTCTTTTTCTCGATATTTTCTATTTACGGCTTATGAATAAGTGTCGAGTGGAGAAATCGCAGTAAAAAAAAAAGAAAAATTGCATTCTCAACATCAAAGACCCTGTCTCAAAGATATTTAAGACTTTCCACACTCTGATGAAAAGTGTGTATATTGCGAACGAGTATATATTCCGTAATATATAATATAATGAGTGGAAGGCGTGGCTCTAGTGGATCAGCTGCACGACTAAATGTCTCGTATTCATATGCACACATATAAACATAAAAACATGTAAATATATATATATAAATACACGTACACACGTTGAAAATCACGAGTACGAAAGAGAGACAAACAAAATGTTTGAGTCGATAGCAAGTGTATGAAAAGAGCAAGAGCAGAGGCAACAGCTGCACGGAGCTCGCGCTTCGAGAGAGTAAAAAAAAAAATATGGAAGAGAGTGCGACGGAGAAGAAGAGAGCAAAATATGCTCGCGTCTGCTTTTGCCTTCGGCGTTGGGACGGGACCGTGAGTCAGAGAATCCGAGCGTAAAGCGGTTGAACACGAGACTCCTGGTTTGTAAAGAGAGTTAACGAGAGATTCGTCGTGTTTCGTGAATCGCATTTAAAAAAAAATAATAATAAAGACAAAAAGAAGAAAGAGAGAAAAAAACCACTGACATATTCGTACGTCAAAAGTTATTGCCATTTATGTTGACGACGAAGGAGAATTCTTGCTCTCGCTATTTCACCTTTTGCACAGAGTTACGTGGCTTCTGGCTCGTATCCTCAACCGAAGAGAGAAACAACAAGGGGGAAAAGAAAATCGTCGGGGAAGCAGGGGACGAACGAGGATTTACTAGAATTGGGGTGGCGGGCAAACACGCGGAAGGGAAACCAAAACGAGCGACCTGTTGCTTCGTTCCTATCATTCCCCTTCGTCACTTCCACGCACATATATATATATATATATATATATTCATATTAATGCGTGTATAACGAGAGTACTTGTGTATCCATAGCGTTCACAGATGGCCTCTCGTCTGGACCATTATATAAACCGAACGTTTTCGTTTATTCGTTTCATTATTTTCGCAAAGCGATTTTCCCAGTCGAGATAATACGAAACTAAACTCGTTCGTGTTTTTTTCTTGTTTACAATAGAAAAAATATTAAAAACATAAAAAAATCAAAATCCGAGTGTGAAAAGTGTCAAAAAAAACGTAAAACTTCCAACGCGACCATAAAATATCAAAACAACAACAATTTAGTATATAATTTCGTCGATCTTAAGAAAAATTCGTAAAAATTTTTAGCCGCTGGTGGTCCACACAAATTATTAGTTTGCCGAGATTGTGCGATTAAGAATAAACAAAAAAAGACGAATCTTGGAAAACGCAGAGAGAGAGAGAGAGAGAGGAATGGAATGAAGTCTCGTCCATTTGACGAATGAGCGAGGTTTGGCGACGGGGAACGAAGGAGGAGGAGGCCGAGGGCAAATGTATATCCGAATGTGGAGGATATATAAACGAGCCCAAGTAAAAAGGAAGGAAAGAGTGAGGCGGGCGAGCGTAAAAGCGACGAGGTCGAGACACGCGGCAGCTGTCTGGCGCCACGGTTTTCCCCTCGCTCCACTGCCTCTCTTAGCCACGAGAGAGAGAGAGAGAGAGAGAGAGAGCCTGCCTCGTATTCCCTCAAACAGTCGCGCCGACCAGCAGACTCGCGGGGCAAGAGTAAGCAAAAGCCCTGTGTGTCCTCCGCGAGACCATACCTAGTTCTTCCCTTACATTATATACATATATTTCATACATACATACTCGCCACCCACCTTTACGATAATACACACACAAACACACACACAGACACACATGTGAAGAATTATTCTGCTCCTAACGAAATCTAAATTCACGCCTTTCTCAAACCTGCATCGCAAGGATGTAAAAAAGATAAAAGAAAAACGAAGATTTCTTCATCTGCTTCTCGTGTATTTATTTTTCCTCTGCACACAGAAGCCTCAAATTTCTTTCTTTCTTCTCCTTTCTCTGTACGCGATTCCGAAACAACGAGAAAATCATGAATCCGTATTTTCTTTGGTTAAAATTACGAAGATTTTTCAATTTTTTTAATTCAACTCGTTTTAGATTGAAGAGAAATTTGACATGAAAAAAAAACGTAACAATTTTTTGTCTCGTGACAGTCACGTTCGAAAGTTAATGATCGTCCAATCTTTGAAAATTTTTATATAATTTGTGGATTTATCTAAAAATGTTAGTTTTTAGGTCACATCAGGGGCAGAGTGTCAAGTCGACGAGGAGCTACGCCCTACCGTGTCATCTGCCTCGAGTAATTTTTTTCCAGTTTACAGGAATTCGATTTTTTGTAGCGTTGATTTTCTCTTTCAATTTTTTTGTTTGAACTTTTGTTGTGTTCGGTACCGATGCTGGCAACCGAGAAGTTGCCCTCAGATTTAATTTTCGTCTCAATCCCTCTTTCTCTATGTTTCTCTCTTTTTTTCCATTTTTTTTATTTTCCTCTCTCTCACACACTCTCTCTCTTCCTCGTTCTTTCTCAAAGCTCGGCGAGCGTTTCGAGGGAGGCGCCAAATATGTTTCGGGCGTTCCACGAATCCTGATTCAGGCCGCGTGACCACGTCGTGCCGCCGCCGTGGTACACGAATAAGAGAGAAAGAGTAGATTATTCGGCGATTCGAAGCATCCGAACGTACGGAACAACTCGACTACGTTAAACGTGTATTTCACTCTCGACGAACTTTACATCCCTCTTTTACTAAATTAAACGGTTTTCCAGACGCTCGTTTATCGTCGTTCATTTTCACATTACGATCTCTATGCATAAAAATAAACGAGACGATAATATAGAAAATTCTTCTGATCCATAAAGTTTCAATGGACTTGAGCCTATAAAAAAAAAAAAAAAAGTTCCTTTCAATTCAAATTCGCTACTTGTTGTAGGATTTTCGTATTTTCTTCATCCAAATATTTCGTAATTTTGTTTTCGATTAAATAACAATCGTTTCATTTCGACAAAACGATTCGCGATAAATTAGTAAAAAAATAAACATTAAAAATGGTGGCGTTGCTCGAAATACTTGGGAAACCGAAATTTGAATGAATTTCGAATGAAAAAAGAGAGAGAAAAAGATATTTTTTTTAATAGAAAAAAATGGTTAGTAATGATGGAGGAGTTCTTACCTTCGCCGTTGGTGGTGAGGGAGCCGGAATGAGGCTGAGGACTCGTCCCAATACCGCAACGACGATAATCACTGCTGATTTCGCTGGGTGCACGGTCTGGAATAAAATAATTAATAAATTTAGTAAAAAAAAAAAAAAAATCTCAAAATTGCTATTTCTACTAAAAGTAATTTTCCAAAAAAAAAAAAGACATATTTTTCGTATTCTCAAATGGTCTTATTCTCTTTCTATCTTTGGCAATCATCGTCTCTCGAGCCACGCGAATTCCTCGTGGCGAAGAAGAAGAAAAAAAAACACGAGAAACGTTGCAACATTCTTTTTTTTCTTCTTCTTCTCAAGATTGCGAGGACTCGAAAAAAAAAAACTTTCTACGCAATTTATAACGGATAGCGCAAAAGAACCAGCGGGATTTCGGTTATATGGGTGAGGTTAAGAAGCAGAAGAGATGAGAGGACGGGGAGCGGGCAGAGGGAGGCAAGATATTCATTGACTAAAAGAGAGAATGATGTCAGGAGGAGTATATCGCGACGAGTTCAACCTCTCAAGAGTTTTCTCTCTCTCTCTCTCTTTCTCTCTTTTTCTCTCATTTTTTTTGTCTTTTTTTTTACGTAGCTCTGTCTCTCTCATCACAAGCACTTTGCGGGTCCGATCAGGGCGGTCCATGAGAGATCCTTCGAGCAGTTTCACGTTTCGTTTGTTCTATCCAGTTTCACCTTAACATGTATATATATATATGTGTGTGTGTTTGTGTGTGTGAAAAGTTCCACGGCCACCGAGTTGAAGAGCTCTTCGGGACGCGGTCGCATTCTTTCACAAAATTCCAGTCCTCTTTCTCTCTCTCTCTTTTGGTCTCTTTCTGTCCTCGTGTAAACCTTCAATATACTGCTCCGTCATTCCTGTGGGAGAAACGTTTCCTGTCGCCCAAATATCTTTTCTTTCTCATTCTCTTTCATCCAATCTATAGCTCTTTTCTCTCTAGCAGACTCTTGTTTTGTTCCAGCCGACACGAACGATTATAATATTCCACGAAACTCTCACCCCCCCCCCGCCCTCCAGCATCTCACCCTGGTCTTTCCTTTTTGTGTAAAGTGTTTTCTAAATTTGTACCATTTTCTTCAAACTCATCGACCCCTTATACGCTATTTATCACGTAATATTGCCCAGTTATTATTATAAATTGCGACAAAATTTCAACGAATTATGAATTCATCGGTTTTTCTTATATTTCACTTATTATTTCGTGTCAATTTTTCTAGAGATATTAATTCAATTGATTTTTCATTTCATCGATTTCTAAATTTTGTTTTCTCAATACATTGTAAAGAAAAAAAATGTTTTTAATGTCAACAAATGAATAAAATTTGAAAAACAAAATCTTTCCACATACAATATTTTTGAGTGGACGTGAGCGAGTCCATTGAGTTTAGAAACATCGCGAATCGAGTTTCTTCTCAAGAAATAAGTCACACAAATGTATACACATTTATTTATACAGACACAAACATATATTAACATGTGTTTGTAGCGAATAAGAGAGTTGGAACGAGGAAGGATTCCGCGATCCGATTACATCGTATCGCGCTCGTCCCCTCCGTTAGAAAGAAAAAGAGAGAATGAGAGAAAGATAGAAAGAGAGAGAAAGAACACAAGTCCCGGGGGAGTGTACGATACTTTCTGCCTTCATGAGAGACTCCCTCTCAAGGAGATGATCTTTGCTACTGTTACTCTGACGTTTACCACAAGTTATAAGAGAAACAGAAGAACAGATAGAGAATCGTATATACGCGTGTGTGTTTCATGTTGCAATAATTGCTAACTCAGCAACACCGTTGTCACAGCAGTACAGCACACAAACACGTGTAACTAAACACACACACACACACATACACACAAATATATATATATTGTCTTTCTCTCCTCTCCCTCTGTGTGTGTGTGTGTGTTGTACAAAGATATATATATATATATATATATATATATATATATATATATATATATATGTATGAGTAGTATTTCTTGATGGAGAATTGCTTTACAAAAACATCGGGTTATGTGGCCACATACCGATCTCTCGTTGGCATATGACGGAAAGGCATATTTGTAACGCAATATAAAATGTGTAATTTTTATGTAAATTTGTAATTAAAAGATGAAAAAAAAGTGAATTTTTTTTAACTACAATATATGTAGGAAAATAAAAAAAATTTGGAATTGGTGTGAGAAATAAAATACGACATAAAAATTATGGTATAAAAGGGAATGAACAAGATTTGGGAAAAAATCTCATCGATTTTATTGCATTTCCTTATTTGATACGAATAAAATATGTCTATAGGGAATGAAAATAGAAGAAAATAATTAAAAAAATGGGCATGGATTACTATTAGAGACTCGAAAATCTCATATTTCCTTAGAATATCCAAGAGATTGTGGTTTATGCGGAAAAAATGTACACGTGTGCGAATTAAATGTACATGGGATTGAAAAGAAAAAAAATGTATTTGTGTCTGTAGATTTATGAGCCTGGAGAGAGAAGTGTGTATTTGCTCACTTATAAAAGATCGAGCGTGTATATTATTGGAATGAGTGAATTCGCAATGGTCACACGTATAATTCATAGAATAAATACACGAGGATATATCTGTACACATTTAAACTTCATTGGTATCGAGAATTCTATCGTTTTTTTTTATGTATATAGACTTTTGCTCGACGATGAAACCAAGATCCATTGCTCTTCCCTCTCTCTCTCTTTCTCTCTCTTTTTCTTTTTCTCTCTTTCTTTCCAATCTCTCGAAACTCGAACGTGATTCCGATCACGATTCTTCACTCGATGAAAACATCTCTGTCTCTTTTTCTCTTTCGATAGATATATGTTCATAAAATCAGGCGAGATGAGTCATCGCTGCTGATCCTGTACCTGAATCTTCCATGCTTACCTACCGCACGATTCATCGATTTTATATAGACATATATATGTGCGTAGAAAGTTTATAGACATGTGTTTATACACGTGAGAAAAATTTTTCACATTCGTCAACATTTTCCTTTTTTTTTTGTTGTTGTTGTATTTTTCATTTTTTTTTTCCATTGACGAGTTCATTAAATTTATTACGATCAACTTTGTTCGATTTTCAACGTTTTGATTTTTTTTCTCTCGTATTTAACATTCAATAATAGAAATTTGGCTGAAGATTTTTGGAACAATGAAATTATGGCAGTTTTTAAAGAAAAAAAAAAACTTTTTACAAGGTTTAAAATTTTTTTTATCATTTCGAGGAAACTCTCGAACACACGATTACGAGTGTGCATAGAAAAATTGTTATTTTCGTAAAAATAAATGATTGGTTGATAATGCAAAAATAATTGTCGTTCAATTAATCAATCGCTTGTAAAAACGTCCGTTTATAACGAGGACTCGTCAAAGTCTGCTGTAATTAGTGACTATCGATCGTCAGTAGATCGTCATGTTCTTTTTTTTTATATTTATTTTTTCAATTCCTGCTTTGTAAAGTTTTGCATTCTAGCAGACGAAAAAATAATAATAATATGCAAAAATTTGTGATCGTGATTTGTGATTGTGATTTGTTAAGATTTGTACTAAAATAAATATATTCATCAAAATAAATTAAAATTTGATGGATAAATGATTAAAACTTTTCTTTAACGAGTTCTAAAGAACAAAACAAAAAAGATGAACAAAACGAATTTGGAGATTGAAGGATAACTGCCAATCGGACATAAATAAACGACATATCGATGGATCAAAAAGTGAAAGTATATCGGCGTGATGACATAATTGTTCAAAATAATATTCGGGTTGTAGAAAACGATAAACTCACCTTCGGGTCTCAGCCTGTCAGGGATGAGGCAGTACGGAGGCGGTGGCGACTCTGGAACAAAATAAATGAATACAAATTTCGTTACTTTTCATTTCACAAAGAAAAAAAAAATATATATATATATATATTTTACGACAATTACGTAATTATATGAAAATAGTTTTAAATAAGTTTTCGAAAATAAATTTGGACGATATTTGAATAAATGAAAATTTATTTACTTATTTCTCGTGTGTATAAAAATAGTTAACGATAATCGATCTTTGGAATTAAAAAAAAAAGAAAAAACTACAATTGCGAAATAAAAATGACGCTGTAAAAAAAACAGGAGCAAGGATAGTGGCGCTACGAAGGAGAGAAAGAGAGAAAGACGAGAGACTGGAAGTTCGAGACCAAAAGTGGATATTCTATTATTGGCTTCGATGGCTCGCGATCGTTGTTCCGAAGGCGTAGAGCTCTGGCGTACGAAGAAAACAACGGGTTAGAAGAAGGAGGACGAGAGAGATTTCTCTCCAACCGGTATTCGACCATTTTTTTCTTTTCCATCCTGCGCGTCGTTTCCTACGTTGGTTTATTGGCGAATATATGAAAGAGGACGAAAATAAAATGGAAGAATGAACGAGGACTGATTTCGACCTTTTCGCATTTACTTTTTCGTTTCAACTCGTTCACAAGTAAAAACGATTATTTTTTCATTTTTAAGGGAAAAAAATGATTCTACACTGTCCAACAATCATCGCGTGTCTCTCGCTGTGTGTGGGACGTTTTTAACGTTCGCCCGAAACTCGTAGAACGCGCGGTCGGTTGGATTATCGCTCGGCGGCAATGAGAGCGGAATTCGAAAATGAAAGACTTTGTTCGCCGGCAGATAGAGAGCAAAGTGGCGTGTAGGAAGTACAGAAAAACTTGGTGTCTTTTGTGGCAAAGAGATGGAGAGGAAAGGAGGGCGGGTTAACCGACTAATTACAAACTTTTTATACGAAAATTAAGAAAATTCGTAAAACGAACGAAAATAAAGTTAAATAATTAAAAAACGATGAAAAAACGATAAATCGGAAGCGAAGAAATTTGTTGATAACGAAAGATAAAGATTACGAAAGAGCTGATAGAAAAATAAAATAAAAACGCGATCAACGAGAAAAAAATTCTAAAGAAATTCATTAAATTCGAAAAAAAAAAACAAAACAAAAAATATGTCCGATCGAAATCGAAGCACGAGTCACGGTTTTGTAAACAAAGAAGAAAACATCGATGAGAATAAATTCGAACAATAATTACAAAGTCATGGAGAAAAAAAAAATGAGCTGAAACGAATGCGATGAGAAAAAAAATTTTCGACTGTTTTTCTATCGTGTGTGAGGACATCGTTAACCAAGTTTGGAAGGACGTTACGTTCGATGCTTTTTCACTGTTGTATGCCGAGTTCATTTCAAAGACGATGCACACGCCCCTCTCAAATACACAACTCCAAGTGAGTTCGTCTCGGTTCGTTCGGGATCTCCACGACGCTCGGGTAACGCCGCGGCTGGCCTCGACAATTAGCTGGCGCCAGCAATGACACGAAGCGGCGCCGTGAGCTTCCGCTTCTTTACTCCTTCCCCCCCCCTCCCGCCGCCCCTTGTTCATATATGCGTCTTCGCTTAACCGCCATCTCGAATCTTAACTCTTTTTTATTTATATTATCATGGTTATTATTATTATTATTATTTTAGTTGTTATTCATTTTTTAATAAAATTCGTGCAATTGCACACGTAATACGAAGGAAATTTCGTTCCCGATGGAAGTGGCACCAATGTCATTGCCATTGAGCGCGGATGAGAGAAAAATTCGGAAAGATGAGAGAAATTAACGATTTTTTTAGAAAAAATTGTTAAAATATGACTTTTTGGAAGTTTTTATTTTCGTATTTCGCAAATTGTGAATTAATATTCGATGTTCATCGAAAGAAAATAATTATAAAGTCTAATGACGTTTACTTCGATATCTCGGGAATAAAATATTCTTACGGTCTATTGACCTTTCATTGAAAAAAATAAAATAATTCATTTGAATATGAATGCAACGGATAAAATAAAGGAATGAGAATTGAATAATTATCGCAGTGACTGGATAACGTTTTTTTTAATCATTTTTTTTTATCGTTATTTTGTAACTAAATGGAAAACAAAATTGATAAGTTTATTGAAATTCTTTAGATTTGTCAATTTATGAATACAATGAATAGACAATTCATTTTTACTGCATAAATGTGGTACAAAAAATAAATTTATGCTTCGATGTAGACAAACAGATTTAATGAGAATCGCTAATGGAAACGGTAATTTATTGACCATCGGTCTGATTTGAGGCTATCGTCTCAGCTGTTTTCCAACAGACGTTTTTTTTTGTTTTATTTCGAGGACACATTCAGGATAATGATTTTAAAAAAAGTAAGTGGAAATTTTTGAAAAAGGATTCATCGTACCGGATCAGACATAATGACGACGAAAAATTTCATCGTTTTACGCGCGCTTTTATGGAAAGCAGTACAAAAATTCACATTTCACAAAAATACTGGCAAATTTTTCATAATCAGTCATTTTTCTTCTCAATTACAGAGAAACATGTAACAAAACTTATTTTAAAAGAAAATAAAGAATTTTGATATCGTTTCACTCACAAATTATTCATTCAAGACATTTTTTCCGAAATTTTTCAAAATGAAACGGTAAATATAATTCGATCGACGAAATGAGCGATTTTTTTCTGTTACTAAATCCTCGGAATGCTTTGAAAACAAATATGGTATATTATTTTTATGTCTAAATTTTACGTGTTTATCATTATTATAATTTTGTTTTTCTTTTTTAATTTTTATTCTCAGTACGAACGAATGTGATTATGTGTGTTGTGTATTCGACTACCCGGAGCAGCCGCCGTCGCCGCGCGTTCGTCGCTCGTGTCGCGTCGGCTCTCGCCCAATATACGCCTTATTTTTAGATTCATATTGCCAAGTGGCGGCGCGACGTCGTCGAGCACACCACACGGCCTCGCGAACCATTGCTTTTCCGTTTGCACAACAAGACAACTCTCAAGCTCTCTCGCACTCTCCATCGTTTATTTTTTTCTTGAAAATTTCATTTTGCCGCCATTTTGAAAAATATTCTAACATTTTTCTTACCATTTTCATTATTTCTTAGATGATTTTGTTGTCTCGCTTTGTCTTCGGAAATTTGTTCGTCTATTCTTTTTTTCTTTCATTATTTCCCTTGCTCTTTTTGTCTATTTTCGTTCTTTCATTTTCCTCCATTTTGGTCGCGATCTTTTTTCCGAAAAGAAACGTTTTTTTTTTTTTTTTATCAATTTATTCAACTTTTATTGTTTTAACCATCATTTTATTAGAATTTATCGCCGTAATCAGCGAACTAGAATTTCATAGCAAACACGACATTCTTTACTGGGACATAACGTCCCTCGTGAGTACGAGAAAAGATGGGATTTACAACCCTGTTGCTTCTTCGATGTCCTCGACCCTTCTCTGAGCCAACACTTTTATCCCCCAGCTTCAATATCCTCTTAAGAGTTTTATCTTTCTTGTTTACACTCTCCGTTATTCTCAAGAGTGTACACCGGAAGTTAGCACGAATCGGATTCTTCCAGGAATAATGCGAAGAGGAAGAAAAGATACGAAGAAAAACAAGAGAAAAAGAACTCGAGGCTCGAGAGCTTTCGTCATTGAAATACAACTTTTTTTTCATAAATGCTCAGACACTTTTTTGCCTATTTGCACTATCAAGTGGCGTTATGCAAATTCACAATATTTTTATCGATTTTTTTTATCAACCTACTGATTAAATATGTCATAAATTTGTATCGATTGAAAAAATGTGACATATTGATAAATTGTAAGAAATTTCCATCGGATTTTCATTATTTTTAATTAATGTGGTCCTGAAACCGCTTAGTAGGCCGTAAATTATTATTATTATCAACTTTTCTCGAGAGAAATTTTTTTCTTTCAATCGGCGGACATTATCATTCAAAAACTATGCAAACAATCGTTACTAAACTTGGCACACGATTGAACAACATCTCTGTTTTCTACACGACTTTAATTATTTGCCAAAATGAGCGAAAAACGAATGTGCGATATAATTTTTTTTCTTTCAAAGCCAAAAATCATGATGCAGTTGAGAAAAATTTCCGATGGGGAACCAAAAAGTGTTGCTTTATTGAAATATAAGAAATTAAATGCCAATGTATTAATTTTACGAATTTCGTGTTATCGTTCGTTACGATTTTAGCGATAATTATAAAAATAATTTCAAAAATATAATTCGCATTGAAAATTATTGAAAAGGGGTGGAAAAAAAAAAAAACGTTATCTGTACACCGGACCCGATGGATAAGAGGTTGGAAAAGCAATGTGGGAGTCAGCCGGGCGTGGAGAACGTGACAAACGGGTTAAACGTTGGCCGGGGTGGGCGCGGGGGCGCTCACTCGCGCGAGCGTTACGTAAAGTGCACTGGCGCCTGTCGCCCGGCGCGAGTACCGCGCACATGCCGCGCCTCACCTCCGTATAGCGCTTTTTTCCCCCGGTTCGCCCCCACGCCCCGCTCGCGGCCCCTTTTCCCCGCAGAGCTCTTTCGAGACGACGACGCGCATAACTGCCTGCCGGCCGGTTTGTCAGTGAATTTATCCACATGTCCCTTATCCGTTCGGACGATCTTTCTCACTGCCTTGGCCGTACCCACAGTTAGGACGAACAGAGGACGCACAGAGGACGAATCTCAAAAACTTCGACGACCGATTTTTCTATCGATACGCGCGAATATTCGAATATTGCAATTTTCTTAGTGATTTATCGCTTGTTTTGTTATCAATCATTTTAGACCAACGATGTATTTGTTTTTTTCTTCAAATTCGTTTATTTATTCATTATAACAATAATTTTAATACTTTTATTAAAATAATGCCAATTTAACATGTAATGTGTTTAATATTCAATTCATAATTGTTATATTTATTAACGTGATTGTTTATTTTTGATGATTTAGTACTTTTTTTTTAAATGTAATTTGGTATTTTTAGTAAAAATATGCGTCTGTGTTGCGTTAATTCTCTACTGAACTGATTTTCGATCCAAACGCATTTACAGAGCGTTTGTGACGATGAAAAAGAACGTGAGAAAAGTGAAAAGCGAAACCCCCCGGGAAAATTGATAACGGAATAAAAAGGAGGTTTAAAAAAGTGAGTGTATAAAAAGGGTTTCGTAAACTTATTGGCTAATTGAAAGTTTTTTAAGAAGCCATTAAAGTAAAGTAAAGAAAAAATGTGTATTAATAATATAATAAAAATAAACACGATACTGATAAAGAGAGAATAAAAAAGAACTTACCGGGTTTGCAGAGCCGACTCCAATGATAGGGATTGCAGCAAACGTAAACGGGATCTTTAGCGGAATGACAGACCGGAAGTTTCTTGAGTTCGGCAGAATTGGCGAGATCGGGCCAGCGCCAAGTTTGACACGATAAAAGATGAGGATCATCGGGTGGTGTATCGGAGTTGTTGAAAAGATCGCGATGATGTTGGTTGCCGGAGACGGGTGATTCTCTTCTTTTTCTAGTGACGTTGGATCGAGATATTTTGTTGTGTCTGCATCGATCTCTTTCGGGTCTGGATGCGGCGATGTCGTTATTGATATCGTTAAGATCGGAGGGTATTTCGATGTTGTTGATAGTTTCGATATCGCGATTAGTTTCTGGATGGGGAGTCCAGGCAGGTTGTTGTTGTCTGAGGTCGTCGATGATAGTTAAATTATTAGATTGATCGATGAAGCGTAGATTGGTTTGATTGTCGGTGGATAAAAATGGCGGATGTTCATCTTTGTCGCCGGTGGTGGTGGTGGTGGTGGTGGTGATGGTGCGAAGAGAAGATGGTGGTGGGGGATTGGATGAGGATGAAAAATCGTCAGCGGAGGTTGAATTGGGGGGATGATTGTTGGGACATCTTGAGCATCTGGTTGAGGGATTGTGACGACGCGAGCGCAAAATATGTCGATGTGGATTGAGACGTCGAGATGTTGTTGTTTCGTGAATATTGCAAGTTGGTGAAGAGCACGAAGTGGCGGAGGGGGAAAGGGGCGATCGAGAAAGTCTGTTGCAGGTCGGGGAGATGGGTTGTTTTTGTTTGAGGCTGGTGGAAATATTGGTCGTTGGGGATTGGAGGGAAGCGGTGAAGCTTTTTGGACTCGGCTGAGATTGTTGAGGTTGTTTTCGAGGAACAAGAACGCAGGAGCCAAAATCGGCGCCGTAGCTTTCCACGACGTTGAGTAACATTTCGAGCTGATGTTCCTTCAAACTTTTAAGCAATTCTTTGCACCGCGTCAAACGATTTGGTACAACGTTGTTTCGTTGATTGTTATGATTATCCTGGTGAAGTATTTCGTCGTCATCCTCGTCGTGGGATATTTCGCCGCCGCAGCAGCCCTGATGAAATCTCGTCGCTACCGAATTGTTCGGACGATTGTTACCGGATGTTAAACAGGATGACGATGAGGCCGATGACGTTGAAGAATTTGAATTTGAACAAGGCGATGACGTCGACGAGGAAGGCGACGACGACGACGACGTCGGGGTTGATTTTTGCGCTCGCGCCGTTTGCAATACTTCACCACCCGCGGCGCTGTTGTTACTGCTATTCCGCTCGGTTCTCGTACTCGTACTACGTTGATGCGATGATTCCGTTATGTTATTCGTATTTTTCGGGACGTTGATGCGCGATAACGTATCCTCTTGAGTCTCACACTCGGTTTCATGCTCCCCCCGGACCTTTGCCTTTAGTAGACGTCTAGTTAGAACCGCCCGTTTGCTCCAGAACATGAACATGAAACAGGATTTGCCGGTTGCGCATTTGGGGGCCAGTACTTTTTCAACTTTGCCTCGATTTCCGACTACGGATCTTTCTTATTTATTTTTATTTTATCTCTTTATTATTTTATCGATCAATCCCCACTTTCTTTTTCAATACTTTTTCGATCACTTTCCTCGGCTCGTACGTATTTCGATCTTCACCCGATGTATTTCTGCAGAAAACAAGTGAAAACCAAGTTTTTCTTTTATTTTCTTTAATTCTTACTAGAATTTTTAAAAAATTAAATATATATATATATCCATACATATGTATTTTTTCGATACATTGGCAGCCTATTTCTGTGAAATGTGTTTGCGAGACGCGGAACGATGCGGATAACGCAAAACGAAAGGGAGAGAGCGAGAACAAGTTCTCCTTGTGGTTCGTCACTCGTAAATTTATCCGAAAACTTAACACGCGTTCGTACAACTATTTTGTCTCCCTTTCTAATACGCTCGACGTTTGATTTTTCGCGTCAACCAAGTGCGAGAATAAGAAAGAAGAAGAAGAAAAAGAAAAAAAATACGAAAGATTATTGCGCGTCTTGATTCTCGGGATCTCGGCCGCGCTCTCGAAATAGTGCGTTCGCGAGTCGATTCCGTCTCTGTCTCTCGTGACTGTTGCGAACAAGTTCGGTGGAAGCTCCGCGTTGACTAAAACGAAGCAAAGCTTTGTTCGATCGAAAGAGAGAGAGAGAGAGAGAGGAAGAAAGAGAGAAAGAGAAAAGAGTGATAGAGCGTTTTGTTCGATGGTGGATAAATTTCGAGAGAAAATACGAATTCGTGGAATGAGAGACAACGCTCGTTTGGTCACTCGATTCGTGGAAATACGTGTATTTTTTAGAATATAACATACACTTTGTTCATTTGTGTGTGTATATATGCATAGCGGCAGATTCACGTCCTCGTAGTGGTCCGAGCGTACGACGACCTCAAAACAACGAAACGAAAAGCGCAAAAGAAAAAAAAACACAAGACTCTAACAGTTCGAGGCTCTTTCGTACTCGCTCTTACGCTTCGAACGATCAAGAGTGAGAGGGAGTGAGAGAAATGACGAATAGAGTAATATGGCAGCGCGAGGCGCCTCCTTCAATCACCCGATATACACGTGAGTATGTATATATATTTAAATATAACTCGCCTTTCGGGATAGTCGACGGAAACACCGATAAACACAAGCGCCTCGATATTCCCTGATAAAAACTCACTTTTTCACTTTAATTACGATCGATCTTTCTGTTAAACGAAAGAATGAAAAACAAATGAAACAAGAAAAAAAGAAAAAGAATAAACGTCGATTCGTACACAACACAGGAACACAAACACTCGAATATCCACAAGATTATTCTTTCTCTTTGAATTTTTATTCGTATTTTTTTTCTTTCTTTACTCTACTTTGTGCTGCTCTTTCTCCTCTTTGCACACTCTTGATCTCTCACACGCACACACACACGAGAAAAAAGGCCGGGGGCGCCAGTGATGCACTTTACAAAACGATAACGACGACGACAACGACGACGTCGTCGTAAAACGGATTAATAATTCTCGTCTTCGTACGTACTGAAAAAAAATCTTGTTCCTCCTCGCTGAATAATTCCTTATCCAATTTTCTTTGTTCCAATTGCTCCTCCTCGTTGTCCTCCTCGCTCTTTCCCGTCTCGCTATCCTCCTTATCGTTCTCGTTGTTGTTATTGTTGTTGTTACTGCACCTTGTACAATCGAGGAATCTCGAGGTGCTGCTGTTACTACTGCCGCTGCTGCTGCTGCCGCTGCTTGTACGTAGGCTCGTTTTAACGTGCTCGCCGCTGGTGCTGTCGCAACTGACACCGCAACCACCGGCTCTCTCAGTGCCAAAGGACCTTTGGCACAACATAACACTGAATTTCCACTATAAACACACTCTCTCCTCGTCCCTTCCTCACTATCACCGATTGACATTATTTTATCCCATAACCATTCACGCTTTTCGCGGGATTATGTAAAAAACAACGAAAAAAAATCAAAAAACCGAGAAAAAACGAAAAACCGAACGAATACTCGCGAAACTTTTTTTTTCAAATCGACCGGTCAACGAATACCGAGCTTTTTATCTCTCTCGCTTTTATCTTTTTTCTCATTAGCGATTTTAGTCCCAAACGCTGAGACTCAATGTATTTCCGTTTTTTACGTTACTTTTCTCTCGGATGAGAGAGAGATTAGCTCTTACCTCGGCGAGGTTTCGCGACACTCTGCGGCCGAGAGCTTTCCGTGGTCCTCTCGTTCTCTCCCCCACTACCACCCAGCGCCACCGCTGTATACCTCCCCCACTTCTTTTTATACTCCGGCACACTACCACTACTACTAGCGCCGCCAACTACCACCACTCTAGTCTCTCGGCTTTGCCTGACCTCGTCGGGTTCGTCGCGGACGCGGATTTTGCCCGAACGACCGTGAGGGGAGCGCACTGTCACATTCTTGAAATCGCCGCGCCGCCTTTACCGCCCCGTATCTGTGTCTCTGTGTCTTTCTTTTTAGACTTTATTTTTATTTTTTTCTATCACTCGATTCTCTCCCCGTACGACGCATTTTACGTAAAAACAATCGATTCTTTTTTTTCAATCACTGATCCCGCCGTTTAGTCAGAACATTTCAGACTCGACAATTTATTACGTATCGAGATCTTTTCGACTCTCGAATCCAACTAAAACTTCCAAATTGCTTATAAAATCGGTTGCAACACTTTTAAAGAGCGATTCGGACATTCGAATAACAGAGTTCATTCGGTGAACACGATTTTTACGATGTACACATGTGTTTTCGATGAGTTATAAATGTTTGGAGGAGGTTTTTTTCGTCTTATTTCATTTTTTCTTTTATGATTCTTTGACTCATGTGTTTCAACGCATATTTCGTATTTTTAATGCTCGTTTTCGCAGCTGACTAGTCGATTACGTATTTACGATGTTTTTTAGTTTAATCGGCAGTTCTTTTTTTTTATATTCCTAATTTTTGAATAATTCTTCGCTACGAAAAGTAGCGTGGGAAAAAAACATGCAACGGTGAATAAATTTTCCTGAAATAGTCAATGTCACTGTTTCGAGTGTTCATCAAATTAGCTTTTGTCTTATTTCGAGATTAGCAAAAAGCCGAACATTTTTTAACGTTGAGGTTATGAACGACGAATCCGTGATTGGCATTTGTTCAAACGCGAAATTAATTCATGATTTTTTTTTCTTTTTCTTCGACCACAAGTACAATGTCTCGCACTCTCACTCGTTTTTTTTACTGCTGATTGTTTTTTTTTTTTTTTTACTCTTGGTCGTGGTTGACGGTGATCGGAGTTCGCCGATTCACCGACCGCAGCATACTAAACACACAAGGGAGCATACAACTCGTTAAACATGGCCGCGTTCACTCGCTCGTCGATCCGCGCGCACCGTTCAACAGACGACTCGCGGACCCCAAGCTTTCATCGATCAACGCGTGAGGCGCGCTCGTCGCTGCACACGAATAAATCTAAAAAAAAAACCTCCCGGCGTCTGTGTATCGTGAACGACCCCCTTCACCAGCGCCGCGCTTCGTGATCTACCGAGTTCCCCCGCGGTTTTTCGAATCTGTATTTCCATCTACGAATTTGTTATCTTTGCAACTTTTATTCACGTTCTGAATAATAGAAAATTCGGGATTTATTCTTATTTCGATCTAATCGTTGTTTCTGATTTATTATTATTCCTAATTCCTTATAAATCCTTCGTAATTGATATTTTTTCACTTAATGCCTCAAAAAATCACGTAATAACTGCAACTGTTTCGATTTTTTTTCTTTTTCTTGAAATAATAAAAAAAAAATTCATTTCATTCATTTTTTAAAGAACAATGTCTTACGAGGAATAAAATTGCGGACTTTCTGCAACGGAGATGTAAATTTCGCGTTTCGAAGTAATTTCCGAACACACAAGGCGAGGGGGAGGGGGAACAGGGGCTATTATTTGAGTAACGCGTATTAGTAAAAAGGCTTGAAGCGCCAGTGGGCAACTGAGAGCTGACGCAGAGTGGCGCTCGCGACAGCGCCACTCTTGGGGTCAACGTTCCATACACACGTACGAAATCGGACGTCCAATGCGACGACGTGTGTTACGAAGCAAATTTCGGCCGAGATAAAAAAAAAAAAATGTTCGTTCCATCTGCGTTGCCTGAATGTTTTGTGTTCCACTTGAAAAACAATGACAACAACAGAATTCATAAGAAAAACGAATTATACATTGTCAAATGTCCAGTCGCAATAATTTCTATGAAAAAAAAACCTTATAAAAAAAAAAAGATCGAGGAAGTAAAACGGAAAAAAAAATCTTACGTTCACTCGTATTTCTGTCCCTGTAAAAACATTTATTTTATGTAGACAAGTATATCGCTGTATGAAAATTCTTGCGGGTTGGAATTAGTACGAAAAAAAGGCGATTCTGCATAGCATCGAAAGAAAAGCGTCTGTACAATGTTACGAGCGAAGAAATATGTCGCTCACGTACAAAAAAAAAGTCTGATACACACACGAGGAGAGTACGATCGAGGAGAGATTTATACTTTTGGGGTCATGCTCGCACAAGCGGATGAAGGAACAATAACGGAGACAATAAAAAAAAAGAAAAAAAATAATGGTCGGCGACGTTCGGCATCGGAATTGCCACTGTTGCTGTGGCGTGAAATTTTTATTGCATTTTTTACGTTTATATAAACATACAACACCGTTCAAAAGTTTACCACTGATATTACGAGACAAACAATTCTTTTTTTTTTCTCAAATTGTTTTTCACCAAAATTCTCTTTAATAATTACAATTTTTTTCATTCTATAAATTAATACAGTGTCAAATTTCTTATTCAGGATTTTTCGATATTCGTCTTTTGACCTTGCCTCGAAACTTCCAAGTAAAGCTTGGAAATAATGGCTTTAGAAAAATCCTACTTGAACGATTTTCTTAAAAATTTCGGTTGATTGTAGCAAAAATTGTTATTTTTTTCATAATCCCAGAACAATGACTTAATGATTATACATTTTTTTCTTCGATCTCGATGAAAATAATTTCTTAATCGATCTATTTAGCCCTTTTTCCATTCTCTATCTACAGACATGTGAATAATTACTTTTGTGTGTGTATGTTTGTGTGTCTGCGTCTGTACACATCGGAAGATGTTGAGAGAAGCTCGAGCTCAGTTCTAAGGAAAGTGATTTTGTTTAATCGATCGAATGGCAAAAACAAGACATTCCGAGTTTTTATATAATATTAATTTTAGGATACAAATGTTATAATTTTTATTCAATGTACCCAGTTTGTTATTTTCATTTGCTTTCATATATTAAATGTATTGTAAATTATATATTTTTTTTGTAACAGTGTAGACGGGAATGAGAGGTACATATACCGAAATACATGCAACCATATGAACATAAATATATGAGAACTAGTGTGTACGCGGAGATGGCGCCTCCACGGACTGGAATGCGCGCATGGCATTGCAATGGTTGATAGAAGGAGAGACAGAGAACGATTGGCAAGAGGGCGCTACTGATAGATAAAGATGGTAAACAAAACAAGAAACATAAAGACCGAAGGAGAAACAGAAAACGAGGGAGAGAGAGAGAGAGAGAGAAATAAATGGTTGAATATATGCGTGAGTGAAGTACGACTGAAGAAAGATAGAAAGAGAAGGAGAAAAAGAGAGTCATTCGTATGGCAGTTGCGGAAAGAGAGACGCTCATAAATTGGCTAATTTTAGAAAACTCGTCTCGCCAAGGCGTGTGTGTTGGATGCCATTTTGTAATGACCGCTTCCTACGGCTCGATATTATAATCCGCATACACGAATGGATAAACAGTCGGGCTTAAGACACGCGGGTACTTTTCATCGTATTTTTTTTTTCGTCTTTCTCTATTTCTCTCTCTCTCTCTCTCTCTCTCTCTGTTTCTCACACTGTCGTTCGCCTCGCCCGATGAACGATAATTGAATATGGACTCGAGAGCCAGTACTATATTTCTTCGGTGTGTTAATGTTGTGTGTATATTTGTGTGCATATGTTTGTGAATATATAAATATATGAAGTAAAGTCGTCAACGCGTTCTCACAATTCATTACCAAAGTATCGTAAAACTTTGTTGCTGTCCTCGCTACTTGGCGCCTGCTTTCGCGAAAATACCTCTCGTGTGTCTCTTCGACACTGTATGTCACACCTATAAATATTTATTTTCACGTACGCCATTTGTGTCGACGGTAAATTTAATCTAGTTTCGTATTTTCTTTTTTCTTCGACTCATTACTCTTATTATACTTGCGATATTTATTTTTCTTTTTTTTTTACACACACTTTGTTATCATTATTATTTTTGTTCCCCTTGTTGATTACGTTCTTCACAGTCACTGTCACTTGTTACACTGATAATTTATTATCTCGAACTTTGAGGCACACGTGGAATTCGAACGGTGCATAGATTTTATCCGACTTTTATGTCTTCTTTTGAAAATCCAACGACATTTCTCTTTTCACTTATTAATTCAATGTTTTTACTTTGAACGTTACTTCGCATATGATTTCAATAAAAATACATCGAAACATCGTTATTTTTTCGTTCGTTTAATCAATCGAATTGTCTTTTCGTACGATCTTTTTGTTATTTTGACAACAAAAATTTGACTTGCTATTTTTTTGTTTTGAATATCGTCGAGATTCGACGAAAAAATGAAAATACGATGAAAAACTTATTTTTTTTTTTTTTCACTATTCCATGGAATTGTTCGTTCTCTCTAAGATCGAAGTGATTCGTGTAGATTACAAAAGTGTCGTTTTCAAACGACTGTTGTCCTCGTCGTGTCCTAATACGTGAGAACGTGCGAGATTACCGTTTTGGGTAGTGTCGCGACAAGCGCGTAAATGGACAGATACTTAAAAAAAGACAAATAAAGAAGGAAAAAAATGGCGCGCGGTGTGGAGGGGGCAGCGAAAGAAAAAAGTTTGGTATGCTCGGACAGTTGTTTTTCAGTCACGAATCTGATTCATCGTCGCCGTCTCGTCGACGCTGTCGAGTCCTCCGGGCTTTCGGCTTGACCTCTCGCTTGCACATATTTCGCTCGCATTGTTAACGCAGAGAAACGCGGACTGGCGGAAATCTTCGCGTCTGGCTGTTCCTCTCCCCCCCCTCCCCCGCCTTTTTTTCCTGTTTTCTTCCTTTTTAAACCCCCTTTATCCCTCGAGCTACGTTTTTATATATATATATGTTTTTTAAATTGTTTGGTCTCTTCGTTCGTAAAACGATAGGTATTAATATGGAAAGAAATGAGTTGTTTCGAGCGGGCCCAGAACGGGGCCAGCCGTCTGTAGTCTAGACATTCGAGACGTTACAAAATATCATGTCCATACTGACGCCTATTCGACGGATTAAAAATTCGACCATAATTATTCTTCGTCCACCCAACTGCACACGTTTTGTCAAAAAACTTTCTACTCTTTTCTTTCTTTTTCTTATCCGTTTTTTTCACTATTTATTTTTTCTTTACTCATGTCTCGAGGATTACGAAATCTTTTCGCTCGGTTACGAGATGTGCGATTATCTCTCAAATCTACGTCGATTCGTACGTTCGTTTTTGGATTACGAAACTCATCATTTTCTACGGGATTTTCAGTTTTTTTTTTTTTAAATCTTTCGGATTTTTGTCATTACTCGAGGCCTTTTTCAACTAAGTTTTGCATCGAGATTAATTTTACTAATCACCGTCTCACGAAAACTTTTTTTCTAAGATTTATGACGAATTATTATCAATTGTTTCCTATACAAATATAACACTTAATCACATTTTAAGAAAATAACTATTTTTTCTCGTTATTTTAAACGCGATTCCGTTTTCCATCACTAAGTTTTTTAATTCATCTTTGATTTTTTTTTTTCACTTAAAATCTCGCACGTTAAATACTATTTTTTTGTCGACAAATTATACGGCTTTAAAAAATCAACAAATTTTTTTACAAGGTCAACTTGAGCACAAATTTATGGATACGAGCTGCAAAGATGGTTCGATATTAAGTATAAATATATTTGTGGCTGCAGGTGTGTGTAGACGCAGGTGGAGAATAAAATCATCGATGCCTGTTATACACGTTGTTTTATTTGTCCCTCATCGTTCACGTCCTGTGTTTAGAGCTAAAATAACCGTAATGACGATAACGATTTAATGCCGTTTATGGGGAAGGACATCCGGTATGCACCTTGAGGAATCCATAACCGGATCCGGGTCTTTAACTAACAGTGCTAAATTTTCGACACGATTTTTACAATCCAATTTCTTTTTATTATTCAATAAAATTACAATAAAAAAAATTACAATTTTTTTATTTAAACAAAATCCGTCATTTTCAGATCCAAAGTTGACAGGGGATTTTTTTTCTTTAGAATTCTTACAAATTCAACAAATTTATTTTCGTAAATAAACATAATAGCATATAATTTTTTAAACAGACAATAAAAAAGCGTACAAAATAGAATTTTTTTCTATAACTCGAAACGTTTGAAAATTATTAGACTGCGGGCATAAAATCGTGTTTGGAAACGACACTTGAGACAAAACGAGCCTGGCGAGGCCATAACCTCAATTTACAGTTAAAAAAAAACGAAATTTTCATTGCATTTGACAAGTAAAAATATTTATCGCCAAATTTCTTTTGCTATAAATAGCAGAAAGCTGTTATTTTATTTTATGATAAGTTTTTAAAAAAAAATAGAGTTTTAATCGATAGCAGTGATTCGTCGATATATTCCTGATACGAAATGTCAACATCGAGCGGCCATGACATCTTGGCGACAGGTTGGCGCCACCGTCGCTGGTTTTTACGACCAATAGAAGCTCGTTTAAGGTCACCTACGACTAACCCGATTAATCGATGGATTCTTAGATCGTTTTCTTTTTTTTTCTTTCTCCTTTTCATATGTCTTGCAAATGATGCATGAAGGAGTGCGTCTATAAAAATCTCAATAAAGATAACCTGCTGCGTGGCATCGTATGAATTAATTTGACTGGATGAGTTAATACTAACGTGAGAGGGGAATCAATGATTTTAAATCACGTTCAATATCTGTTTTGCCGGAGGAATGAAAATATCAAAACCCCTTTTTTTCTAAATCGAATATTAATAAAATTTCGTTTAAACTATGGCTGATCGTTGTTTTATTTTCAATCGTTTTTTTAATTATCCTCAAATTTTTCGTTATTCAATAAAAACTCGAAATAAGTAGAAAATTGGTTAAAACGTCGATAAACTTATGACAAACGAAAATGTCTCGATTTTTTTTTCTTCGTTAAGACGAACAATGGAAATTGCTTCACAGTCGATATTTTTTATCGGGAAAGTCTGTCATTAGTGTGGAAACTTGTTGAAAGTTGTAGAAATATCAAAAGTTTTTATTTATTTCATACATCACTTGGATGAGTCAAAATTCGTAAATGTCATTAGCGAATATTATTTTCTCCCATTCGTTACAATTGTACTCGAATATGTTTGCTTCTTGTTTTATGGCTTTACGGAGAAATAACTCGAGTACAAATTCGTGAAAATTATTGTGTACAAACGTGTTTTTTTGCTTCGTATTTATATGTATATATATTTTTTTTTAACAGAGGATTTAACGAGTGATAATTTTTAGAAATAATATATAAATGTGCGTATTTGTCGGCGCCATGGGATCAATTGGACTTGTTTGACGAGTAGGGAACCACTGGCGCTCGTTCGAGCGCCGGTGGACAGGCGCCAGCGTGCTATGGCGCCGCTGTCGTCCCGACGACGGACTTGAGCGATCTTGCAGCTGCTGCTGCTGTTACTACTGCTTCTGCTGCTTCTGCTGCTGCACTCCTCGATGTATGCCCCCCAAGATATGCCCTGATCACCCGATTCGACCAAACTGATGGCTCACCGGTCTCTCTCTTTCTCTCTTCAACTCTCTTCTCTTCCTTGTCACTTTCGACGTATTTAATTTCTCGTTCGGTCGCCACGAGAGTACAAGCTCGACCTGCCAATTTGCCAAAAATTCTCCTCGCTATCGCTCCTTCCACTCCTAACTTCCACGTAAATCTGTCTCTTCCTCTTTAACCGCCATTTATATAAATATATGTTAATCTTTCAAAATACCAATGCATTTCAATTAACTACTGGTCAATTTCTACAGTTCGAGCCAAAATTAAATTCCTTACGAAAACAAATATGTTGTACAATTTTTTTAATTTATTATTTTACGAACAACAAAAATATCAAATAACTTTAAATAAATTAAAACTATTGAACAAACCCAAATGTGGACAAAAATGTCGCCATTTTTTTTTCACTTTCCAAGACGTAACCAGACTTGGAAAATTTCGGACGAATTTCCTAAACAATTTCAAATTTATAAATGTCCTAATTTTTTAAAATATTTGCATGTTTTGATACAAATTTGCGAAAATATAATGTAAGGCAAAGTATTTAGTGAAAAAAAACAACAACAACAACAAAAAACGAACGCTCTGTTTTTTTTTTTCGTAAAAAATGCACTTTTTTATGATACTTTATAATAATCATCAAAATGTGAGAGAAAAAGTGACCAAAATAGTGTTCTGTACACATTCGAAGAATGTGTTTCAAGGCATTTTGATTCGAGCTACCGAAACGATATTCCGAAAGTGTCGAGGATGACACGTGCACGGCGAATAATACCCGAGATTTACTGCTCTCCGCAACGCTATAATATCGTAGAAAGTGCTAAAGCACTTGTTGCTCGGATTTTCTGTAAACACGTGGCTACTGCGAGACTCGAACACAGAAGAGTTGACCACTACGAGCATCCCTCGATCCCGTTTGTACGAGAAAATCGAGAATATATGTTGCGTCCTAGACACAAAAGCCTTGACGCGCAGGCGCTCTTTGTATTTGTATATTTATGTATTAAAGAGCAAACGAGACAGAGAAAACTTTGAAACTCACAAAAAGTTCAATGAGATCGTGACATTTTTCTATCGGTTGTTAATGTATTTTTTTTCAATATTTTTTATGAGAAATTAAATAAAAACATAACAAAAATCACGATAAATTGAGATAAAACGATAAATGTAATGGTGCGAAGATTTATAGTGCAGAAAATTTGATTTATCTTTTTCGATTTATTTCTTTTTTTGTTCTTTATTTTCGCAACAAACTGGAACGAAAGAATTGCTGACCAATCGAATAATTCGATTACTCGATAGAACGATGTCAAAATGTAGGTTTCACGAAAAAAAACTGTCACGAGGAAATAAAAAATACAATCGTAAAAGTACTTACTTTCAAAACAGCAGGGCAGATCGAGTCCTTATCCCGTTATTACAGGGCATGGCACAATTTTCAATAAACTCAAGTCTAAACGTTGGAATTTTGTGAATTTACAAAATCCCTCTTTTTAGTAACGATTCACAACTGGTGGATTCGTTTGTCGAAGTTTCTTCACGTTTCAACACTACATCACGATCGTTTCGTAAACTCGCGACGAATAAACGTACAATTTTGAACAGCGGAGAACTGATCGCATAAAAAAGGAATATAACGTGTAAAAATGTGACAGCTCCAGTGCAAAGTCGTGCGTATTGTAGAAAAATGATGTGCAAGTGCAGTGGCCGCGTATGCCGCGCTTTGACTGGTCGCGTGGCCGATGAGCAACCCCTATTTGTAAGGGTTGGTCCAAAAGGGGGCAGAGATATTCCGCGGCGACAACCGGCGCGCCAGTTCGTGGCGACGCAGATCTTGACGCCATTTATTGTATCTATGCTTTTGGACGTGGATGGAAGGGGATCCTTGATCTACGAACAAGAAGAGGAGAGACTGAGCTTTACGTGTGTATATGAAGATCATACACGTATCGAGTCTCCCTTTCTCTTTATTTTAACGTCTATAGACAGAACAGTAAGAAAAAACATCGTGTGGCATCCATTGGTAAAGAAGCTTTCGGTGCCTTCGATCTTTGAGCTCTTTTTCATCGAACAATATCCCTCATTTGTAGGTTCATTCGATCTGCGCGCCCTCAAATTACGAGGCTTTTGTGTAACGGCACTTTTAGGTTATAAATACGAACGTTTACTGCACAACATATGATGAGAAAACATATTCGACCAAAAAATCAAAGTATTGTTTCTAAAAGTGACATTATTTTCATTTTCTATTCATTGACAATTGGATTACGATTACGTAACTATTTTCGTCTGAATTTTGAGGAAAATCGAAAGTTCTTTTATCGTTTGATCGACTTGTCGAACAAAACTCGTTGTTAGTGTTATTTTAGGTTAGATTTTCGGAAACGTCAAAATACGATTTTTAGTTAATAATTGTTTCATCATTCTTGACCAAGTTTTTTTCACAAAATTGTAATGGTTACGTATAGGAAATGGGGATAAGAAACAACTGAGTAATCTTCGAGTTTTTGAGGCTATTCAGGTTCTTTTGACCGATAGGACGTTTACGCTTGTTCCTTTGTATGAAAAGGAGGGATGTATCGGTAAAAAGAAAAATCCGTCTAGACGGGGTTGCAACCCCCAAGAACCAAAGGAAACTCGGATTTGAGACGAGTATTTGTGTTCTCCCGTCTTCGAAGATATCGCAGTTTTTTTTTCGATTTCTCTGTTGCTCTCTCTTTTCCTTTCATATATTCTTCTCATTGCGCTCGTGTCGCCCGATCTTCCCGACAACACGATGACACGACGATGAGACACAGCGCAAATATTTTTAACAAGCAACTCCACCCTCTTCACCCTTCGAAGAGAGGATGAGGCGCCAAAGCACTTCGTTATCTCTCTCTTTCTCTCTTTCGCTCTTACGAAGATTTTGCCCCTACAGGGGATTCCTGTAACCCGTACAAATATCGCCACATCCGGATCCCAAGGGGTCCCTCGTATACGAATATATATATTTTTTCACTTTTTTTTCCTCGTCGTTCGCATTAATTTTATTCTTATTTTTGTTGTTGTTGTTTATATTTTTGTCGACATCAATTTTCATTTTTACTTCGAAATGTTTTTTCTTATTTTTACAAATTTTGCACATTTTTGCGTATGAAGTACAAAAATTATGTTAAAAAGATTACGATATTTTTTATTTTTGGTCTTTCACAATATTCTCATTAATTTTTCGAATGTAATTTTTTGGCAGAAGATATTTAAATATATTTATAAATGTATGGGGCTTTGAATGCGTTGGCTCGTTGTTTATCGAAAAGAGCCTCAAGTTGAGGATATGTGACGAAGGGGATGAGAAAAAGAGAGAGAGAGAGAGAGAGAGAAATCAGGAGAAAAAGGAAAGAAATAGAAGGGTGAGTAGTCGAGGATAGAGAGAGAATATTGTGGCGGAGGATCAAAACACTTGGCGCCCCAGGCTGGAGCCGTGGCGGGAACGACGGGCAGAGCGTCGCCGACGCTCACCCGCGATGGAAGTCTCGCCCCCGAGAGAGCGCGATCGCGTCCCCCTGTCGACGAGATCACGCGGCGACTACGATGACAACCGAAGAGAGAAAGAGAGAGAAAATAGCAGAAAAAGAGAGAGGGAGAGAGAATAACAATTTTTGGCGAGTCTCACTCACAAACTCGGCATTTTCAACCCCTGGTGCGCGGTCATCGGGAGCCAAACCATGCCCCGAACCCCCAAACATGTGTATTCAAAATCCCAACTTTTATTGCATGAGCTGAAGTTGAAAAAAAAACGTATTATTTGGTACAGAAAGAAAAATGGCTGAAAACGATGGGAAACCAGGGCTCATGGTTATCAAAAAAAAAAAAAAAAAAAAAAAAAAAATTGGCAAAGTTTGAAGAATTGATAGAACACTGTTAAAAATCCTTTATATTGTCGAATTATTTATTTCTCGTAATCATAGCGTGTCCACGCTATAAATATTTTTAGTCGACAAGTTTTCGTTTGAAAAAAAAAAATAAAAGAAATGATTTTTTTCTTAATTTTCGTATTATATTCGTTCAGATTCTTAATGAGCGATCTTAAAAACCGTCGAGTATAAAATTTCGAGTAAATGGCACGCCAGGAACTGTTAATCCACTGCTGAAAGGGTCATCAGTGCTTAAACATAAATAACTTCAACGATACGTAGACATAAATGAAATAATTTCGTATGACGATAAGAGTTTATGTACATGGACAAAATGGTATTTTAATAGTTCGAACTCAAAGTGACAAAAATTTAAATGACTAATTTGTTGAGTCACTTGTTCGTGTCTAATGGTGTTAAAGAGTTGAGTGACTTTGATTATAACACTGAGCTCGTTAACGGGATTTTAATAACTAGAAAAGTACGAGAAAAAATGGTTTGAGAATGGCGAGAGGAGAAAACACAAGTGACTAATGACATATTTGGTGAATAGGAAAACAAAGCACGATCTTAAATCCTTTGTCCCTCGATCGTTTTTTTATTTAGCTAAAGAGATGAACGTTTGTGGAGCCATTGGGTCTGGGGAACCTCGTGGACGAGTTTTACGTCGTACACATAGTAAACATGGCGGTCTGCAGTTTTGTACGAGTGTCGAAAAATGGAGGGGGAGAGGAGGCAAATAAAACGAAAGGGGAAAAGAAGGAAATCGGGAGGCGCAGTGCTCAAAGCTCCGATTCTATAATAATACAGTCAAGTATACATATAGTGGGAATATAAAGCAAGAGAGAATCCGATGGACCAGCAAAAATAAGAGGGTTCCCAATATATATATATATATATACAAATAAATGTATATATATTTATAAAACATGCGCGAGGCGCCCTCCAGGTTGGCGTCTCTCCCGTTCCCATACTTGGACAAAATCTCGTTCTCTCTTTCTCTCTTTTTACTCTTTTTCTTTAGCGAGAGAAAGAAGTATTAGTGGCGTTGCACGACGACGAACCTTTTTGACTTTACTGTTTTCCCTCTCTCTCTCTCTCTCTCTCTCTCTCTTTTTCTTTATATTCTATTTCTCTTTTGCTGGCAGCATCAACGATGAGACAAGAGACAAACTTCCATTTTCTCCTCTCTTTCTCTTGCTCTCTATCTTTTTCTGTATTTGGTCGTCGACTTGTCCCCGTCCAACGGTCGGGCGTCGTTGTGACGGCGTCGCGATCCTTCGTTCTCGCTCTCTCGACACCGCGCCACACTCTATCGGGCGACTGCGATTCCGTCTCCCTCGATATATATTCCTCCTTAGTCCATTCCACAAACACCACTGCATAGAACTCGCGTGTACTTATCCACCAAACATCCTCCCACCTAATCTTTAACCCCTTCGCCATGCGTCAACCACTTCTTCAACTGAAACTCCTTCAACTTCCGTGATTACGCTAATTTGCTTCGAAACTTCAACGCCAGGTGGCGCGCTAGGTCTGATTACTGACACCGTCAACCGAACTGTGGGTATCGAATCGAGTATTCCTTTTGTACTGTAATTTTTCAATTCGAGAACGGAATAATTATGAAATTTTCTTAAATATTTAATATTTACATGCAGCCGAATACTTTTTATGCAATTGTTTGCTTTGTTTGGGTTTCCTTCCTTGCTTGACTCGATTTGTTTGCTGGTTTCAGTTTGTTTACTTTTTTTGCTCGGTACTGTGCGTGCTTTGCCGCTTGTTTGGATTTTTCTGCTGGTTTGGGTTTGTTTACTCTTTTTCTTTGTTGAGATTTGTCTGCTGGTTTACGTTCGTTTATTCGTTTGCGATTACTTTTTTGTAATCGGTCAAACCGTCTCAACTATTATTTTAATCTCGAAAATTTGAGGTGAGGTTAGGTCACGGATTCGTAGCCTCAAAAAGTAAATCAATGGTGAAAAAAACATAATAATTTTTATAATTAAAAAATAAATATCCATCCGTTTGTAAAATTCTTCTAATCCTTCAACAGTTGTTTCGTAAAATATTTTTCTTTTCAAACTTTGTCACGTCGTATTTGACTACTTTGCCGAAAAATCCAGGTAACAAGGGTAAGAAGACAAGCAAAAATTTGCACGCTCGTACTCAATGAAGTGTCGAGGGTTCGTAAGCCCCATTCAAAAAGTTTACAATGCACGAAATTGCAGCTGGCAAAGAGCTTAATGACTGAATAAACACTTGTTATCTACCTGCGCATTATATACCTGCCCTAATCCCTCGTCTATTGTTTAACGAAATATTTCGCACCTCTGCCTACCGGGAACAAGTTACCCTCATCAAACCCTCGATTTAATCCTTGCTGGTACCTGATCGTCAATTTACGATCGTTATTTCCTTTTCTTCGGATTTAACACGGAAAATTTTAGCCTTGATTTTGTCAAAACTTGAATAAAAATCCCAATTGCAATATTTTTCTAGTGTACCATTAATTTTTAATTTTTCACTAGAAAAATAATTGACATCGATAAATATTCACTTCCACGATATTGACGAGTGTATTATTTTTTAATAAAACAATTCTCGGTGGTGGGGCACGAAGTTTTGGTTAATTACGAAGCTGAGGAGTCGTTTGATGATTTCAAAATTCATCAAGAGACTATTGAGAAAATTCTCTTTCGATTGCAGTACTTGCTGAAAAAAAAAATTTGCACGGATTCGACATTATGTTGAAATTCTAACGCAACGAAGAATTCGATCCTTTAATATTCCAGGTAAAATTTTAATGACCTTGACAACCCTCTTTCGGAATAATTCGAGTTTGAAAATCTTTAACGAAGTAGACACTTATTCCCATTCTTTTCAAATATTTTTTCACCTCGTATTTATTTCCTAATAAATTCTGAAAAGTAGTAAATTTCTTGAGAATCATACACAACAATGGATAGGAAACCATTGAACCAAACTGGCAACGTTGTCTACGTGCCATCAGTTGTAAGAAGACATCATAACCTCAATTCTTTTGTTTATTCACAGAGTTCACTACGTGCCATGCCGTGAACGTCTCGAACAACGTGGACGTTTCGAGAAAAATCATAAATTCACATTGTTTTCTGACGAAAAGAGAACACGGTGTAACTCTTATTTTCCTTGGAAAATCAACGATGTCAGAGACAACCGTGCAGTACGATTTTTATCGACCGAACGACTGACAGATCGCTTTGATAATAAATTCTATAATTCTGTCTAATTAAATAGAATAAATTACATTTTGTTTATTTTTTATTTACATTCCAACCAAATTTGAGTGTCCTCATGTTGTGGTTAATGAGTGATCGCAGTACAACAATTCCCTCCATTATTTCTCAATTCTATCATAACAAACAATTGTCAAATGTCAATTTTTAACAGTTTTATACGAACAGAGAAACGATTCGATAGAAAAGTTTTTAAATAAAACATTTTTGGACCATATTTACAAATAGAGTTGTATTTAAACGAATATTTTCACAACAAAGTTATTTTTGAACAAAAAAAAATTGATCGAGCTGTTTGAAATAGAAGAAAAATGACAGAAAGCTTTTCAACGAATCGAGAAAAGGCTCAACGTTTGAATTTCACCGAAAACGTAAATGAGAAACAAGTTCTACGTCAATGCAAAATTTGCGAATAATACTCAAGAATTAGAATTCAGAGAAGAAAGAAATAAGGAGAGAGAGCTGGAGGGGGGGAGGGGCGGGCAAGAAAAGACATTTTGGTTTAGAGGTAGGGTCTAAATTCCCACTCCAGAATCATTTATAAGGGTTCAAGTGGTAGGCCGATTAAAAGGGACTGATGGGTAGTTTAGAAAAATCGGTGACTGGTCGTGTTGGTTACTTTCGAATTCGACGCCACGCAGTCTCGTTCGAGGCGTCGTTGACCGAGTGTAATGAAAACAAAAGTGAATACTTCGTGAACTTCGTGGTGGTTTTCCATTAATTTGTAAACACGTCGTATCATCGTGAGAGTTATTCCAAGTGATTTATCACGTTGTAATCGATTATTAGCTCGTGAGTGTCTCGATAAGTAGAACAAATGATCAAATAGTCATAAAAATCGAGTACGAAGAAAAAAAATAGTTTAATATTGGAAAAAATGTGCAGTGATTCAGTGAAATGAAAAAAAATGGACAAATTTTGAGGTTATTTTAAATATCAGTGTGAATATAATCGACGAAATAATAATGGCAGATTCCGAGAGCAATCGAGGATCCTCGATGTCGTTTAAAAATTTATTTTCATTTTCGAATCAAACATCGAAGAAGTTGTTGGGATGGAAGCAGGGCGACGAGGACAACAAATGGGCGGAAAAGGCAGTAGAAACGTTGGTTAAAAAATTAAAAAAGCGCAAAGGTGCTTTGGAGGAATTGGAAAGAGCATTGAGTTGTCCAACGATAGCAAGTAAGTGCGTTACAATTCCGCGTACTATCGACGGTAGATTGCAAGTTTTGCATCGAAAGAGTTTGCCTCACGTGATTTATTGTCGTGTATGGCGTTGGCCGGATTTGCAATCGCATCACGAGCTCAAACCGTTGGAAATCTGTCAACATCCTTACTCGTTGAAACAGGAAGAAATTTGTGTTAATCCTTATCATTATAATCGTGTCGAGGCGAGAGTTTTGCCACCAGTTTTGGTTCCGAGAAATATTGAATTTCCAACAAATACAGAAACTACATATTCTCGATTGCAACGAGATCGGGACAACTCGATGCCTCAAAATGTTTCTTATTCTATGGAGGGATTTAACGGATCTGCTGAAGTTTGTCGCACGAACACAACCGATTGGTCGATGCAGCAAGCACCGATGACCTTCGAAGGTCAAATTCCTTACGCCAGCAATTTTTTACCATTGACTCCACCGCCTGAAGATTTTTCTCAAATAATCAATACCAACCAAACGAATATGTCTGCACAAGGCAATTCAGCAAACATCGATCCCGCCATTGCCTCCGATTTCGAACCCATTGTTTACGAGGAAACTCCTTGTTGGACCTCCATCGCTTATTACGAACTCAACTCCCGAGTCGGAGAAATATTTCAAAGCAAATCTAACACCGTTGTCGTCGATGGATTCACCGATCCCAGCAACAACATCGAACGCTTTTGTCTCGGACGATTATCCAACATCAATCGCAACTCCACCATCGAAAATACCAGACGACACATCGGCCATGGTGCTCAACTTTGCTACGTCGGTGGAGAAGTCTACGTCGAATGCCTCTCCGAATCTTCCATTTTTATTCAATCCAGACTCTGCAATCATGTTCATGGATTTCATCCTAGCACTGTTTGCAAAATTCCTTCAAAATGCTCCCTTATGATTTTCAGCAATAAAGACTTTTCTGAATTACTCTCTAAACGCGTTTATGAAGGTTTCGAAGCTGTTTACGATCTCACCAAAATGTGCACCATCAGGTAAAGACTTATGATCCGCCCACTTTTTTTTTCCTCAACTTGTTTCTATTTTTTTTTTTTCTACACTGACAATTCATTTTTATGTCACAGTCACGTTTAAAAGTTTACTTTTCGATCGATTTTTAAAAACTTTAGAAATTATTTAACAACGTTCGATTGAAAATTACGTAGATAAGTAAAAATATTCAAACTTTCGAGAAAAAAATGTCTAATGTGAAGCTCGAAGTGTCAAGATTATACATTTTTTTTGAAAAACATGGGAAAAAAAAAAAAAATTCATTTTGAATTCTCGAATTTCGAGTTCAACGAAAACCCTCAAGTTCCAAAATCCCCAAAGTAAATTTGACGCATAGGAAATAGTGTATGGCTTAAAGGATCAAAGGATCGGATTACCAAAAGATTTATTAACGATTCTCTCGTAAGGTCGATTATAATGAATTCTTCATTTTTCGTTAATTCCTCGCACACTGTCATTCGCGAATTTGAAAATCTTGACGGTAATCAATATTTCTTCAAACTTTATTCCCGAACAAAAGTTTAAACCATTTTGCAACAAATTCAAAGAGAAAATCAAATATTTGCAGTTTTGACTATTCGAAATAGAATTATTCGTGAACGAAAAATCAAAACAAAACAAAAAAAATAATAATAGAAGTATTTAAAAAAAGCGATAAATCGGCAAAATATAAATTAAATTAAAAAAAAAAAAAATCGTATGGTTTTTGTCCGTAGAATATCATTCGTAAAAGGATGGGGCGGAGAATACAATCGCCAGGACGTGACGTCAACTCCATGTTGGATAGAAGCGCATTTGCACGGACCGTTACGTTGGCTCGACAATGTTTTGATTGGGATGGGATCGCCGCACTCAAAAATAACCTCAACGTCATAAAAAGCGAAGAAGTAAACGAAAGAAAAAAGAAAAAGAAAACATTCGATCCATCAATGAGCCGATGGGAGAACAATTTTTCGGCAGGGAATAAAAAAATGCGTTGTAAAAATATGAGAACGAGAGAAAATGTTTTCTCATAGTTTTCGTACCAGATTGAAACAATTTCTAAACCGAGTTTTATGAATGGTAAAATGAAAAAGAAAAAAGAAAAAAAAACATTTGATTCATCAATAAGTTGATGGGAGAACAATTTTTTGGTAGAGAAGGAAAAATTTCGTTGTAAAAATATCATAAGGAGAGAAAATTTTTCACTATAGTTTTCGTACCAGAGCGAAACAATTTTTAAGCCGAGTTTTATAACTGGTAAAATGAAAAAAAAAAAAAGAAAAAAAACTGTGTCATTTTCGTGTAAAAATTTATTGTCGAGTGTGTCGATTATGTATTTTTGTTTATTCTCTTGAATGTTTTTTTTTTTTTTTCGTATAATTTATTAATTTATTGTAACACAACGACACCAGCGCCCTTGCGAAGGAAAATTTATTGTTTAAACGATGAAATGATGAAAATGAATGACTTGCTAGTCGATTTTCGTTAAAATCGAATATAAATAATGAGAGTAAAACGTAAATGAACGTTTCAACCAGGACGCTGATTTTTCGTATTTTACTTCATTAATATTATAATTATTTAAAAATAAATTTCCTATCGATCATTCAAAACTTCCTCCGTTTCGATGTCTCCCGCAAGGAGTCAATTTTTTAAATACACAAATGAAAGTTCGATTTAGTCTCGTTCGAAACTTAAATTAAATTAAATTTCGAACAGCAGGAAAACGGTACATTTTTTCTTTGTAAATTGCGTTGTTACGCGTTGTCTCACAAAATTCATCTCTTCGCCGGTGGCAGCAAAAGTGCCAGCAGACCTCCGACTGAAAAGAATAGATTTTTAATGAATAATTCATAAAAATGTCCACAGTTGTAAATTTCGACTAATTTTTTAGAATAAAATGGGAAAAAAAATGAAAAAAATGTGAAAAACTTACGAACGACGATGCCTCCGACAAGAAAAATAGGAACTTCGCAGCTAATGTCAAGGAGCATACCGAACGCAAGATTACTCGCGATCGCACCAATTCGGCCAAAAAACGTCATCATGCAAATGGCCACGGCGCCAATGTGAGTCGGAAAAATGTCGACGACCACAGCCCCAATTACGAAATTAGCCGTTGTTATTGCGAGCGAATATACGCAAGCGACGATCAAATTTTGAGACGAAGATTTCACGAAGTATATTGCGAAACCCGCCAGACCGGAAACCAGCATTGTTGTCACTGAAATAAATACACGTAGTGTCACCGCAAGTGTCAAATGTGTAAGTAGGTAGGAGTCTATTGTCAAATTCGTCAAATCCTCGTAATTCTTTACGGAATATTTGTTATTTAATCTTAAGTACAAAAAAAAAAGAATAAATGTAACAATAAATAAAATTGAAATTGAGCCATAATTCTTAAAATAATATTTAAAATCCAAAACCTCGAATTTTTCATTTCTTACAGTGGATAATTAAAAAAAAAAGAATTATTTTTTAAATTTTAATTTTATTAATTTAGATTTTTCAGTCCCTAACTATAAACTGCCATTGAAATGTCATTTAATAGTTTTCTCGATTTTTTTTCCCCCTTTCCGTTTAAATATATAACGAAATTAATAGTATTGATGGAAAATAAACCTGGAATAGTACGTCGTCCAACTCGATCAGCGAGATAACCGGAAGCAACGTTGCCCAAAAGACAAACGCCATTGATGGTCAATGTATTGATAAAAACTCGTTGATCGATGTTTACACCATCGCAATTAATGGTGCTCGAAGACGTGGAGTTTTCGAAAAGAACGTCGCTCTCATTCAAGCGTGTCACCAGCTCGCAAACGCTCACCGATACGTTTGGATGAATTTTGTAAAAATTTTCAAATCGATTGAAAAGTTCTGGAAACCATAGACCGAGGCCATAATATCTGGAAAAGGAAATTTATCATTTTTCTAACCACAAATACGTCCTAATTCTTTATTTTTTGACGATTAATGCTCTTATTTGTTATTTTTATGATTTTATTTTGTATTTATTCGTTTTTTTTTTCATTTTTTTTTCACAGTTCGTTATTAATATTTTTAAATACCCAAACATATTGGTGAAATATATTGTCCAACATAAAAGAGCCCATCGGAAATATGGCGGCGATCCAAGAGATCGAATTTGTCGATAAACATTGCTGAGCAATTCGAGCAAAAGACTCGGTTTGTTGCCATTATTTTCGAATCCATTAACACGATGTCGATCATTGCTCAAATCACCAAAATTATTTCTTCTCATACTAACATCGTTGCCACACTTTTTATTCCCTTCTATCTCTTCGTTCTCATCCAACGCACATAAATATTTTACCTGCGAACAAAAAATAATCCGTCAAAACTTTTCACTCTTTTATTCTCACAAAATCCAGCAAAGTAAATTGACTTATTAGCTCAACGTGATCGAAATTATTGAAATTCTAAGAAAATCTGAAAAAATCCTGATAAAAGGAATTCGAATTGAAAATTATTCAACAATAATAGAATTTCTTTTTGGTTTCATCGTAGAAAATGAACTATTTGTATATTTTGTAAAATTGATTGAATATTTTGAGAAATTTTTATGATTTTCTAAATATTGAAATTTTGGTCGAATAAGATTTTTGATTGTCAACGTGTCTCGGAACGTCGTGAAGATTTTAATTACCGGATATTGGTTCTGATCACGTCCAACGTTGCTGGCATAAATATTTCGTAAAATTTTAAGAGCCTCGTCGGATTTTCCTTGATGAAGTAAAAATTTTGGGCTCTCGGGATATCTCATAAGAACAGCAGCGACGACGAGAGTCGGTAGTCCGATTATTGCGAGATACAATCGCCAAGAATTGTACAAAAAACCTTCGTACTGCCATTTTATCCTCAAAGGAATAATCATCCAAGCGAGTCCTAAATAAATTCATCATTTTATTACGTCATACAAGAAAAAACGAAAATTTTCTATCGATCAATTAATGACAATTAATATTTAATTAGACCTGGAAGAATGAGCCATGAGAGTGTCCAAAAAAATCCAACGTAGCAAATGCTTTTGACTCGTTGCTTCGCTGCGTGGAATTCTCCGAGATAAGTGTAAACCAAAGATCCTGGTGCACCAATCCTGGACAGAAAAAAAATCATTTACTACTTTTGTCAATAATTTTCGTAAATTTCGACGCAATTCCAACGACAAATTAGAAAATTTAATATGCACATAACAATTATCAAGATTTTCAATAAAATTAAGCATAAAAAATGAAATTGACATTGAAGTCACCGAAATTTCGAGATCAATTGAATTACGATTAAAATTCAATCAATAAAATATATTTCCATATTTCAATAATTCACAAAATAATTATTTATTGGCATCGAAAATAGTTTTATGAGGACAATTTAATGGAAAGTGTATTAATCCGAGAATTAATAATAATTTTCAAAATGAGGGTCGAGTATACACTTACGTGAATCCACTGATAGCTCGAAAAATAAGAAGAGCTTGAAAACTCTGTGCACAGCTCGAAACGAGCGCGAGCAAACCATCGACGAGCAAGGTACCAACAAGAATATTTTTACGTCCATAAGCGTCGGCGATAACGCCCCAAAAAACCGAGCTAATAACACCGCCTGTGAATCATGCCTAATAATTATTAAATTAATAGCAAATAATTGAAAAAAGTTAAAATCATCATATTTTGGCGAGTAAACTTACCCGTTAGAAAAGCCACGTTCAATAAACCTTTTTCTTCGGATGTCAGACCCAAGTCGCACTCGGCAGATGGTAAAATATAGGCGTTAATGCCATTTTGACAACCAACGCAAAGGAACATCATGCCACAGAGAAAAACGAAGCCATAATGAAATTTTCCATAACCTTTTTTCAAATAAAATTCATTAAAAATAAAATATTGACGCTTTCGGAATAAAAATAACAGATTTTTCAATTGTTTATTGTTCAAATAATTGATTGCGGTACTTGCCACATAGTTTTATGGCTGTTTCGAAGTCTGTCAAATTTTCAACTTCCTTTGATCGATTTAAATCTACGAAAAAAAAAGATTCATACAATATCGAATAATTAAAACATTTAAAAAATATAAAATATTGTTATTCTCGAGGTCAAGGTTAAAAATCATATATTCAGCCATATTTATCGATTCGTGAATCATTCAAATTGTAAGGATTTATTTTAAATTGTGTCATCTTGAGAAATGAATTGAACAATCGTCGATTATTATGTACTTTTCCAATGCAACGTATTATTTCATTCGAATGACGAACCGCATCATCGTGAGTGAGTGCAAACGCACAGATGTTTTTGTTTTGTACGGAAAATGCGTTGATTGTGTGCGCATATTTGCTCGAGTACGTTAAAACAAACGAAGAGTCTCGCAACTTGAGTTGTTGCGTCCTCAAGCGTTGAACGGAAGGGCAAACGAAGAACGAGAGAAAAATAATCGACGTATATAGAGAAGTTTATGTACAGGGTGTCCTGAGAATTACGAATCAAATAAATGAATAAAAATATTTATTTCCAACGAAAGACGTAAGTCTTGAAAAATTCATTAAATTCTTTGTCACTCACTGTCAATTTCTACTTTTTTTTCCTGAAAGCTTGACAAGCAAATTAAAGAAAAAACAAATAAATCAAAAACGTTAATGTTTTGGTTCAACTTTTCAAACGCTTTACCACATTTCCGGGAAACTTTGTTATCTTGTGACAAAAGTACATAAATCCTTCAGCGAAGTCAACCAGTGAAAATAAACAACAGTTGCAATAACCATCAATAATGATAATTACGTGAGAATAATTATAACTTTTTCAGGTGATACAATGGACGATTTTTGCAACAGTCGAAACAATTCAAATTATTTTTCAACCATTTGCAAAATCTAATCCACATTTTATTCAATTCTTCTCTAAAAATAATTCAAATCTATATTTTAAAACAGATTAATGTCAGAATACAACGAGACTTTTTAAAATTCTACCAATAATACGAATGGATTGGAATAAACAAGAGATTTGTGAATTGGAAGAAAACAAAAGGTGGAAAATATTGTCAGAAAAAAAAACGAATTAAATAAAAGTTATGAATGGATTAATGTAGAAATGGCATTTTGCTTTTCGAAAAATAAAAATTCAATTCTTAGATCATCTCAGACCAGAGCCCAAAAATGATGGACTCGAATTCATAAAAAAAATTGTCCAAAATTCACGTAAACTGACTTAAGATTTACAATGATCGGCTACAACATTATAAATTTTTGTTACTGCATTTTTGGTTATATTTTTCAATTAAAAAAAAACATTGCAAATGTCGTTTATCACATTTCACGTGGTGCATGAGTTTAATTACACCCTGTATTTATATTGATAGTATCGGGTTGCGTTTAATTATCAGGTGGCATTTTTTTAATAGGAATGGCAAATAAGAATAGGACTAATTATCATAAACCGATAACTCGTGTCAACGTGCAAAAATTCCAATTACCTGTTCTTGACATTGACACTGAATGTCATTAAAATTGAGTAATAGACTATAAAAATGAAAAAAGGTTTTTTTTTAGTTCTCAAATAACTTGAGGCTTTTTTAATCTTCTCAATAATTCTTTTTTATGATTTATTTTTGATATAATTTCGTATATTCGTTAATAAAACCGATAAAATGTTTACATATCGAATTTTTTTTTTTTTTCGAATGTTAATCAATGTTTCATTTCGTTTTTCAATAAATATTGAAAAATGTTTTTTCTCGTCGAATATTTGCAGTTACGTTTAGTTGACACACGATTGCTACATCAACGTTAAATTTTACGTACGATTTTGTAATATCGCGATCATGGATAAATAACTGAAATATTTCGTAACTGAGAAAATGCAAATTCGTCTTTTTTTTTATTTCGACAATTGGATTTTTTGTGCGGTTGCGAGGGTTTAAAAAATTCGTACGTGAATGTGGAGCATTTCTATGAATGTATAAGTACATCGAAAAATCATTGAAAAAAAAAAAACGTAATAAATGTTGAGTAAAATGGTCAATAAATACGTTGACCTCGTATTGTGACGTACAAAAATGATTAATGGGAGTTATTATGATTTTTTTAAGAAATACAATTGAAAAAATCATGTGATCTTCATTTTGGATGATGAATGAATATTTTTGTAGTTTTTATACAACTCGAAAAACGTTGTAATTCAAGAGTTTGTCAATTGATCACTAATACGGCTTTGATGAGGCTTTTACGAAGTTATAATCTTTTTTCCACGTACAAACACCCACGCAAACCTAACGTGGCAACGTTTTTATGACATATATCCTCGAATCAATCTCCCACGTCAATTTAGCTGCTTTGGAGTTGCTCAAAAGTGTCAAACACGTTACAGGCAAACATTCGCTTCCTTTTGTCAATAATACAAATATTTTCGATACGAGGTTTTGTATCATTTTCAATTAACAAAAAACATTTTTTTTTCTACTAATAAGTTTATCTGACAAGCAAAAAATTGCATTGACGTTTACTGCAAAAAGCAAACACGAAGATTAACTTTTCGTACAAACACCCATCGGTCACGTTTTTCTCTCCGAGCGAAACACGTTTATTCGATAGTAATGCATGTTTTGACAGCTAATTGAGTTTCCAAGAAAAATTCTCAATTTTTGGTTTTTTTTTCGTAAAGAAAAATCACGTTAAAAAAGTGTAAATGTTTTATAAGATTTCAATGAATCGTTAATTGGTGAAATAATCTTGATAATGTAAACGTCAAAAGTGATTAATTCTTATCATAATTCGTTTATGTAATTCTCAATCATTTCCCGTTGTCTCGTAAAAGTTTTCGCGACCTTGTCGTGTGGCGACAGTTTATAACTCACGAGAGAAGTGCTTCATATGTCATATATATATATATATATATACACATACATATAAATAATATTTGTATGGGGCAAACCATACCAATTTGAACTGAGTCTACACCATAATTTTCTTAATTTAGCTAAAAATTTGATGTATTGCGAAACCCATTGAACGAAGCTCTCTTGTTTTTTAAATATTTTTTTTATTTTCTCTGTTCATTAACTTGTGAGATATGATTTTTTTTATCACAATGGGAAAAAAATCGTCTTGAAGTCAATGACTTTTGGGTTAAATTCAGCAAAAATAAAGAAAACAATTCGTATTTTTTCAAACAATACGCTAAAAAACTAAAATTTCTTAAAAAATAAAAAAGTTCCACTCGTGTTCCATTTTTGGGAGAAGTGCATTCATTGTTGAATGAAAATAAAAAGAAATGTGGAAAAAAATAATTTTCCACAAACAGATGGACGAAAAAGCGGAAAAAAATCTGACAAATAAATAAATGTTAAAAGATCGGACCCAAGTCGAATCGGTATGAAATGGCCCATATACGCAGATACATGTGTGTAGTAAAACTAGAGTTTGGCGGAACAGGTTACGAATCATTGTCTCAACGCGAGCCATTTCGACGAGATTAATTGTCATCCACAATATTTTACGGTTTGAGCGTCGATAACAATTTTTCTTAGTGAATTCAACACCTCAACGTTCAGATAAAATTTGTTAAGATTCGAGAATTTGTATGTTCTAGATTTACTACAGCGGGGATTGCACACATTTACATTCTTACTATTTTGCGTCTTCGTTTCTGCGTAAATATTCGATTTTTTTTTCTTTCAGTCTCTTCGCACGCTCAATGAAAACACTGATAAACTTCACTTGTATCAAACTTTCCACCCTTCCGCAATTGTCGAAGAATTCGAGAATATTCCATTACAACTGCACGTTTTGGATTAGTCAATTTCGTCGATTTTTTTAAATTAATCGCTCCATAGATCAAAGAACCAAAACGACGATTGCAAATAAAACATACGAGTATCAAAAATGTGTGCGAAAAAATGCACCAATTCTTCGTGGAATATGAAATATTTTTATCTCCAGTACTCTTCGAGCCACAGAAGTTCTTGCAAATCACGATCGAAAGGATAAACCTTAGAAAAAAAAAAAAAACGAAAACGCACAATATTCCCCAAACCGCTATATATTGATGAATTTAACGGAAACCACATTTGAAAGTTTTCGAAAAGAGTTGGAAAACGAGGTGTAAAAGAGTCTTGTAGCGAACTCATCTGATTCTTTGTTTGTGATTATTCATTCGATTCAGAATCGAGAATTTTTTTCAAATTTTTTACTTCCGTTTCAGTGTTTCACTTGGTTTACGTGGTGCTGCGTTCAGAGGGGCAAAAAAATCATGACAGTTTCGCCCTGACTTTGGACGAAGGCACAGCATCCAACAGAGTCATTATTTTTGTTTTGAGAATTATTTGTGAAATCTCGTGTACAAAATACAGAGTAGTGTTTGTGTTCAATAGAAAATGTCAATGATATGAAAAAAATAGTGCTTACCCTGAACGGTGAATATCGACGAAGCAACAGAGTTTTCTTGGCTCACCATAATTTCCGCGACCCCTGAATTTTCAGGGAAATTTACTTTGGCTCGTCCGTTGTCTTCACCACTCTCGATGTTTTCTGAGGTTCGTTGAAACTTTTTTGTAAACTGCTGTGGGAAGTTAATTTTCGTCGAAGAATGAATGGGGCGCGAGCTTACAGGTAAGTCGGACGTTTTCTTCTGCGGACAAAAGAGTCAAAGAGTCTCTTGGAGGTTGAAGATCGTGTGTTTTGTGAGTCTCTCGCGAGAGACTCTCAACGTGTGTATACCGGAATATCGGTTTGGGGGGCGCGCGAGTTATTATTATGTCATGCGCTCTGCTCGCGAATACGCGGGTTAAAACTACCGATTCCAACCTTATTTCGTGTACCACGCGATCGCCATCTTTTCTCTCCCCTTCGCCCCTCCCTCCCCCACTGTTCACTTATTCCTTTTGTTTCTCGAGCCGTCATTCTTTCTTCGATCCCATCGACAAATCAGGCTACGATCATGACACAAATAATTTTTATTTATATATTTACGAATCCTCCGCATCTTAACAAAGAAAATCCTCGAAGGATGGATCAGTGTCATTATAGAATGAATCGTATGTATATTTTTTATGAGTGAATTCTTTTTGTGGAGTTTCGTGACTAATTATCAAACATCCGGAATCTTCGAATCGTCAATGCGAACATTCCAACCGGTCAACATTTCGTAAGTCACTTGAATATTATTTCTTTTGTCTTCGTTAATTAAACGTTCGAAGAAAACAAAGTGTTTTCCACTTTTTTGACATTTCTGTGTTTTTTTAAGGAATTCAACGAAAAATTTGATGAGAAGCACTTTAAAAATGCATAAATTTCAAATCTTTTTCGTTGTTAAAACTTTCAAAATATCGTTCGTTATCATATTTTATTTAAATGCTGAATCGAATAATGTAAGGAATGGAAAGAATTTTGTGGATGTTTTCTCAGACAAGTGTAACAGTAGAATCGTTCATGCAGAAATAATAATAATGTTAGGCGATCGATCGATTTGTTGTCTCGAAAAAGTGAATAAAGGCGATTACGTACCTGATGAACTTGATCGTTGTGGCGATCAATGATTTTAGTGCACAGATTGTCATTATTATTATTAATATAATTGTTATGGACGCTATTTGGCAGCAACAGGGGCGTTTTTGACGTTGTAGCTGAAGAATTATTCGTACTTTTTATTTCTACGTAGGGCTTTTGGTAAAACCATTTTACAAAATGGGTCATTGCACGAGAATCAAAATTTGACAATATTTTTACGAGAAAAAATGCTTCGAATCGACGTGCGATCGATGATGGACCGGAAGAACAATGAGATAGGTATTCGTTGCAACGGAACACTCGGAATTAAGATCCACTTTGAAATATATAATCCGCTTATGAAAATATGAAACGTCTTATTATCTAAATTTGTACCGCATTTATATTCGTGGCGTCGAAACGACGGAATGGTGTTGTCCGCCATTTTTTCTTTTCTGCGAAAAAAATTGTTCGTGTTCATGAAGAATCAATAAATGTGCGTACAAAATTTTTTTCGTTATGAATAAACTTTGGTTAATTTTAGAAAACTTGAATATAATTCGCGAATTATTCCAATAATGTTATTTTTTCAATCACAAAGGAATGGAAGAACATTAACTTTGTTTTTTCGAAAAATACCATTTTTCGGTCGATTTTAAAACGTTCACGTTTTTTAACTTTTAAACTATTAGTGATGAGTGACTTTCAAGGACTTTTATCATGAAACTTTTATCGAAAAATGGTTATCGCATCAATAAATCAATGTTCTTTAAAAAAAGTTTGAAAAATCTGTAGAAAAAACGCTTTGGCGAGTCTACTATCTTGACTGAATTTTTGTAATTTATCTTGACTTGAAAAAAGTGTCTTTGTTACATTTTGCCCCGTTTACACAATCGTAGGTCAAAGGAATACTGTTTGCACTTGTTGGCCTCTGGGTGTGGCTGATTCTTATTGTTATATCTCAATTATATTAGGCTCGTTGACCTGTGAATTGGACGAGCATCGATTATGTTCTTTTTGTTTCTTCATCTTTTTTTCCCTCAGAGTAAATAACGGTGAGCAGAATATGTCTGGTGACGTAGTATACGAACAACCATATTATGAATAACCGTCGTTTACACATCCCTTAATTTCGTCTTCTTCGTTTTCGATCATTGAGATTAATGTGACAGTTCTCGTAATTGTATCACAATTCGAATTTCTTCTCTTTTTCTTTATCCCCCAAAATCATAATTCAATTAAAAATCATTTTAAAGCATCAGGAATTGTAGAATAACAAAAAATTTTATCATCACATCAACTCTCTTGAGTTTGATCTCTCAATTCAAATAAATTGATATTTTTTCTTATAAATCTCTTGGACGTCGTACGGTGCTTCGTAATGGCGCAATTACATCGTTCGGGGGTGAACTGCTTTTTCTAAAAATGAATTTCAAAAAGATGTCTCCCCCCTCAAGCAAATAAATTGACTTTGTAGTCATTCGAGTTGAGGGGGTAAACTCAAGGGAAGTCCTCGGATCGAGTTTGCGAATGCTCGATCCTCCACCGTACGGATAATCCTGGAAGCTCGTAAATTTGTACTTATTATCGATCGAGTTTGATAAGGATGTCAATGAAAAAAATATTTAAAAAATCACGAAAAACTGTATTCTTTCATAATATTCGAAAAATCGCTGGTTTTCACATTGAATAATAATAATATCAACAAAAATAATACCAATAATGATGACTAAAGAGAAAAATTGGTTAAATTCTGGAATAAAAAATTGAGTTTCCCTTCGCCCTTCCAGCTAAAAATGTAATTACCCGTAAAGGCCACGATGGAAAAGAATTCACATTGTTATAAGGTTAAGGATATTGGGGGAAAAAATGATAATTGATGACGTTTGGAAAAACATAAAAATAAGACAAAAAATTAATCCCACATAGATTTATTCGTATAATACACAAACTTTCTTTTTCTCGCGCACTCTGTTTCTCACTCGTTATACCAGAACGATAAAACTCAGGTACACCGCATATTAACAATAACAATTATTTCGTTCGTTCGATTATATTTTCACTTAGTTGTTGAGGCTGCTCTCTATATATTTATTGATCGTTGACGTACGAGCGTTTGACTTTGATGATATATAAATAATTTGGCAGTAAACGCTCTCAATATTCGAGTTGTTTGGTTAATTGTTTCGTCCAGCGATGAGAAACGAGGAGCGAGCGAGAAACTAAGGGGTTTCCTCGTTCTCGTATTTTTCTTTGAGTTTTCTATGAGTTTTGAGTTTTTGTTGTTGTTGTCATTTTGAATTTCACGATTTCAAATAGCCGACATTGAAATACGTTCGTTCGCGCCAAATTTTGTCCCGTTTTCTGTACAAGAGGCGATCCTATCGCTGCGGATATTCTCGGGTGCGATAATTAAACTAACTGAGATTTGGTGAAGGGGAACAAAAAATCACGGATCGATCCGCTTCTAATTTTCAAACGTTCACCGCTGGCCCTAAATTCGCGTGTTTCAATGGCGCAAATGGTGTCGTGTTCCGGATTTCCGGCTCCAGATTCTTCGAGTAAATGTCCGTCGTCAACTCGTGCAACGGAATCTCCTTATCCGTTTTCGATATCTTCACCGCCTCGTCGACTTCTTTCCTTATGTCTGTTTCCAATTTCTAAAAATTCATTACAATTATAAATCGTTACGATTCTATTTTCTACCATCGTGTTGAATATTTTAGCAAAATCACGTTTCAAAAATTGTTATCTAATTTTTTTTTCTCTAGTCAAAATATCGATGATTTTTAAATGATATTTCGAGTTGCATTGATATTTGCTCTTTATTTACCTTCAGTTCGTCAGCGGTTACGAGATTTGCATTAAGAATTCTCTCCTTAAAACTCGTCAGAGGATCACGAGTCTGTCTGACCTCCTGAATCTCTTCCCTCGTACGATAACTCGTGCCAGGATCGGACATACTGTGACCACTGTATCGGTAGGTCATGGCTTCCATTACGAGAGGTCCTTTGCCTGATGCGCAGTATTCCAGGGCAAAACGCGTTGCTTCCTTTACAGCAAGTACATCCATACCGTCAACCTGTAAAGATAATTAAATTCATGAATATTCGAAAAATCCTCAAAAATAATATTGCAAACATCGTACAAAAATTACAGAATTTTTGATAAATAACTTTGTAAATATCGTTAAAAATTTCTACCAAAATCACGTTCAATGTGTGGGAAAAAATTGAATGAGAATAGTATAAATATTTGAAAAGGTTTAGGAATTACCCAAATTCCGGGAACATAATCTCCTCGTGTGTAGTATTCGGTACTGGCTGATGCACGATCGACGCTGGTTCCCATACCATATCCGTTGTTTTCACATACAAATATACAAGGAACGTCCCACAATTTCGACATATTATAAACTTCAAATATTTGTCCTTGATTAGCAGCGCCGTCACCATAAAGAGCTATACAGACTCCACCGTCACCTTTGTATTTGTGAGCAAAAGCGATCCCTGCACCCAATGGTACCTTGAAATTATAAGAAATAAAGTTAATTATCAAACGACAAATTATTCATTGATACAAAATTTATTGCGAATTTTGCGAGAATTTTTTAGTAATCAACATTTTTTTTACACTTTATAACATACCTGAGCTCCAACGATACCATTTCCTCCGTAAAAGTTTTTAGCATACATGTGCATAGAACCTCCTTTGCCACGCGCATTACCACTTTGACGTCCTGTCAATTCACTGAGCACTCCCACCGGCGAAACTCCCATCAGATAAGTCCAACCATGGGCTCGGTAAGCTGTTATCACTGAATCTTGCGACCGCAAAGCTTGGGACATTCCAACAGCTACAGCTTCCTGTAAACCGTCCAAGTACAGTTAAGAAAATAATTATTTTTTCAAAACTACATGCGTTTAATAATTGATTTTTATATTATAAATAAAGAGAGAAATGGAGAGTAAACAAAGAGGATCAATTTAATTCCCAACATCCCAAGTATCAACTGCAGGCTCCAAAATTTGTTCACATTATTTGAAATGCCAATAAATCTCAAAATTTAATTCTTCAATAAAGTGGAAATACAATTTTGGTTGCAAATGTTCTTTATAATAAAAAAGTTCAGATCACGGTTTTGGAATGTTAATATTTTGAAGCAATTTTACGTACCTGGCCGGAATAGAGATGACAGAAACCTCTGACAATTTTTTCCTTGTATAAATTACCAGCAGCAGTTTCCATGCGACGAACGGTGTGCAATTTTTTGTAAATTTCTAGAGCTTCTTCACGGCCGACGCTAACTTTGTTCGATGGTCCAGATTCGAGTTTGTGAAGACGAAAAGGTTTTGTTTCGAAACTTGCTTCTGTCGAGTAGCCATTTTTCTTGCTGGAGAAAAATGACAGGATCTGGAACCCACAGAAACATTAGAAACAACATCTTTTTTTATCGGACGTGACGATAATTCCATGACCCAGGAAAAATGACAACGAAAAAAAAAAAAACATTGACCATGCACTGTTGAAAAATTTCTGATCAACCCGTGTGTTCAATTTCTGATAACATGAATAAAAAAATTGTGCAATTCATCGCAAATGCTAAAAAAACCAAGAAAAAAAATTTCTTTGATGAGAAGACAGTGTCTCGGACCAATTGCAAGATGCACAAATTTAAATGACATTGAAATACAAAAGTACATATTTTTCGTGAAAGCATGAAGGAAAAAAACGTTTCTCGCCATAAAGGAAAATTAAAAAACAGAATTTGATGGTGGAAGTGTTTTGGAGCGAATGAAAAATTCACGATTTTCAATGACATTGAAGAACATGTATATTTACCTCGCTCCATGTACCGTACTTGATGCAAAGGCCGATGTTTAAGACAAGAAAACAGAAAAAATCACAAATCACGCGTTCCGTATTTATTGAAAAATAATGACTATTACGTTAATTAGCAGCAATAACAACAATAATAATAGTAATTTAGGTGAAATGAGGCTCGACGACGAAACGGGAACGCGATGTTGGCGATGGGAAAAAAAAAGAGAGCAGTAGTTTGAAAGGTCATCGAGTGATCGTGCACGCGCGTTGCTTGCAATTGTCAAGTTCGAAATGTCATTGTAATAATGATTTTTAATTGAACTCACGTTTTTCCGTGATGCCTGTTTCCCGACGTTTTTCATGCAGGTCGCCATCATTTTTTTTTTCCTTTTTTTCGCCTCGAGACGTTAGTTCACGACAACGACGTATCAGGTACTGAAATTCGAAGATTTTTTTTTTACGACTTTTTTCAATATCTTTCCTGTTTTAAATAAGTTTCAATTTTTACGAAAAAGGGAAAAAATGATAATACACGTCGGGTGGAAATCGAGGAACCAACGTCTCGTCTCTTTCGAGTTTTATCGTCGACGAGCACCACGACGATATACTGTAGCGCTGCGCGCGGACACTCAGGAAGCTCAGTCGTCGCTGCGTCAGTGATTGTTTCGCTACGTAACAGCTGACTCTTCTTCGCGTATACGTACAGCATTATCTTAAGTGTGTGCAGCAATTACGACGATAGGAAAACAGTTCAGCGGACTTTTAGAGGAGAAACACTCGAGGCGCTTTGCTCAATGATTAAAAAAAAAAAAAAAAAACTACACACGATATACTCTATTCGTCCCTTCAGAATAGCAACTACGCGAAAAGTGACGCTTTTCCCGCGCTCTACCAACTCGCTGACAAGGTCATACAAATATCGTGCGCGTTCGTAAACCTGCCAATCGCAGTTTTTCACTCGATTCATTTCGAATTTTCAAATTTAACAAAACGATAAGAACTTGGAAATTTCGTATAAATTTGTTGATTCGAAAAGTCGATGTTCGACATAGTATAATATGAAAACGTCAAAAACTTCGGCGTCTTAATTTTTTATCGATTTTTTGGACAACATTAAATAAAAACACAATAAATATTTTTTTAAAAAGTCTGCAAAAGCTTTCACCTGTATTTGGCATTGCGTTTACACGAAATAGTATACATAAAAGAAATAATCTTTAAAAATTTTCGATCTCATACAAGAAACATGTAATTAATTAATTAATGCGTACGAAAAAAGTAATGAGGAAAAGAATTGTGCTAGCGACGAGTGCGCAGGGACCTAGTTTTGGTCAAGACGAGAGTTTTTAGGTTGTGTTTTATCAAAGAACACAATAGTCAAAGAACAAAACAATTGACAGCGCATGTACAAAGTGTCAAATTGCAATGTCAATTATTTGTTTCAGCGATACGCGCATTGTGCTAATTTGGACAAACTTTTGTCCGCTCAAAGGTCGTTGAGTCGATGAACATTGTTCGAATATAAAATATTACAAAGGTCATTTTTGTGTTGCCGTTTTTGGCTGGTCCAACTGTCGGGGACCGAACTGTGCATTTTTCGGTTTTTTAAAAGTATTGTTTTTTGTTTTTTTTTTGTTTTTCGTCTTTTTCTCGTTAAACGATACAAGAATAGAGATTCAATAACGGCTAAGTTTACGTAAAATTTAAGTATGAATTGTGAAGGATGGGGAGGGCGATTTTTTTCTTCATTTTTAGCGTTTTAACGAGCTTACGAACTCGGATGTCAATGAATGGGTTTTTTTTGCTTGTTTTCTTTTGTTTTTCTTTTTCAATTCGTTGATTCGAGCATACCAGCGGCGATCCTGCAGCCGTCGAAAAACGAAAAGCTAGTGCGACGCTTTTCTCAACAACTTTTCAGCGCGATCCTTTCTGTGTGCTCGTTGATGATCGATGAAATTGCGATAAATACTGCCAATCACACCCGTTCCACGCATACGAATATCCGGAGGGAAAATAACGTCGGGACTCATTATTAACGTCATCCATTTTGTTTCCGATCGTGTACTCCGTTCTCTTGTGGCTTTAAAGGCTTTATCGATTCTATTTCGTTCAATTGCTCGTCCAAATGCTGTTGCTGTCTACGCCTTTTTCTCTTTTCCTTTTCGATGCTCGATTCTTTCCTGTAACCAATCATTCGTTTTATTATTTTTCACACTTTTTGACATTTCATCGAAAAGACATTTTGCGACAAACAAACAAAACAAATCTCTTCCTTTTTTAGTCAACTGTCGTGTCCACGAATCAGTAGTTAAAAGTAACTAAAAAAGCGATTTTGTGCAATTAAAAAATAAAAATTACTCACTTTCCGAACAACTCGCCATCCTGTATGGACTCTGGCAACTTTTTGTGCAATGTTTCAGGCAGCAATAGCGATACTAAACCTCCGATCAAAGCACACGTACCAAAAATAACCAGAGGAAAGGGAGTCCAAATTTCCGACTGTAAATTACAAAAATTGAGCTCGAATTAATATTCATGTAAATTTTTTACAAAATCCAATAAATGTGTAAAAAAAAAACATTTGTTGCGTATCAACTGACCAGATGATTGATGTACGGAGCAATAACGCCACCTATGCGGGCGAAAGTTGAACTAGCACCGAGTCCGACGTTTCTGACGACCGTGGGAAATTGTTCGGCAGTAAAAATATAAATAGCTCCGTACGACGACGTTATCGCCAATTTACCGATCATAGCAAGAGTCACAACCAACCATGGCATATCTACAAAAAAAACAAAACGAAAACAATTCAAAGTTACCATTTTATTAATTTTAATCTTGTAAAACTCAAAATAAATGAAAATAATTGTAATTTTTATTGAAATTCAGTTCAAAATATTTACCAGGAGGAACGAAAAGTGTAGCGAGCAGTGCGATCCCTGAAACGAGCATGCAACCACATAAAATCGTTTTTCGGCCCCATCGATCGAGAGTAAAAATGAGAAAAGTGTATGCAGGCACTTCGACGACTCCTGATATGACAAAATTCACGTAATCGTTACCACCGAGATTTGATGCGTTCCACGACAAACCGTAGTACGTTCCACTGTTCACGAGCCTGGAAATTACAATTTTTTGAAACGTCGAAACAAATTTAATTAACGAAATGTCAAATATTTGAATGAAAATTGAATTTTCCATTAAAATTTAAAATTCTACTCGGAATATTAACGTATTCTCACCAATTGAAGAATAAAAGTATCGATTTTCGTCGGAGATTTGGATAACGGAAGAGATCGAGCAACGAAGGTTTTCTGATGTCTGGTGCGCTCTCGCCGCCAGTTGTATCACTGAGTAAAGTTTCGAGGCTGTCCCGCGGAATTTCGACACCATTTTCCTTTGAAGCTTTGTGCAAAATATCCTTGGCTTCTTCAGCGCGTCCTTTGGTCAATAGCCAACGAGCAGACTCGGGGATGATCCTTTTTCAAAAATTTCAAGTGATGATTTTGAGGCTCTTAAATTCAGAAACATTCGAAGTTCTTATTAAAGTTGATTTGAAACGAAAGCTTACCACCAGTAAACGAGAAAAACGAAACTGGGCACGGTTATCGCGATTTGAAGCATTCGCCAGTCTTTGATGAGAGCTGCAAAAGCAGCTGTGAGGATATATCCGGTTGTGAAAAATAATTGACATCCAACACCAGCGACCAAACGTTTGGAAGGTCCTACCATCTCGAGAGCTGCAAAAAAAAAATTTTTTTTTTAAATTCATTTCGAACTGCACGTGAAAAGGCGAAGAAAAGTAAAAGAGAAACAAAAAAAAATCGTCTTACGTCATTTTTATGCAGTTTTCGACAACAGAAATTCAACGAAAAATAATTTTTAAAAAGTTATAAAAAAACATAAAATTGTTACCGATAACGTAGGCCACGAGGAAAACACCGCTCGTAGTTGATCCGACAATCAATCTGAAGATAACGTAGGATATGTACTCAGGGGAAACAGCGACTAGAATTCCTCCGACCAGCTGGATGACTAAAGACAGGAAGAAAATTGGTCTACGTCCATATTTGTCGGACAAACCACCGAATATCATAGAGCCAAGCATGACTCCTACCATGAACAGTGAATCCCCCGTAGCTCTCAGCCACGCTTTGTCGCAAACCAAATTCCACTAGAAAAATAGAAAAAAAAAGAAATCTTACTTTATGACTTTTTTTTTTTAATATTCAGAACTTGTTCCAACAAATATTTCTCAACAATATTTCCACGTATTTTTTCAGCTTTAATGATCATTCAAACAAAACGATTCAATTTATAAATTCACTTTAAAAAAAAAATGTTTTTCTCAGTAAAGTGAGATAAAACATTTCGAGTTTTTTCTTCTTTTGTGAACAGCAGAAAAATTCACGGTACAATGGCGAAACTTTTCTTAATTTTTTTTCCTTTTTTCCCCCAATTTACATTTTGCCCCAAATTAAACTCCGCGTATTAGGGAATGTCGTTATTTTTCCAACTCTAAACTGGACACTCAACATTTTTTGCGAAAATGGAACGTTTTTTAATTTCTATGAAATGGAAAAAAATAACTTTATTAAAATATTCCGCAAGGGATATCGAAATTGAAAAAAATTATTTTCATAATTTTTTTGCATTGTCTTGCACTTTGCACCTTGTCTTGAAATAATAAATAAATGAATAAAATATTAACCTCAGAGGTAGTAGTGCTGTGATAAACGCTCGTATCGAATACATAACTTTTACACGGTACGGTATTTTGGTGCAACGGTTTTTTAGCTATTTCGCTCGTAAATTCATTTCCGTTATCGTCCTCGATACCGGAAGCGTTTAGTCTCGTCAAATTTAGAGCAATGTCGAGCGCCATTTTCCTAGCGCATTGCGACCAACCGTTCGTTTCTTCGTCCCATGGATAACTTGCATTCATTAAATCCGTGGGTAACGTGTAGCTAACGTTATCAGCGTTTTCGTACGGCAATATACATCTGCAATTATTTCATTTATTAAGTCTCATTCGTTTCTTTTGTTTTAACAAAAATCGTCGTTTTTTATCATTAAAAAATTAATATTGTTTATTTAAATCATCAAAATATTTGTAAAAATCTTTAAATTGACATTTTTAACTTTTCATTATATTTTATTGAATACATTTTTATAATTAGAATCAACATTTTCGTTATAATCAACAGATAAAATATAATTGCGATAAATTCATAAATTTTGATCATTCAAATATTTCATAAATGTATAATAGAATTATTAAATAATTTAATAAATTAATCATTTTCATAATTTTATAAAGCAATGAAAAATTTGTTGAAATTAACTTTTGTCAAATAATTTAGTAATTAAAATTCTTTTACCTCGTATTCATTTTGGCACCAAGAAACACACCGGCAAGTTTGTGAAAAGCGCAAGATATTGCAGGAAGACAAAGCAGCAGATAAATTCGTCGTTGATATTTTCCAAACTCGCCCATTTTCAATATAACGTCGTCGTACGCCATCTTGATTGTGTTTTTTTGGCAAGATTATTTTATATTTTCACCGAATTTTCTTTTCACTCTGGTTGACGTTTTTTTTTCTAATTATTCCTCGAGGTTCCCAAGTGTCGCAGCTTCTGCCTGCCTTCACCTGCAAATTCATCGATAATATAAAATAAATAAAATTCATTCAATTGAAAATCGATACAAATAAATTTGATAAATCGAGCGGTTTCGTAATCGATTTGTTTACCAATCAAATGTTTGACATTTTTTTTCGAGTTTATAAGAATTAAATTGAAACTCAATTTAATATATTTTATTTGCAATCAAAATTTCTACAATTTCCTCTCATTTTGGACCAAGAAAAAAATTCGTTCAATTTCTAGTTTGCATTATGATCGCTACAGGAAAAAAAAAATCATTCAATTGTTTTCATTTTTGATCAACACGAAAACGAAGAATTATTTCAAGACGATTTACCGATCGAAATACTGACGTTGATTTAGTAATTAATTCGTCTATTTTCGTAAATGAGAATTCTCCGACGAAATTTCAACTCGCCCTTGAATTTAATTGACTTTTGTTAGGTCCAAGTTCTATATTGTCTAATTAATTAATCAAATTAAAAAAAAAAAAAACACTATCTAATCAACACTGTCATCATGTTTAGGGAAATCTGTAATAACAAAAAGTTCGTTTTTCGGAAGTGCTAAAATTGTTGAAAAAGAAAATATTGGAGGACAAGGGCTCGAAAAGATTGATCGAATGTAAAACCGTGTCGAAACAAAGCGATTTCGAGCTAAAATAGTATTCGTCTGTATAATTCGACTTTATATCTTATAATAGGACAAAGCCAGTTTTAGCCTTAGAGCCTAACTCTGAAAACGCAGCCAAAGAATCCTCCCTCTTTTTTCTTCATTTTCCCTTTCTATTGCCTCGATGTAAATCGTCCTATATATAGCGATCTCGTTTCGTCATTTAATCTGAAATTCGATTAGCGTAAATATTGAAAAACTTCTTATAACTGCCCGTAAAAAGAAAGAAAAAAAAATCATATTTAAATATTGCTAATTTTTCGAATCGTAGAACTATTTATTTCGTTTCGTTATAATTATCTAATTTTTTTGTTTTTATTGAAATTTTGGGTTTTGCATCGTATTTTTTTCATCCCGCGCGATCGAAAATTCGATGTGTTTATATTGATAAGGTTATTGCCCTTGACGTACAAAAATACGCGACATTACGACATAGCTTTATTCCATATGACCTTGAATAATGAATTACTTTCGATTTCTTTTTAATCTTCTCTCTTCGATAAGTCAAGGCCAACGCGAATCGGGTTTTACTCTCACTTCCTTTTTCCTATCAGCTCGAATATGTCACACGTCGTACTAATTATTGCAATCACACGTGCGCTTACCGCACGCTTTAATATATCGATAATAATATCACTGTACGATAGAACAAGATGTAAAAAAATATATATATATATATATATTCACTCGAGGGGAATAATAAAAAAGACCAAATGTATTGAATCGAAATATTACATACTGTCTATTCAACATTGTTCGAAACTATGTTTAATTTTTTCAGTTTCTGTAATGAAATTAAACAATTCAAACGATTTCTTAAAAAAAAAATTAATAAAATGAATTTTGGGTCAACGCATATTTAGCCAAATGAAACGAAATTTATTTTTATTTTTCACACGTTTATTTGACACGAGAAGATAAAATTTATCGTTCTCCAGAAAATTTGACATTGGAAAAACAAAATTGTAGCTCAAACAAAAAAGTTTCAATCAAAATCACGTTCACAGAATCTCAATAAACGTTTATCAATTTTTTCGTTTAAATATTTAATTAAAATACGCATTTGACGATAATTGGAAGAAAAATGCATTAAATGTTGGTGAGAAAAAAAAACGAATGTGGAGTAAGTAAATAAAAAAGCAAGTGTCAAGATAAAGAACGAAGAGATAATTTTTGGATGGGATGAAACTCACATCGGATGACAGTAACTTGGTTGAATCGCGCACATCAAAATTTCTAACACTTGTTGCCCGTTCATATATATATCTGTGTATATTTAAATGTGCTTGTAATTATATATATATATATATATATATTTATATAAATATATAATAATGTAAACGAATAATAAAAATTGATCAGTCGGATAACAGAGCGTCGTGTGCTCGCCGCGCGACGATCCGACACTAACTGACACGTATTATAGGAGGGAACTTCTCTCGTATTGAGTTTTGCCGGCAAACTTTTGCTGCTCTTCGAGCGACCAGTCACAGGTCCCGGTGAACCCGCTTTAGCCAGTCGCAAACTCGAGGTGAGCGAGGTACGAGAATTCTATAAGATTCTCTCTTTCCCTTTCTCTTTCTCTCTCTTTCTCTTTCATTTTTTCATCTTTTTTCTCTTCCCTCTAAGCAACCACGCGATATGACAGCGCTCGACCAAAGAAGAAGAAAATGAGGATGAAGAAGAAGAAGAAGAAGAAGACGAAGAGGGAGCTGCACAACCCCAACCAGCAGGTCTTCCTTCGACCCAACCTCGCTTCTCGTTCTTACTACATTTTTCAACAAACTCAACTCGCCTCTCAGCCCTTTATTGCCCTGTTATAAATGCCCACCTTTCAAATTTCGGAATAAATTCATTCAAATTTCAATGTTATAAAAATATAAGAGTCTTATAAAATATTTATTGAATTTCAGCAATTTAACGCCATCGTCTCGCCAAAGTGTTTTTCTACAGTTTTTTTTTATTATATTTTTTATGATTATCGATTTTTATTATACATTCAGAGCAATATTAAGAAATTACTCGATACTTTTCTACGAATATTCTTTTTTTGCCAGGTACAGAGAAACTTATTACGAAGTTTGTTTAAATGAGGGTAATATTATGACCATTTATTTTCGGGCATACAGCGACATGGAGTTGAAAAAAAAAATCAATGTCGAATGACAGATGCAAACTGCGATTTCTGAAAGAAAATATGTTTTTTTTTTTTTTTTGCAACAATAATACGTGAGAAATATAAAAATATGATTTTTTCAAGGTGTCAGTTGATAATGTTTCAACTTCATTGTTATTATTATTATTATTATTATTATTATTATTATTATTATTATTATTATTATTATTATTGAGAACTCGTGTTTGTGGTTATCGCATGGGTGCGTTGAATTATAACAAATAATTATTGAGAAGTGGTGGAAGGCGTCTTGTGACATCGTTCATAAGCGAAAAATGGTATGTGCAAGCGTAGCACGTTCGTGTTAATCAGGTAAATATCGCGTTCTCCCCGTGTCCCTGGAATTTAGTGAACGGTTTTTCTTTCTCCCTCTCTCGTTGTTTATCTTCTTTTTCTTTTTCTTAATTTTTGTAACTCTTCTATTGCTTTGTCGCGTCCGTAACGGTTTGTAAAAGTGAGTGAAACACATAAAAGAAGTTTCGTATTGGCGCGAAAACGAGAAAGATTTGTTGAAAAATCATCGAGGCGTTAATTATTGTTTAATGTTTGGTGAAGCATTTTATTTCGAGCAACAGCAAACTATCGGCACAAAAATACATTTTAGGGAATATGTTCCCGTTTTTTTCGTATTTGTTCCGCACAAATATTGGTCAATTATCACTTTGCTATGGAGAATAAAGTTCGTTCATCTTTGGTAAATAAAAAATTCGTTACATTTGATGAATTGTAATATTTATAAATTTTTCGTTAATTCGATAAAATAAAATAAAAATTTATTTGTAAAAAATGAAGAAAATATTCAACTCGATAATAAATAAGTGAACTACAGTTTTTATATTTAACGAGACGAAAAATCATTTTTAAACTCGCAGTCGCAGGGAACGAAGAGTTTGGGCGAAGGGTCAACGAGCCGAGCGTCCGAGGCTCGATTTTTCGGAAGGTTAATCCTCAATAAATCGTATTCGTATATTTATACATATATACATGTGTATATATAAATTTATGTATGTATAGATAAAGAGTTGTATATGGACAAGTGCCTTTTACAAGCAGTTGGCTATATATGTATATGAGAAGGTGCAAATAAAAGGGAGAGGTTATAAAAAAGGAAAGGGTTCGATCGTCGCCCCGCTCTAGAGGGAACGAACGTGCAAAACGATTCACCACAGGCAAAGACGACGACCGAGAGAACAAAACGATGAGATGAATTTTTTTTTATTTAGTTTTTTTGTTCTTCTCTCATAAAAATTCCTTGGCGCTCGCGTCCAGAGAGGAGAGCACGCGGTTATCCCTTTTTAGATACTCGTTGTCGTGTTAGTCGTTGGCGGCGCCACCGTCCTACCGCTCTCGTGGTGGATATTTAACCGCAACACTCGAGTGAGTCTCTTTGCGATCTTCCAACATCAACGACGCTTTACACGACCAACCGACCGCCAATCACGGCATATATAAGTCTCTCGAAGGCTATTTGTAGAAGTACTCTCTCCGCTAGTTCCCACCGGGCGAAAAATAACCGCGACTGGTTTTCTTCGCGGACGAAAAAATCCTCTTTCTCTCTCTCTCTCTCTCTCTCTCATCTTTTCCGCGTGTCCTGTAAACCCGCCATTCTCTCTCCTACCAATCTGTTCTTCTTCATTCCTTTTCTTTTCTCTCCCTCTTTTCCTCTTCGTTACTCTTTTACGGTTTTTTTTCGTTGGCACATTAAATTCTACGCTACTGTGGTGTGCAAGGCGATGAATGCAACGGTGGCAAACCTGTCCTTGCCTTGCAAGGGCGTTCGTTCGCTCGAGGCGCCCCCACGAGAATTGGTACACTCGATCAGCGATCTATTCCCATCAACCATTTTCTCTCTCTCGCATCCCTCTCTGTATTGTAACCGCGAATTAATATTTTTTCACCCTCCAACCTGCTGTTTAACTTCTTCAGTACGATAAACAGCAATCATTTGCAACGAAACAGAAAAATGAGTTTATACGTTATTTGACCTTTTACCCTTCTGCAAGCGAAAATTTTTGAACACTATTTCCTTTCTCTTCATTTTTCATCACATCGGCTTCAATCCTAACGTGACTATTCCAAATGTATGTATTTTTTACGTCAAAATTAACTTGGTTACATTTTTTCGAAGGCTTTTTCGTTTTTTCGACTTTTCATCATTAAATATCCGTCAAATTTAATTTAACAATGAAACAACGAAATTAAATACATATTTCCGATAATCAAAGTAAGAAAATCAAAAAAATGAATCCTCACACGTCAAATTTCGGTGATATTGTATTTCTATCGAAAAGTAAACGTTAATATCGGCTTGAGGTCTTCGTCACACGCGTCACAAGCGAAACGTGTGTTTTTCTTGTTTTTCTCTTTATCATTAATAACCAAAGAATGTTAAACGATATATTTTTGAAATTAGCATAAAAAATGTCTATCGTGTTTAGCAGACTGTATGGATTTGTGGTGATTGTACCTCAAGGTCAGATAAAATCAGGGAAACGTAGATTCTCAAATTGGTAGTTTTTTGTTTCGGTTTCACAACGGAATGCGCCGAGATTAGAAATGTCACAGGAGCAGAAATAATGGAATGTTCAAATCTTTTGTATTTTTTAAGTAAAGTCATTTATGGTTTAAGCTTTATAACGAAAAAGTAAATGCACATTTTTTTCTCGGTAATTCTTTCAATTTCGAGAAAAACAAGAGTTCGACATTGTTTTTTGACGAAAGGAGAAGAACATGCAACAAGATTTTTACCGACAGAACGATTGATGGATCAAACTCTAAACGCAGCGTCGATACGGAACAAAACTCTAAAGAAAAGACTTCTGTACTGTTAAAATTCCAGCTAGAATAATGTTTTGAAAAAGTAGGGAGAAAAATATGAATTTCTAGGAACTTTGGCACCGAACCTCCTCGAGGAAAAACGGAATAGCATACAAGCGGGTGTCGGCCCTCTACCGTCGTAAATAATAAGTTTCCCAATCGTTGACACTCCTTTTCTGGTTTAGCGCCCTCTGAGAGATGTAAATATCTCGGAAACAGCGTGCGGAGCATTAATAATTAGGTGAGGATTGACAGGGCTTTTAGAACGGTAATCCGCGAATGAGAGGCGGTTGGTTAACGAGGGCATGGCACTCGATCGAGAGGCATCGCGAGAAACAAGCCAAAGGATAGTTTACCGTGGGAGCCATGTCGCCTGGCGCCAATTTGATTCATCCAACCGCATACATATGTATAACCTCGTCCGCGTCTTTTTTCTTTGTATATTTATACATATAGATTGCATAGACGACGGTAGGTCGCGCTGCGATCCAAAGCCGCGGTGAGGCAGTACCGGAACATCGATCGCAGCCCCCCCTCCCCTCGTAAACCCCGTAAGAGTAAGAACACTACTGGCCTCGAGTCTCTTCGCCACTAGACGTTGTCACGCTCGACTCCTTCTTCGGAACGAGTGAGAGCGAGAGACTCTCAAAGCTCTTGTTTTATCCATAAATCCGTCTTGTTAGATTCTTCGCGAGCTTTTTTTTCTCCGTCTTTTGATTTCTCGCATGCCTATTGGCCGTTTTCTCTTGACTCATGTACGCGTCGACTCCGACTAGTTATTTACGATTGTACGGTGATTAAATGCTGATTAATTCAAGACATTAGTCGTATTTATAGACGTTTATAGGCCAATACGCGATGCATGTGAGAATCGTGACGAAATATCTACTAGTATTAACGTATTGTACGAGTGTGTTTATATATACGATTTAAAAAAATTATATTTCAATGATTATCAGAGACAGTTTTAAACCCCGAACCGATAGCCCAGAGGTCGAGAAACAATAATCGACGAGATTATAAATAAATAAAATGAAAAAATAAGCGAATTTAGTTCAAGTTTTTTGTGATATCTCAACGCAGAGTATAAAATGCGTAAATTTTTAAATTCCCGCCCTACTCGATGCACTGTCCTCGGTTTCGTGGTGTAAAATCTCTCGCGCGAGCTGTAAAACTCGCTCGTGCCTGCGCGTAGCTTAGAACCCACGTGGCGAAAGTGCGGGGAGAGCGGTGCACACACTCACACGAGCGTATAGACAATTTCACACAAGCATTGTGCGGCGTCGAGTCACCGGCGCAGAGGCAGACAGCGACCTCCCAACCACTACCGTCAGTGGCCTCGCGTGATCGAACCAGTGTATATACGAATTATTTTACTTTTTTCTTTTTTTTTTTGCAAGTACGTTTCGGTTAAATAATATCGTGTGAAAAAGTAAAAGCAATGCGTGTTAGGGAAAAAGGAAATACAGGAATATCATAACAATTGTATTACGAGTGCGCTCACCTGCGAAATATTCGATGAGAGTTCCAAGCCGGCGAAATTTACATTCGGTGATTGATATGAGGGTGTAAATGCTCGCGCGACGACAATGATGAAATTTTTGGCATCCTCTAGGAACCTAACCTCGAGAACCCGAGGATACCCCCTTGATAAATTATTATTTTTTTCTACTTTTTATTACGAAATGAGAATAAAACAAAACTAGAGTTTTCAATTAATCGATAATTCTTAATTCGCCGGTTTTTATTGCGTTCTCACACACGCACTTAAAATAGTATTGAGAGTAACCGGCAGCAACAACAGAGATAAACAGCAGGGAGGAGAAAATCCAGGAACGCCGAAAGCGAAACCTCCGTGGCAGGCAGCAAGCAGCATGCGCACTGATGCTTTACTGGCTATTGCATCGGTTCCCTACCCGTAGGATGCTTAGCTCGCACATCAATCCCTTCTCACACACACCACGCTCCTTCTCTCTCTCTCTCTCTCTCTCTCTCTCTCTCTTTCTCTCTTTCTCTCTCTTTTTCGCGTAATTTTATACAGGAGAACAGATACTAATACAGGCTCTTATGTGTTTCTTCTGTACGAGTATTGCGTGCTTCGACTTAACGCAGCGGCTACGGGAAACTCAGTAATTATTGGGAGCGATCGTCGCTCGGAGAAGTTTTGTATGTACTGATCGCTAATAAAATCTCCAATATATATTTACATTGATTTTTCATCGATCAAATGTGAATCAGTGTGAAAATTGAAAAGGTCGTCGGTCAATTTTCTCACATGCTCGTCGTAATACGAATGAATCCGTTCTTCAATACTATTTTTGTAATTTATTTCTTTTTTAAATAAAAACTTATTACTTCTGGTCAGTAAACTTTTCGAAGGCGATGAGTTACTTTCTCAAAAAGAGCTTCAAAAATTGTTCGTTCGAATGAACAATTTTCGAAATCTTTTTTATTTTAATTTATTACGTCAGTTGTTCTCGGACATCGTTAATATTACGCTGATAAATAAAACCTTCGTTTAATTCTCTGACGAACGTAGAACAAAGTCGAACGTTTATTTTATTGCAAAAATTAAGTCTTTTTTATAAAAATTGTATAGCAGGATTTTCTTTAACCCAACGACTGATAAATCACCTCGAAAATTTCATCCGCAATATTAAATTGTTTATTCAAGCGCTTTATCTATTATTTGAAACTTCAGCTCGAGAGCGAGAATAGTTTCGACGGAATCGGCCACGTAGTGGCGAGTCGTCGTACTAATTTCTAGTCCGAGCGGCCATGACGTATTGTAAACAATAGTTCCTCGCTTCGTTTACAAAAAAAATTCAACTGCAACTAATTAATAAAGTCACAAATATAACGTGAATACATTTTTACGAAAATAAAAAGAATTTTATTGGAAAGAGGATTTTACGAAATCGATCGAAGGCTGCAGTACATGATAAAAAAAGTTTCGAAGCTTCGATTATTTCTTCCGCGTTAGAAAAATGACGCGATAACTTGAAATGACGCGTAAACAAGTGAATGCAAATTTGAACAGAAAGATAGGAAACGAAAGCCCGACGAATTGAGTCATAAAATTGACACGAGTTATCGACGAATCTCGTAAGAGACCGAAATGATAATAATGCCTAAAAAAATATAAAATAAATCGTTCGTATAGTTGAAAAGAGAGATAATATGATGACAAGCCCTACATAATAAATGGTTTATGTATCGTGACCACAGGCTTTAGTACGTACAATGCAAATTTAAATTTATTCGTTATGCGTTATTCTAATAATAGAACAAGGAGTAGTAAAATGTAGTTTGTTTACTCGCCTGTGGAGCGTAGCAGGACAAGCGAGGCGAAGTCGAGCGATCAGTAGTGTTCGCACGTGTGCTACATACTTTGTTACTTTTTCCGTCTCTGTTTCTCGGCCACTTTTTCTTATCCGCGTATTTCTCTCGTTTCTTTTGTTTTCTTTTTCTTATTATTTATTTCTATAACTTTGGCGCGATTTGATCGTTTATTTCGCGTGACAAACTATTTTTCTACTGACGTATTGACTGATTCTTTTTTTATCTACCACTACGTCATGATAAAACACCGCGGAGATGTTAACCGCACTCATAAAAATCGGCTTTTTGCGTCTGTATTTAATACAAGGAAATAAAAAAATTCAGCGTACGTCAGAGAGGCAAAGATCTCTAAATAATGGAATTCACGATCGATATATCCAAGAGTTTGTAACGAGAACAACACTCGATGTAAATAAAAACAATTAAAAAAAAAAAAACTCGTCGATGCTTCGATTTCGTACAACCAACAGTACGAGCTCTAGTTGGTACGTTCGCACGTTTATAACTGGTCACGAAACGAAGAGGCCTGTAAGGCCTGTCTCTCGTGTGTAATTTTCAACAGACCGATCAGACTACGTACAAAACTCGTATGTGCAATGAGTACATATAAAGCTGGACTAAAATTCAATGTACGATATTCCACATGGGGCATTCGATACCGATTTATCCAACAAAATAAAATCATCTGTCAAAATTAATAACCGATATTTGTAAATCACGAAAATTCAAACGAAATATTCAGTAGCAAACTATTAATTTGTCGTTTTGCAGTGTTTTCCATTACTAAATAATTGATTTAATGAATTTTTGAACCTTTTTGATGAAAAATTATAAATGCTCATTTAAATTATTGTGAAAAAGTTCATGTCTACAGGACAGTGTGTCAAAACTGTGAAATTTACAGTGAAAAATTTTAAGTTACAATAAAATATCCAGTACGCTTAGAAAATCGAAAATTGTGGGCGAATGTATTTATTGTAAAAAAAAAAAAATTATTTTTGTAAAAAACTATCGTGAATATAAATTATAAATGGCAATGTCCGCAGTAAAAATTCAACAACGTTCTACAAAACTAACTATGTTGGTTTGAATTTTTACCGAGTAAACTGTAATTTATCACAATACGTAAGCCAGAAAATTACCGTGTGACTAGTCTTTGAAGACTGTTATTGAATTTGCTCCTTATAGTTCGAACAATAGAGGACAAATTTTCAACAACACACGAAAGCGTCACGGACAAGACGCACATTGCAATGTATATGAAATTTTGAATTTAGGATTTTTTTTTTAACATTACAATTTTTTCTCAACTTCAAAAAACTTTTTTCATAAATTATTTATAGGCGTTACCAAACATGTGGGAAATTGGTAGTATTTTTTAGAATTATTTTACAAATAATTGTCAAATAAGTAATCGGTGGTGGCATCTGTGCGCGTTAAATAATCGTGTTTAGGTCAGATCGAATCCGTGTGTAGGTAGAACAAATGTTTATGTAGGAATTTATGTCCCGAGAGTGAAGACGAGTGGAAGAATAATCAAAAATGATAAAGAATGAATAAAAAAATTCGTTTCAAACTATTTTATGGTTAAGTTTACATAATTCCAATGAATTTATAATTAGTGTATCACTTCGTGTACTTTTTATACAGTTTTACACTGTAAACCGAGAAAAACATAAGCGTCTTGGATATTGAACTGTTCGAACTGTAAACTTGTCTACTTTTACGAGATTTTCGTAAAAATAAAATAAAATTGTTTGTATAGACGAAAAACTTTATTCAATTAGGACGAAAAATGACTTTCCGAAAAGTGAAAATTGCCCAACATTCAAGGTCATCCTTAGTTTTCATCATGGAATGATAGTTTTGAAGTTTGAATTGTTTTTGTGTGAAAAATGTTCAGGCGAACGAAAGAATTTGAGGCCCAGACCCCGCTTGAGTCGGTATGGAATGTCCCATATATACGTCACTTGATACACATAATACATCGAGAGATCCTTATTATATGTACATGTTCATAATATACATTTATATATAAATGTATAGAAAAGTGGCCGAGTGGGTTATGAGCATCGCGGTTATCCACCACCGAGCCACCAAGGACGAATGTCTGCGACACCGACTTCTATTATATTTATATATTTATGGATTAACTCATATATATATATATATATGTATGTGGTGTATTACCTACCGACCTAACCACCTTTTTCTTGCATCCCGTTTTTCTTTCGCTCATTCTCTCTCGACTCTCGACATCTCCCAAGACTTTCGCCTCCCTTAATCATCGTGTATACAAGTTGTCTCAAAACTTGTTTTCAAATTCCGCAGAATGTTTACGCCGTGTGATTTCAAGGAGAAAAGTCCTTTTTCATTTTCCTCTACGACACACTGTTCGTGAGATATTTTTGTTATTTTGTCGCAGCCAATCCGAAGCGCTTGTACGCGAACGAGTGAGCGTGGCACGCGCAGGTCTATGCGCTGTCGCCGAAAAACGGCGTCCCCCCACTCCTACTTTTACCGGATTCACTGTCGCTCCTCAACGAATTTTTTTAGTCGAAAATTCCACACGAATCAGGCTTTTTTGAAATTTTACGAAAAGTCATTTCTCTCGTTCGGATTTCTGACAAATATTGTTCAAAGATCGCGATCGAGTTGTTCGTATGTTTTTGTACGAAAAATAAACATCGCACTCGAAGAGTTTCCACGGATTTCAATGGAAGTTTTAATACTTAATGTTTTGTAAATAAATACGAATAAAACAACAATAAAAAAGATAATTTTATTTTTGTGGTGGAGGCTTTTGGGACACTCTGTATATCATATGTACGCATCACCGAACGTTATTTCTCCTAATTATGATTATAGCTCACGGATTCATTCATTAACCTGCAGACGGTGGCGTTGCCTTCTTTTTTCCTTCTTACCTTTCTCTCTTTTGTGTCTTGAACATGTACGTACCCATCGATTATCGCAACTATACTATCCTTGTACACGGAGAAGCCATTGGGGCTAAATGAAACATGGGAAAAGCCTCAGAGTTATTTGCAAATCGATTTTTGCCCCTCACATATCATTTTATTTAATATTTTATTTAAAAATAAATAATTCAATCAATTATTCTGTCATTGAATTAAGCACATCTCGAATTTTCCTGTCAGTATTCATGAAAAAGTACGAAAAATCAATTAAAAAACCGTATATTTTTCGATTTTATAATTTACGACAATTATTTTGATATTTTTCGAACCCTATTTAATAATAAACAAACAAAAAGCCTATTGGAAACAGTATCCTTTTAAATCATTATTATTTTACCATTTTTCAAAGCCCGTTCTATCATAAAAATAAACCCCTTTTTTGTCCTGGTCCATTTTGCCCCATTTTATTCTTAGTACTTATTTTTACACGTAAATCTATATATGTATATATCTTATCTCTTAATACATATGTAAGAAAGAATACGGGTAATCGCAGTAGTACACTTAAGTATACATATGTTGTGGTTAGCATATATATTGAAAGGTATATACGAGTTTTACCTGTAGCAACAAAATACGTCTTCCAACTCCCAGGCTTTATATATACATGTATATAAATATAAATATATATAAAATATATGTACATAATGTACGCTGTGAATCCCTGCTTCGAGATTTCTCGGAAGAGTCCTTTATCGACGACAAGGACAACAGTTGATTGAACGTTTTGTTTCAATTATTCCTTTTTTCCATCGTTCCTTTTTACAGTATTATAAAGCATATACTTGTATGGAGGTTCTCTGCTTTTGCCTCGCAAGATTGCAGGGGATCTTTTCTCGTCGAGGCGCCACGTCGCAGCGAAGCATTTATTATTCGCTCCCCCCTCTTCTGCCCTTTACGATCCTGAGAATTAAGCCCCGTCGTTCGAAATAAAAAAAAAAACAATACTTTTTGTGCCTATTATTTTTATGAGATAATTGTTTCGAGAAGGCGACAAATGAGTTACCATTTTTGTTTGACTTGGATAAATAATTCTGTGGGGATAAACGTTTTTTTATTCGGATTCTTCGAAGTCAGGAGGGCGGGAGGTTTCGTGAATTTTTAACGATTTTTTGTAAACTCGTTTTCGAAATGTGAATTATTAGATTTAATTTAATATTGAGACGAATTATTCTATTGACCTTAATTAATTTGTTCTGAAAATCACGTAGGAAATACTAGTTTGTCCTAATGTTAATTAAGTACTTGAGTTTAATATTCATTGGCAATGAAAATGCTCGAGATAACACGTGTCACGTTGATCGGCACATTGACCTCTTTGCCCTTGAAATTTAAGTCACTGTGTCGTCTCTTTCAGCTCGTTGCCCTTTGTAGCTTCATCGCTACAATGAGACTTCGTCTTATGAGGAGAGCAATGAATAATTAAATCCATCAAGTGCAACCAACGAGACTGCAAATAAGACTTCTGGCTAAAATAAACTGTGCTTTTTATTCAAATAATAATTATTTTTCATCAGACGATGATTTAGCGAACAATTTTCATGGAAATTTGTGACTATATCGAATTGGATCGATGTTAAGTTTTATTTTTTGGAAATAAATAAACATATTTTTTTCGATTATTTTTCCAAAAGTGACGATTTTAAAACCCCCTTTTTTCCTTGAAGTTGCAAAATTTGTGAAATTTTTCGTTTGAACGAATATTGGATGGTAAATATTAAAAACGATAAAAAACTTCAATTTCTATTTATTTAAATTGATCGCCACCTACGTCAGTTTTCCGTCTTATCGATCGAGATTATCTGACTAATGCCATCTCTGATTCGTCTGCGAAAGTTTTTTTATCGATCATTGGCGAAGATTGTCGAGTTTTGACGAGCTTTCCCGAACGCCTGACACTAGTGCCACTGGAGCCGGAGCGGCGACGAAATGAATTATATGATCGAGCGTGTCAGTACGTACGCTTGTGTCAGTGACAGTCGAGTGGCACTTGGCGTTCGAAATTCGTACTTCAATTCGCGGTGGTCGATTCAATTGAAAAGAAAAACGGAAAATAACAAAAGCAAAAAATAAAAAAACAAATTTTCATCGATGTAGTATGTTCAATTCATATTAAATACTGCACCGTAGCTGTAAGCTCTAAATTAAACTAGGTGCACGTATAAAAACTTGTCGGTAGGTAACACTTGTTCGAGTTGCATGTAACAAGCGCGAAAAAAAGAGAGAAAGAAAGAAAGGGGGCGAAAAAAAATCTAGGTGATGTACAGTAGTGATTATAGGTGGTGGCCTATTGGGCAGTGCCAGTGGGCAGTTCCCGGTGACGTTTATTCACAAAAAGAGCATTAAATAGTCATTTTTTTCCATTGAATCAGCGCCCTTCGTGTAAAACTCGTGAAAAAGGCTTCTGTCTTTTAAACGGAAGAAAAAAAAATTGAATTCCCAAAGAAATATCTCTATCGGAAAACTCGAGAAGCTTTTTCAATATATCGAAAAAATAATGATAATAATAATGTTTCTACACCGAAATAACACGTGAAACTTGGTGACCTAGTGTATTTGCCCACTGTGTAGATAAAACAACCCTTAAAAATAAGCCCTATCGATCTCACGAACTCATTTTTACCTACAAATCCACTTTTCCCCCTTCAATTTCTCCTGCAATCATTACTTCAACCTGATAGAAATCATAACAAACAGAAAATCGATTTCGAATGATAGTGTGACGTTTAGGCGGTGACTTAAAGGAGAATCAATGGTGCGAAGGATTGAATGACGAGATTTGCGTGTGGTGTGCGGTAAATATTGGAACAATGTGCTGTGTCTTATCAAAGGGAGAAGAGATCGAGACGATAAAGAGTGCTCTCTCCCCCTACTTCGTCCTACGATCCTATCCTCCTCTTCTCCGTTCTTTTTTCCTCTTTCCTGAGAAAAAATACACACACACCCGCTTCCTTGGCTTCGAACAAAAGTACTCTATGCTCTCAAGTTTCAGGCGTGCGCTTTCGCGTGTACCGCACACTTGGTTATCAACCTATACGTACAGAAAATACCAAGTGTGTTACGAATACAGATATAGCACGTGTATATATGTATATACAAATCTATATATATATATATATATACACCGTGCAACTTCCGTATCTATATTTATACGTACACAGATGGATATTTTATAAGTGTATAGTTATAGGTTCGCGCGACAACGCTTATTCTTCGATCAATTTCCGCGAACTCGTGCGATACTCAGGGACTTGGCTTATCGGGTCAATAGGGACCTAGGGCGGCCTAGTCCCTCCCCTCCTCCCTCCCTGTCTCTCACCATTGAAACGAGATCGTTCGTAAATCTCAATACTACACAATTTAATAACGCCTAATTTTTTTGCCCTTTCGACTTGCTCGCTTTTTTCTCTCCTATTTTTTATTCAACTGAAACTTCCAGGTACAATTAACCGTCACTTTTGCACTATTTGGCCTGGTGTTTTTTTCTCTCTCGAACTCCAGTTCGAGTGACACTTTGCTCTTTTTTGTGGGGCGCTTGTTCGAGACGAAGATTTATTCGTCTGTGCAGTTTTTTTATTGTTGCTTCTGTCAGGAGATCTGTTACGCGAGACACAACGATTCCTATGACGTTTCTAACCTTAAACTTTGACATTTGATATCCTTCTTATCCATCCAGCGATTTCATGAAACGCTTCTCGTTCTCAGATTAATACTCGTCGATCACGATCGACCTGGTCGACTGAACTCAAAGGATGGCTCTTCCACCGGCACCCGGTATGTTTTTTTTTCATTTTTTTTCCCATAGTGACATTTTTTTATCATTATTTCTGTCGACAAATACGAAATTCATTGAATTCCTGAGTCATGGATTAGATCGAAAAAACTGAAGTGCTTTTGGCTATTACGAAATATCGACTTTACGCGAAAGTGAACTTCTTTTTATAATCTATTTTAACGATTTGTCATTTTTAAGAAACAATTATTTCTTAAGGGAATATTTCGTTGTGTCAACAATATCACAGGTTGAATGTTTATACAAACAAAAACAAGGTCAAAATATTGATAATGAAGTTTCGTAACAAGAAAAATAATCAATAACTATTTAACGTTTTTTATCATTTTCATAATAATAATAATAATATAAGTCAGTTATGAGATACATTGTGAAAATTACCCAAAATCTCTCAAGTTTTTCACAATTTTTTTATTTAAGTGACAGAACTTCTTGTTTTGTTTAATTGCTGATTAAATTGCTTCTTTAAGGTATGGATCCATGGATCGTACAGCCCAGGGAAAGAGCAATGTATCGCGACCAATTTGAGGCTCTAAAACCCATCGGAGGAGTTGTCACCGGCGAACAAGCCAAAGGATTTCTTTTGCGATCGCAACTGCCACCCGCCACACTCGGACAAATATGGTAAGTTTTTCGAATTTATGTTCTCCTTGCACTTTTTCTGTTCATTATTTCATTGTGGGAGTAATTGATCTTCAGACATCAATAAAATATATTTTTGGCATTTTAAGGGGACTTTCGGACACGGACGCGGATGGAAAAATGGATATCAACGAATTCAGTATAGCTTGCAAACTTATACATCTCAAATTACGGGGACTGGAAATACCCAAGAGTCTTCCACCATCGTTAGTGCAAAGCTTGAAGGCCATCGCAGCGAGTACGAATTAATGATAATTTCTATTTTTTTCAAACTCATTCCTTTTCAGTTTCTGGGTTAAAAAAAAAAGTTATCGAATACAATTTTATTTAACAGCGATTTTCAGATCCTATAATCTTTAAATTTTTACTAAATCGTTGAAATTTCAAATTTCGCAACCAAAATTTAACAGAATGTTTATGAGACTCGAAATTTTTTTAAATTTCACACCAAAAAGATTTGTTGCACCGAAAATTTCCCAATTTGACGTTATTGTCCGAACGTAATTTAACGAAATGTCCAATTTAACTGAACAGTAAAATTGAATAAAAAATAATTGACGTTTTTTTAGCACGTCGGTTATGGGAAATGAATAAAAACGTATTTTGCGTTTACAGGTGAAGCAGCAATGACAAACGGAAGTGGATTACAAAATCAAGGAGGCTTGGGATCGTTGGTAAATTTAGGGAATGCTTTGCCACCTCAGCCACTTGCAAATTCTTCACCGAGGCCTCTAATCGGTGGAATTCAAAATCAGGTTCCTCAGCCATCGAGGCCAGTACCACCGATGCAGATTCCTCTGGGTGAGTAAATAATCAAGTAAAATATAATCAAAATTCCTCAACTCTACAGTCACAAAATGCCAGAAATGATTTCCGAGCTTGTGGTCCTCGTTAAAGTTCACTATCGACACTCTCGCGTTCTACTTTTACTTCCGGTTTGATAATCAATATCCGAGACGATAAACTTTTTATCGTAATAAAGAAAAAAAAAAAATGAGAAAAAATACACACAAAAAAATTGTAAAATGGCTACATTTACTCTGTTCGAATTTACACGACACAGCTTCGTCACTATATAGACAGAGCGCAACTACAAACACATCGTCAAAGCCACCCGCTCGCCCTGCACCCCCCTTTATGGGTATGTCACACTCTTTAATTCTTTCTTTCGTTTCATTTCTTCTTTTTGTGTCGTTCTGCGATCGTCAATTCTGCAACGTTTTAATGCTACGAAATTTCATTTATTTTATTTTTTTCAGTATTTTTCAGACGTTTTTCAGTATTTAGTTAATCATAAGTTTTACAATATTAATTTTTCGTACGGTTTTTTTATATTTTTTAAACAACAAAAAATAACGAAGAAACAATGCACTTCGAGTTTAGATTCGTAATCAGCGAGCTCGAAAACCCCCAAATAATAAATTTTATCTTCAATTGCATGCAACTCTAAATTTAACCCTTCAAAGGGTCAAATGCCATCTTGTCAATATCCGGAAATACAGCATTTTGTTCGATATCCTGCAAAATAAAAAGAGGACGCGGATATTGACAAGAGAGTTGAAACTTTTGATGGACAACTTAAAAACTTGGATAAAGTTTGATAAACAAAATAATGAAAATATTGTTGCATGTTGAATTATTATTAAATTGATGCTCTCTACATTTCATAGTATTTTCAGATTTTTTAATTACTTTAATCTATTGTTACATTTACACCAGGTTTAAGGTCGTAACATTCAAATACATCGAGTCAAATTTTTGTTGTTGTTGTTTCATTGCTACGATTTTTCATTGATTCTTTATACAGAAATTTGTCTAGTTTTTATTTTTTTAAATTAAATCCATTGAAAAATTTCGATAATAATAAATGTTGAAAAAATAACGTAGTTATTGATAAACAATTCGTGGCGTTTGAACGATGTGAATTTTATGTCACGAGCTTTTTTTTGCACACGTTTATCAATTTTATTTTTATGATGAATCGTTTGTGCTTTGTGTTTTTGTAATTATTGCAGGAATCATCGTTCGTGCTATTTCCACGTCTTCTGTCACTATTTTTATCATTATTTTTATTAATATTTATTGTCATTCGTCGTCAAATTTTCATTTTCCAATTTGCATTATACTCTCGTACTCTGTTGTTTGTGATTTTTCTTCAATGTGCTTCAAATAACAAATTCATTTGTGTCTCATTCGAAACTCGACGTGTATTTTCTTTGTTTATGTTTTTTCTTTGCTTTGCTGGCCGAAGGAAACACGAATTCCCCGGCCGTTATCGCTGCTCCACCTCAGCGACCTGCACCACCTGGAAATATTGGTACGTTAGGTATCAATTTTTCACTCGATAATGTTCACTCGACTGGGAAATCTCGTGAAACCGGTTTTTATCATGTTGACAGTGTTATGTGATTTTTTTTTTTTTTTTTCATTTTATGAGTATCTGTTGCGTAATTTACTGATTGTGGATCCGGTGATCTTAGAACTCACTAATTCACAGCAAAAAAGTTAATTTTTTTCGGAATTTTGATGTTTAGTCATTTTACGAATAATCTGAAAAATTTGTGGACCATCGGAAACGTCACGAATATTCATCTCGATAAATATCAGTCTTGGAATATTATTGAAAAATTGTTTAAACGATTACACAGAGATTCATAAGATTTTCGGTTTTTATTTTTTCGAATTTGTCAAAAAACGAAAATTAAAAACGAAAAATTTCGATGAATTAAAAGAATGAAAGACTTTATTTGACTTCTTTCTTATCGAGCTGTGAATCGAAGTGTAAAGAATCCAAAAAAACTCATTTTTCCGATATTTTTTTGAAGAAAAACAATAAAGTAATCGATCGATCTCTCTTCGTGAATCAGAAAAAGTTAATTTGTCACGATTTATTGATAGAATTCCATTCAATTCTTTTTTCTGTTTACATTCAATGAAAAAACGTTGGGAAACGGGTTCGTTAATTTGAGACAAATAATGGCGTTACAGGGGCTTCGTTCGTAGCGACAAGTGGCGGTCCACCGCCGAAACCGGCGCCCCCTTCATTCCCGAACAGTCCGGTAGCCGGAAGTGTTCCAGTTGCGCCGGTTCAACCGATCACTTTGACGTCGACGATGGGTGAGAGAATGTTTTTTCTCTTCCTCCTTCGTTTCCCCCTCGCCCTACGATCTCAAATGAAATCGCGATAACGATTACACAACGATTAACTACTGATACGGAAAATATTTGTCCTTCAGAATTTTTACGAAAGAACATAAATATTCTACGCTTCGAAAATCTATTTACACACACAATTGATTCAACGACTCACGTCATTTTTTTCTTACAACCCCTTCATTTTATCTGATTATCAAATATTTTTGACTTTTATATATTTTTCTTCATTTTATTCCTCGTTTCATAATTCTATTGTTTCTCTATTTACAGATTTGCTCGATTTTGCCTTCTCCGAAGGTACACCACGTACACACTCATACTTTTTCAATCAACGCCAAATACTCGTTACATTGTGCTAATTTAGTTAAGCAAATAAACACTCGCTCGCTTTTTTACGTTTGCTCTATGTTGGTCATTCCGTTTGTACATAATACATTTTCACACGTAAATTACTTTAAATATTGTACCGAGATAACACGAATTTTTTTGTCACGATTATTTGTCATTTTCCAGCAATGTTTCTCGAGGAATCTTCTCAGTGTATCGAGCAGATTTTCATCTTTTTTTGTCCCTCAATGAAATTCGTCAACTAATTCATTTTTGTTTTTCGTTTAATCAAATGAATCCTGTAGTATGTGAAGAATTTTTTCAATGTTTCAACTCTTTTTTTTTCTATTACATTTTTGGCCACTCTGAAACCACCCAAAATACAAAAATGTAACGTAGGAAAATAATTAAAAAAGTTATACTTCTGTTTATTTAAATTTGTTCGAATAAATGAAGCTCCCGGTTGTTTAATAGTTTCAAAAATATCAGGTACACTATAAAAGTATGAAACCCAGTCGCTCGATCGCTTTATGCCAAATTTATTTTATCTCCTGTTTATTTTTGCTCTAATAATTAACAATGATTTCCAATTAATTAATTAGGCTGGAAAACGAGGTTTTGTTTTGAGTGTCAAAAGCTAAATTAATATCTCCCGTTAAAACGTTTTATTTTTTGCTCCGAGTTGCTCAAATATTTGCTCGGCATTTGTAACCATTTGATTTTTTATTTGAAATCATTAATATATTTGTGAATGTTGTAAAAAGGGGTCCAGCCAATCGCATCGGTAGCTCCGTTAAATACAAATCCTACACCGATCGCAGCTTTTGGAATGGGAAATCCAGCTGCTCCGGTGCCAGTAATGCAACCTTTCGCTGCTGGTGTCGTCCCTCCCATCGCTCCAGTGCCTGGAGTCATACCAGTGATTCCACCAAGTAAGTTTTTTTAGTTTCGAAGTTACAGTCATTTTGAAGTCATTTCCGAAACTCTAATCTCCGTATTTCTAATTTTTGATGGAATTTTATATATTTTTATATTTTTATAAGATATAAAAACAAACATTACCTAGCGACGTGAATTTTTTTTTTAAAGACGCTTTTGGAAATTCAAGGGGTTGCCATTTTTTAATTATTCTTCAAGTTATATCGTAGGTTTAATCAATAAAAGATAGAGAGTAAATTTTTTAGGATATTTAGAAAAAAATGGCTAATTTGTAAATGTTTTTGTTTGTAGCGAACGGCATAGGACCGATGGGAGGTGGAATAAGTATGAGTACTCCAGTATCGACGAGTTCACCATTGAGCACAACAGCAAGACCACCAAGTATAGATCGAGTAGGATCGATAGATTCGCAACACAGTCAGCATTCGCAGCATTCGATGGGTTCGCCTCAAGCATTAGAATGGTCGGTGCCGCATCAAACGAAGTTAAAGTATACGCAGCTTTTCAACACGTGGGACAGAACGAGATCGGGTTATTTGTCAGGTCCACAAGCGAGAAACATAATGGTGCAGTCACAATTGTCTCAGGCGATATTGGCACAAATTTGGGCATTGTCGGACATGGATTCGGACGGTCGTCTGGGTTGCGAGGAGTTTGTATTAGCGATGCATCTTTGCGACATGGCAAAAGCAGGAGAAACGATACCGACTGTGTTGCCGGTTGATTTGGTGCCGCCGACGTTTCGTCGACAGCGTCAGAGCAGCGTTTCTTCTCAGGGAATGCCGGAGAGTATTGATCCTTTGGCGGGAATGCCGCAGACGTCGTTCGAAGACAAGAGAAAAGAAAACTTTGAAAAAGGCCAAGCCGAATTGGAACGTCGACGAAAAGCTCTTTTAGAAATTCAGCAAAAGGAGCAAGCGGAGAGAGAACGCAAGGAACGAGAAGAAGCGGAAAAACAGGAGAAAATACGATTGGAACAGGAGCGTCGTAGACAGGCAGAAATCGAGCAGCAAATGTTGCGTCAACGAGAAATCGAGCAGGAGAAAGAGGAGCAACGTAAACGTGCTCAAGAGCAGAGAGAAGCTGCGCGTAAAGAAATGGAACGACAACGACAGCTTGAGTGGGAAACTCAAAAGTCTCAAGAGTTGCAAGATCAACGACAGAAGGAGCAGGATATTTTGCTTAAATTGAAAGCAAAGAATTTGTCCCTGGGCATCGAACTCGGTACCCTTAACGACAAGGTCAAGGAACTGTCCCAAAAGATTTGTGACACGAGAGTCGGTGTTTCTGGAGTCAAAACGACAATTGATGGAATGCGTTCGACTCGTGACACTCAACTTCAAGATATGGCAGCCCTGAAGAACAAACTTCGCGAACAAAATCAACGGCTTCTCGCCCTCAGCCAGGAAAAGGCGAGAATCGAAGCGAAAAATAAAATCAACGCTGCCAGTGATACCGCTGGTCAAGAAGCCATGAGAATGGCTTTTGCTAATAAACAAATACAACTCAAACAAATGCGCGACAAAATAGCCGATTTACAACAACAAATGGATGAAAAAATGGCCGATATTACCAACAACAATGGACAACTCGACGAAGTTAGAAATCGCATGAAAAATTTGACCCTCGAATGCAAACAATTGTACAACAACTTTGACAATAAAAGACTCAAGATTCTCGAATTGAGACAAGCCGTTGAAACTTCCGGTGGCGTTGATTATACCAACGCTGCTTGGACCGAGAGTGCCTGGCAATCTACCGACGTACAAGAAACTGCTACAACCAACGAAGCTGCATGGCCAGTCGATGATACAACTACCAATGTCGAAGATGTCCCAACTGGAGTTGTCAAATATCGAGCTCTCTATGAATTTGTTGCTCGCAACGATGAGGAAATATCATTCCAACCTGGCGACATTATTTTGGTGAGTTCATCATCGTTTTTTCCTCGATTTTTCCAAGTTGCCTTTACTCTCAATCCACATGCATTGTCCACTGAGTCAAACATACCGAGAACTACATTTACAAACGTTTAAACGTACTCTTACAATAGAGCAAAATATATATTCATTTCAGTCCATAGAAAGGATACAAAATTTTGAAATAAAATCACTTTTTGGTTCCACGTAGTATCTGGAACATTTAATAATGTGAAAATATACGAATGTCATTATTTGCTCATTGCACGACCACGTATTAATATATATATTTGAATTTTGTACTTTTTCATAAAAATATTTATTTTCTATTTGGATTCACAATTTTTTCACAAACGCTCAAACTTTGTGTCAACTCGCACAGGTACCACCAGTTCAGAACCAAGAGCCTGGTTGGATGGCTGGTGAAATCCGAGGCCACACTGGTTGGTTCCCCGAGGCTTATGTCGAGCCCGTTGATCCTGGAACCGGAGTTACGAAATCATTCAGTCAACAGGACAGTCTTGAAAAGAGAACGCTCGAGTAAGTGTTTAACATTACATTTCCTTTCCTCAAATAATTTTCTTTTTATATACTTATCTCGATCCCTATGTTTTCTTCCCGTTTACAACATTGTTAATATTTTTAGGGAAATTGCGGAAGTGCCGGAAAATGTATCCGAAGCTGGTTCCCTGGGTGGCGAAGGTCCCGTAGTTGACGCAATCGTTCCCACGTTAGGCTTTGGCACACCTTGCAATTTCCAAGCAACGACTCTGTACCAATATCGACCGAGCAATCCTCAACATTTGACCTTCAGCAAGGGCGACCTTATAACTGTTCAGGAACAACAGGTATTGACTCAGTAATCACAGTAATCGGCTTTTTATCTCAAATTTTATTCGAAATGAAACAAAATCGCCATAAAAATTGGCCAAAAAAAAAGAAGAATTAACAAAAAACGAGTAAACCGTGAACTTTTGCGAGAAATTGACGAAATTATTTTAAACGGAGTATTGAAAAATCTAAATAAACTGCTCAACGTTTCACATTTCGGTATTAATTCTAATTTTCGTGTTAGGAGGATTGGTGGTACGGTGAATCTGTCACCGGCACGAAAGGCTGGTTCCCAAAATCGTACGTGAAAGTGAGTGCCGTTGCGAATTCAGCAGCAGCAGCAGCAGTAACAACAACAACGACGACGACGAATGGTCTCGATAATTCGGCAATCAGCGCCTCGATTCCATCGCAATCGGAAGATTATTATGTAGCTCTTTATCAATACGCCTCCAACGAACCCGATGACCTTAGCTTTAACGAGGGTGAAATAATAAACGTTATGAAAAAAGATGGACAATGGTGGACTGGCACGATAGGCGATCGCACCGGATTTTTCCCATCGAATTATGTCGAAAAGTGCGACACTGCTGTTAATCAGGTGAGAAATTCTAATTCACCACTGAATATGAAAACGTTTTTTTTTTAAATTCATTCTAATTAATTTTTTCGATTTTAATAATCTTGAAAAAAAAAAAATTTTTTTTTATAGCAAATTACTGAGGAAGCGGCTACTAACATTGAGGTGTCGAATGTAACAGCCGCACCTGTGACCTCTGCCCAACCCACACCAGTACGTAAATTCAATAATAATGAAAAAAAAAAAAAAAAAAAATCCACCAAAAATCGAGTAACCATCATTTTCCATAAGTTTTTGTAACATGGGAGTAATTTGTTTTTTGGTTGTACAGCTAACGTACGATTAATCAGCCTGGATTTTGCTGTAGATTAGTTTTGCCTCAGCTGATAATTAAATGAATTTATTGTCGAAAACGATAACGAAAAACGCGTTCGACTAAATTTGAGAGTAAGCTAGACGCGTGTGCCGTCTTAATTGTGTCATTTTAGCCGGTGGAAAAAACTGCCGAGCAGCTCGAAGACGAAAGAGCCGCGGCCGAGGATAGAGCCGAGCTTCCAGATTTTTCGGCGATGGCGTCGCAACAGGTAAAGCATTTGACAAACAACAAAAACATCTTTTTACTCCCTTGTCTTGTTTTTTTTTTTCACTGTTTACAAATTTAACGTTTTTCTCGTCTCGTTCGATCTCGGTGTTGATCGTTTTTCTCTTTCCCTCTTCCTTATGTCTTTGTACGATACAATTTTTGTTTTCACTCCCCTTCACACGGATTTAAAGACTTCTGATGTTATTTTTATTCTGTGTGTAACAAAAAAAAAATGCCAGTTAAGATCGATTGTTTGGAAGCTGACAGGTAAACGATGTTACACCCTGTTTATTGTCTTTTTTCACTTCCATTGTTTTTGTGCCATTGAGAAAAAGGCGAGATCGATTTGTTGACATTTTTTTGTAACTCGATCTTTGAAAATGTGATTTTCTGAGAAGAATTTACACACTTGTTTGAAACGAAATTGTTTGACCAGAATTTTCGATATTCACCAGCAACACGAAAGAAATTGAGTCATTTCTAAAATATTGCAAAGTTCAATTTTCAGGAATAAAAAATTATCTTTACATAAATATTCAGAAAAAGTCCAGTTAAACTGGAGTTAAACTGTGCAACAAATTCCATAAAAGGAAAAACTTCGTTCACGTTCACGAACATTTTTTTAAAAGCATTTTTTTCAATTTTTGTCAGTGAATGTTCGGTTTCCTTTTCTCAATTTTATGCTTGAATCGATCTCGCTTGTCTTTTTAAACTAAAAAACAATATACAACAAACGCACAAAAACCGGTGACTCTAATCGAATGGTGGATATGCCAACAATTCTCGGATGCTGCTACTCGACCGACGTCCATCTTTGCTGCCTCATATCCCACTGCCCGCTGCCACAGTATTACAAGGTATCGCTTGACGTTGTCTCTCCCGAAAAAAAAAAAAAAAGAAATTACTGACGTTACTTTACGCACATTGGCAATCCTCGACAATCACGTTTATCATGGCTCGATGAATCATCCATCATCCTGTCACAATTTTGTGCATCTCGTATTTTGGAGTAGAAAATATGAGACTTGCTCAAGTCTCGTACCTAAAAATTGTCTCATTTTTCCAGTTTTTTATTTTTCAACGATTTTTCACAAACGTTTGTACATATTCATCTGTATTTATCTGCGTTTGATTCTTCGCTATTACGTATTAATGTGTTTTTTCTTTTTTACATTTTGTTTATAAAATTTTTGTCGTAAGTTACCACAGTTTATCCATTTCTTTAGCTCTTCAATCATCAACGTATCTTTTTTGCCAGAGTTTGAAACTCAATCAAGTTCTTCGATTTTTCAATATCGTCGATTGCACGTTGTTATTTTTTTACATTCACGATTTTCTTTACAATTGGATTTTCATTGATTCTTTACAGTTCGAATCTTTTTTTTTTCTTGAGCGATGGTTATAAACGTTTGTACATTTTCATCTGTATTTACGTTCGATAATTTGTTATTTTCTTGAAATGTCTCATTTATTTTGTACAATTTGTTATTGATAAGATTTTTTGTCTTTTTCTCAATCATCAACGAATCATTGTTGCCTGAGTTGAAAAAAAAAAAAACAAAAAATATTCATTGTTGTGAAATCATCGAGTCGTCGATGAATTTTGTATTTTTTTTTAAACTAATTTGAGACTCTTTCGTTTTGTCCACTTTTTGGGAATAGGCTCGTGGAAGAAAACCAGAAATCGTTCAAGTGATTGCACCCTATCAAGCGACCAGCGCCGAACAATTGGATCTTCAGAGAGGACAATTGATCATGATTCGAAAGAAAACCGACACCGGATGGTGGGAGGGTGAATTACAGGTAAATAAATAAATTTGATAAATCAAATGGTTTAAAAACTCGAGAAAACTCGTCTTTTGTATTATCATTTTTATCGTTTTTATAGGCACGAGGTAAAAAAAGACAAATCGGATGGTTCCCGGCTTCGTACGTTAAACCATTGACGAGCAGCAGCAATCGCAGTACTCCGGTGTCTCATGGCTATCAGGATTCACCAACAGATCCCAATGTTGGTCAGTAATTGCAAAAAAATTGCAAAAATACAAATATAATTTAACTCAAAAAAAAATGAATAGAAAACGAAATATTTTTGCATCAACATCTTTTCCAATATTTAATTTGTGGGCGGAACATTATAGAAAAATAAGAAAAATGATTTTCCAAGCGTCAAATTGGAGCTGAGTTCTGTTTTTTTGCTTTGAATAAAACAATTGTTGATTTTCTATTTAGAACGCGTCATGGCACTATATCCGCATCAGGCTCAAAACGAGGACGAGCTAAGTTTCGAGAAGGGTGACGTTATAACTGTGTTGGCGAAAGAGGAGGAGGCTTGGTGGAGAGGCACGTTGAACGGAATATCCGGAATTTTCCCCAGCAACTACGTTACGCCCATGTGTGAGTACAAAATTAAAAAGACACAAAAAATAAACTAGAAATAAAAGAAAACATCGAGTCGTAAAAACATCTGTTAATCGTGGGAAAGCACTTTGAGAACGGATGGACGGACAAGAACGGATGAACAATGTCATCTGCAAAAATTCACGAGCATAAAAATTAGTCGAAAAGCCTTTTTCCATATTCCTTGCCGAAGGGAAAAGCAAATTTTTAAGGAAACAAAACTTTTTTTTCGAATCATTGGCCGCATTGAAAAAATTCAACCTGATAATAGTCCACAAATTTTCATTCAAATGTTCGATCCAAATGTCTCAAAGTCCCAAAAGTAAAATCCGTTGACATTCTGACAGATTCGTTGTTGTTTATTTTTTCCACATGTGAATGTACTTTCAATGAAAAAGAAGCCGGATGCGCACTGTGTGTGTTTTTGTCCTCCACACCTTCAAATTTACTCCAAAAAAGCAAAAAAAAAAAAAAGAGAAAAATAAGAAAAATTCGCACAGTGTGCTTCGTGGGCTTTTTTGATCGTCTGTCTCTCTTTCTCGACTAATTGTAAACTTTCGCCTCTACTTGACACGCAGCATAAGGGTAGCAGCAAATCACCGCATCGCAGAGTTAAACAAACCAAAAAACATAAACGAATAAACATTTGCACTCGTTAAGTTAAAAGAAAAAATTCTAATTAAAAATACACACATGAAACAAAAAAAAAAGAGTGTAAGAGAGTCATCCTCGTTACGAAGGAACCCCACAACGACAAGTGTCAACGGCCGAGACTCAGCGCGTGTGTGTGCGTGTGTGTCGATAAATATAAAAAATTGAAAAAAAGAAAGAAAGAAATAAAAAAAATAACTGAATTGTGAGTTAGAAGGCATAGAGGCAGGAGGGGGAGAGAGGGAAGCGAAAGGGAACAGAATTTGTAGCGATGGGGTACGATCGAAGAAATTGTTCTAGAAATGGAAAAAAATTGCGATATTGTAGCCAGTCACGGTTGTATATATAATAAAAATATATACGCAAATATAAATGTGTTAAATAATGAAAGAAAAAAGGTAAACTTAGTTAAATATTTATCACCGAGCAAAAGGAGTAAAATAGAAGAGAAAAGAAAATAAAAAATGAAAAAAAAGTGAATGAAAAAGCAGCCCTGCGGTCTTCCCTCTACGACGAGTACCTCGTGGTTCGAAAAAGTAACGAAAATTGTTCAAAGTATGAAGAACGATCGAAACCACACGATTAACGATTGTTATCGTTATTTATATATTGTTTTTTGTTGTTTATTTTATTTTTCACGATAAACTGCTAGTCAAGTATGAACGAAAAGAAAAGAAGAAAAAAAAAAAACATACGAAACTCTCGTTGAGCCGCAGATCTGTCGTTTATCTTGAAATAGTTTTAATGTTATTGATAAGTGTGACCGTGTGTGTTTCGCGTTATATCGAGTCTCTTTCCCTCTCCCGCCCTTTTTAAAATATGAACAAAGGAGAAAAGAAATAACGAAAAGTCGATGAATGAGAAAAATAAGGATTTCTGCATTTCTCCAGCTCCCTCTGTCTCTCTCTTTTTCCATCTCTCTCTTTTTCGGTGTACACGAATGTATGTGGTGTGTCTTCTGTGTAATACTCGGATATCCGTCGATTGTGTGGCCTAAAACGAGAAGAAATAAATATATATATATATCATAATCATACGTGACGAAAAAAAGGGAAAAAAGAAAACAATACGAAAATATAAAACAGAAACACAAATGCTGCTACACGACGTTGGTACACGATATATCGTTGAAACGCTAGAAAGAAAAATTATTTGTTATTGCAAAAGTTATATATACAAGAGAAAGAACGAAAGAAAAAAAGTAAATAGATAGCATAATCATGGAAACAAAGCAAAAAAAGAAAAAACGAAAAAAAAGGAAATAACAGAGAGGGATCACACAATGACTTGTTCAATTTCGACGATCTCCATCTGTCTGTACTGACTAAGGATATATAGTATATATATATATATTTAGTTGCTAGTATTTAAAGACGGAAATGAGAGAAAAAAGAACGAAGGAATGCGATATATTAAATATAGTTATATAATCGATCACACAGTCGTATTCACCAAAGGAGAATTTTCGAGGCAATTAAAAAAAAAAGAAAAAAAAACGAATATATCCACATATATATGCTCACCCCTCCGAATCATTGTAATACCCGTAATTATCCAACGCATATAAACAAACTCGCATCTCTCTGGACCCGTTCGTCATAACGGATAAAAAAAGAAAAGAAAAAAAAAACACACACAGACATAAACCAAAAATGATCTATCAATGTTTCGCGGAGCGCACAACGCATTCGAACGACGAAAGCAAAAATTAACGAAATGCAATTTCTCAGTTTGACGTTTTTCTTCTTGTTTTGTTCTTTTTAAAAAAAAAAATAGTTTTTTTCCATGAATACAGTGACGAAATTCAACAAAATCATGCATAATATTGTCCGCTACCTTTATAGCTACATTGCGCTTCGATATCTACTGTAGAACAGAGTCTATATTGTTCCCTTTGCATATAAGCATTAATACGACGTTATACAACTTAAATCATTGTAGCCGAAAAGAAGTTTGTCTCGTGTGGACAATACTGTTTGTTTCTTTGTTTTTTTTTTGCATCATTAATTTATTATTCCGCGCCACATTCTTCTTTTTCCTAACGTTGTTAAAATTGCTAAAGGAAAAAAAGAAAAAAACTATACGTACGTTTGTCGTTTGTCCTTGTATCGTCGGAATCTCAATAAAAAAAGCCGCATATACACAGATTATTGTGCTTTTCGAAAGGACCAAAAGAAAAGAACGAAAAAAAAAAAACAATAATAGCGTTTTTAATATAAATATTTATACATATGCTCACGTATGTATATTTATTTATTTATTTATTCGTTTGAATGGATGGTGTTTTTTGTTGGGTTCGTGTATGAATGAGAAAATCGCTCGTTGTCGTCTGATTTTTACTCTACTTTTTTATTATATTTAAGTTCTGTTGTTCATGCAATTTTTGTCATCGTGAAAGTTTTTGTTTTCTTGTTCTATTCGCAACTCTGACTTGATGCAAAATCCGTTCAACTGGACGAATTTCTTCGTTTTTTTTTCTACTTTTTTTTTTAATTTTGGGAAACGTTTCAACGCAGTTCAAGTTGCAATATTTAGTCGCCCCCCAATTTGGAGTTTTTATATTCGGTAAGTGTATGAATATCTCGATGTCGAAGTCGTAAAGAAGCATGTGTGTGGGTTTTGTGTACAGCAAGTGAACTCATCAACGATTTCATGATGTCGAGGCTCGAGCCGTCCGAGAGAAAACGACAGGATTACATCAAGGAACTCATCGCTACCGAACAGGCTTATATCGAAGACATGAGACTCGTCCACGAGGTACATTCAATTTTTTCCTTTTGTTTTACTATCTTTTTCTTCTCCTTCAAATCCTTTGCTGTCGTCATTCATTTTTGAGAATTTTGTACATCAAGGTTTTCGAGAAACCACTTCTTCAGAGCCTGGTCCTTACCGTCGATGAGGTTGAAAGGATTTTCGTCAATTGGAGGGACATTATTGCTTGCAACGATAATTTCTTGAGGTAATTCATTTTTTCATATTTTTATTAATTTTTTTATTTCATTTTTGAAAAATATTTTTTTGAATAAATAAATTAATCAATATTTCAATTTTGTTTTTGCTTCCAGAACTTTGAGGATAAGACGAGACAACAGCGAGGGTGGAATCGTCAGAATGATAGGCGATATTTTATGTGAAAACGTTAGTCAAAGTATCGATTTGGAAAAATGACAATTGCTATGAATTTTTTGCAGTGTTGCTTTATTTTTGTTTTTTTGTTCTATTTAGATTCCACGAATGTCAGCGTACATTCGATTCTGTAGCTGCCAGATATCGGCGGCTCATTATCTTCAAAAATTGACCGAAACTTCGCCAGAGTTTGTTGCTGTTGCACAAGCTTGTCAACAGGATCCAAGAACCAAGGGAATGCCACTTTCATCTTTTCTCATTAAACCAATGCAACGAATCACCAAATATCCTTTGATAATAAATAAGGTTTGTTTTTCTATATTCACAAATTACTATTTTCGTTTATAAGTACAATTTTGAATGAAAGTTCAATTTCAAGAATCAGATCATTTAAAAATGTTGTGTTTGTTATCGGAAACGATCAAACTTGTTAATGTTCATTTTTCAATAACGAGCTTCTTCGTTATCGTGAAATTTTTACACGATCTCTTGAGTAATTCAAATAAAAACATACTTTTAGAAACTTTTTTTTTTAACTTTTAGAGTTTTATCATCAATTTCGATTTTGAACTCGACTTCCTTGAATATTACTGTAATTGTAATGATATCTTTGTGTTTCTAGATAATGGAACACACTCCCGTTGATCATCCGGACAGACAATACTTGCAAGAAGCTCTGGCAAAGGCTGAAGAATTTTGTACTCAAGTTAACGAGGGCGTCAGAGAAAAAGAGAATAGCGATCGTCTCGAGTGGCTTCAAAGTCACGTTTCCTGTGACGATGGCCTTGAAGAACAATTGGTTTTTAATTCCATCACGAATTCAGCCGGACCTCGTAAACTTTTACATTACGGTGTATTGCACAAGGTAAAATAAACAATATTAAAAAAAATATATATAGGAATATACAAATATATTAAAAATTGCATCGAATTTATCACTTTAATTGTTTTGAATTTTTTGAAAATTAATTTCATTGTGAAACGATTTTTTGCAGGCCAAAAGTGGAAAAGAACTCGTGGCTTTTCTCACCAATGATTTTCTTCTATTCGCTCAACCACTAAAGTCCCTGCCAAGTGGACAACAATTCTCGTTCGAACGGAACGAACATTCTCGTTTCAAGCTGTACAGGAAGGTCAGTTTTTCCCAAATCAAGAAATGAAATATTTCATAAAAAGAACGCTTTCCCAATTCCATGCAAATTGCGGTCTCCGAGTCATAAATAAATAATTGTAAATATTTTCATATGTCAGCCGATATTTTTGAACGAACTCTCAATCCTTGGAGAGTCTGATGCAAGCGGAAGTGGCCACGAAACAATGGAAAACTCGTGGAGAACGTTAAGACTCCGTGACTCCAAAAAGCCCATTATTTTGTTGGCACCTTCTACTGGCGAATGCTCACTCTGGACCAAAAGAATCACCGAAGCGAGGAAACAGTTTGCCAAATACGAGAAGAATCTCTTGCAGAGACAGCGTTCGAGTAAGTTTCTCGACTTTCATCAAAATATTCGCTTTCGTGAAAAAGATAAATAAATTTAATATTTTTTGTTTTATTGAAAAAAAAAAACTATTGTCAAGAAAACTTCATTCATTTGTGAAATCGTCAAACTGTCAGCTTTTGTAAAAATCTTTCACGATCAATCGGAAAAATCTAAGTCCGTTTTACGATTTTGTTGCAAACAAAATTGCATTGTCAATTAGAAAAATTTTATATATTTTTTTCAAATGATAATTGTCAAACAGTAATTTCTTGCAAAACTCTTCAATATTATAACTTTTTTTATTTCTAAAAAAAAAAAAAATTCACTTTGAGATTTATTTACACAAAATCAAATAGAACATTTCTGAACAATAAGCTCCGTTTTTACGTTGGAATCGACTTTTTTTAATTACCAAAACAAAAAAAAAACAGAACAGGCACAGTTCGGAGCGTGCGGTCGCATCCTCGTTACAGTCCTCCAAGGTTACAGTTTGAAAACAACTCCCGCAGTTGGTAAGCTTATCATTGTGGGGCTAGGAAAGTAGTGTTTGTTTCGTTTAACATCATTGTGCTTTGCTTTGCTCGTTGCATGCGTTTGCTTCTCTTAGGAAAATGGAAATAATAGAAAAAAACTTAAGTTTTTTCGGTCGACTGCACTTTGTTCGGAAAAATATCGAAACACGTGGCTTTTATCGATTTTTTTCAAATTTTTTGTTCGTTTTATTTTTATTATTTAATTTGAAAACAAAAAATAGATGCATGCAGGTTGATTAACAAAATTTTGTTGCATGGTTGTAGTTCGCAGGAGACCCCCAAAGGGCTGTCTTAGACTCGTTGTTGTCGAGGCTGAAGAATTAGATATACCACAAAATAATAATCGTAATGGAACGATGAGCCTCGATCGCCGATCATATAAATTGCTACGACGTTCTGCAACGACTAACAATATTCACACGTTAGAAAGACACCGAAGAAAAGACCAATTTGGTAACAATTAACAAACTAGAAACACTACTAACAATTTTTATTTATTTTGTTAACGTCATTTGTTAACGATACACTAATTTTGCTGTTTTTTTCTGCTATTGCACATTATAATGCATGCTTGCACTTTGCAACTAACTGCAACAAATTCATTTATGTCAAGGGACCTTCTCAGTGTAACTAGCACAAAAATTGCCAATTTTCATTAAAAAAATTCTCAATTAATGAAATGTTAGTTTTTCATGTTTTTACAACATTTTGTTTTTGCATGTTTTTGAAGGTCTTGTTTTTCTTGAATTTAACACTGAGAAGTTCTCTCAAGAAAAGAGAAACTTTCTAACGAGCGTTTTGGATAAATCAATAAAATGATTCTACAATATTATAAAAATTTTATTCTGTTATTTATAACAGAATATTATTATTCGTCACAACGTATAAAACTTTTCGAAAATTTTGATCGATTTCCATGATTGGTTTATCTGAATAACTTTCGTAAGAATGTTTAACGTTTTGCCATGATCTTTTTGTCTTTAAACCTTTTTTTCTGGCCCAGGTAAATGCAACGCATTTTGCAAAGTTTCAATGGGATCGCAGGAGGAGAGAACGAGCGTTGTTTCAGGAACGGATTGTCCTCTTTGGGACGCATCGATGCAGTTTCAAGTTAAGGATTTAATCGAGGACACTCTTTGTATCACAGTTTTTGACAAAGGCTATTACAGTCCGGACGGTGAGTAACCGTACAATGACGATTATTTCTTAAGAAAAAACAATCACAAATATAAATCAAGTTAAGAAATGTTTTATTTTTGAACTTGAAGATTCAATTAAAAATTTGAGAATAAATTGTGTCTATCGATTCAAGTTTCAATTGTATATTTTTTGTCATCGCAATAATCGATCGTTAAAGTTTCCTCGCTTTTTTGTCTCTACAGATTTTCTTGGTCGAGCAGAAGTTCGTGTAGCAGATATAATGAGAGACAGCAAAGACGCGTGTGGGCCGATACAGAAGAGAATTAAGTTGCGTGAGGTTGAGCGTGGCGAAGTTGTTTTGAAGCTCGACCTACGTTTGTTCGGTAGTAGGTGAGAGCCAGCGTGAAACATTTAGCAATATTGAAATGCAAGTGGTTGGGAAATTGGAGGACTGAGCAGAAGAGTGAAAATTTTTGATGCATGAAAGTGAAAAAAAAAAGAACAAAAAAAACGAATGAAAGACAAATTGGGTATGTAAGAACTGCATTTTCATGATTTTCGCAACGACCTGATGTTTTTTTAATTCTCAGCATTATATTAGACGTATGTACCATTTGAGTATTACTTTGGAGACTAAGAAATAAGAATATTCGAAAAGAGAAGAAAAAAAAAAGGAATAAAAGGAATCTTTTCGTAAAATAACGATAAAGAATAAAATAACGAGTTCTATCAATGGACGAAATAAACCATGACAAAGAAATTAGCACGTGGGTGCATAGTACACATCGTTTATGATTAATTTAATAATATATTGTCAATCGTGAACACACACATTTTTATATATATATATATATATTTTTTTTTTTTGTCAAACGAGAAATACACAAAAATTTGACTCGTGACTCGTACAGACTTATTGGCAGCTCGCTGTCGTCTCGAACCGTCAATAGCTCAACAATTAATTTGTAACACATTTTAAATAATACATTAACGTGTATATATAAATATCTGTATATATATATCTATATATATATATATATATAGATATAAGATCTAGTCACTAAAAAGATACATTGGTAGAAATTAGGAAGGTAGCATTCCATAACACACATTCATACATAAGCGAATACCATTTCGAACATTATTCGTAAAAAAGTACGAAACAAAGTTTTTTGCAAGTATCTTTTCCTCTCTCTCTCTCTCGCTCTCTCTTTCTCTACAAATTTGCTTCGTTTCAAAACTTGTGTCAAAATGGCATCGCGTACGTACGAGTTTTGGAGATTACTCTTAATAAATATACAAGATTGCGAATGACGATTCAACGATATAACGATCGGCCGTTTTGTAGATTTACTCTATTTTTTTTTCTATTGAATTTTTTTGTAACGTTGGACACGATCGTTACAGCTAAAGTTAGAGACCAAGAGAGAGAAACAGAGTGAAAGAGAGAGTGTTTTTATTTTATAAATATTAATGAATTGTAATTTGGCTATTAATGGATGAAGTATTTAGTACCAAAGCTGCCAAATTTCAGCCTCTTTTTGTCTCTCTCTCTCTCCCTTCGTCTCATCGAATGATCGTTGTCGCTAAATTGTACGGTTTCTTCCATTCAGGCAGTCTCGAGCTCGATGAAAAAACAAATAAAAAAATACTCGATCAACCAGTTTCGGATCGTGGTCGTTCGATCATAGAGCCAGCATCGCCACTGACTTTGTCACCGATGTTAGGGTCGGTGTCGCTGTCAGATGGGAATTCGAAAATGGGTTTGAAGCCTCCGAACAATTGGGGCGTAAAGTTTTCGACGTCAAAATCGCTTTTTTCTGTTGGCGAATCAGTCTCCTCTGTTTGCGAATTTTCCAGGGGTTTCGAATCCTCTTTTACTCTTTTTTTTTCCTCGTTCCTGTCATCGGAATGCTTGTTGTTTCGTTGGGTACTGTTTTCTTCTTCGTTGTTTATAGATGTATCGTTTTCCTGGTTCGGTGTGTCGTGGCGACGTCGATCCATGCTCGAATCTTCGCCAGCTGATGATTGGCCAGGCATCACAACGCTCCAGCCGTTTTTCGAGGGCGCTTCGGCACTGGCGCTGGCAACGAACGGAGCCATGAAACTTTGAGGCGAAGGAGCTGAACTGGAAGAACTCGACGGTTGCTGGGATGGCAAGAGGACTGGACCGCGCTCGAAATTTCCATGAATGTAAGGATCTTCGTGCCTTCTCACGGGAGTTCTAGCGGTTGGTGTATAAACGTAAGCAATGGGAGTGGACGAAGCTGTAACGATGGAAGGATTTGAGCCTAAACGATGAAGAGTCGCTGAAATTACACCAGCATTTTCCTTCAGGTTAAACGGCAGGTGATCTTGAAGATAAGGAATAACATTGACACTAGCGTCTCTTTCGATATCTCGAACCCCACCAGCCTCGTCGTTTTCCTTTTCTTCTGTTTTCGTCTCTTCATCCACATGGATTTCCAGTCGTTCACCATTTTTCTGCTGTTCGCTCGGCACGAGCAAAGGCTTTTCTCGTAATTGGCTCGTGAACATCGAAGGGTCGGGTCTCTCAAGAGGATAAGGAAAATCGGATGCCAATTGTGGTCCCGAGGATTCGGTAAAGGATGGCGAAACGTTTACGATCGTTGGAGCTCTGAAAGGATTCTCCCCGGACTCGTTATCTTCGGAGTCTTTTAAAAGAGTATCCGGTGGAAGTGGACGTTGAGGTCCATAAGTACCGAGCACCACACTCGCGTCGTCTTGGTCTCCGTCGTCGTTGCTCGTGGGACGAATATCCAGAGCTCCTTTTACAGGATAAACAACGTAAACAGGAGAATCAACTGTGTCGACATAATCAGAACGCGTAGCTTCGTCTCCCTGTTGCGAAACTTGCAATTTTTCTTCGTTCTCATCACCTCGTCGATCGCTTTTCACTATTGACGAGTTTTCCTCGTTCCCTTCGTCCTGTTCGTTGTCGCGTTGATCCGACGAAGCTTTCTCGTTATATCGATAAGGCGGTGGTAAATTTGGTCTCAAATTTTCGTCGTCTCGAGAGCCGGCGTGTTGCTGAATCATTTGTAAAGTTGCTATTCTAGGAATACCTTCGGATTCACCGTTCGTCGTACGTTTCGTAAAGTAAGGAAGTCTGACAGGAGGCTCGGCGGAAAATCTCTCGAGCGTATCGTCCTCCAGACGCGATTTAATCGGCTGAGTGTTCGTGAAACCGTTCGATTGGTGGTGACGCTCGTCTATCGATAAACTAGGAGGAAGACCGAGGGAAACTGTGTGCAATCTACTTGGCCCACCACCGAGCCTAACGTTATTGTCGCTGTTTTGATTCGCAGAATCGTGTTGGCTCGCCGAAGCAAGATTCGGTGATGCGACCAAAGATGCAGGAGTCGGTAACCTTAAGGACGAAATTGGCGGCGGTGGAGGAGGGGGCGGAGGTGGATTTAAACGCTGAAGATGAGGAGGACCGTTGGGTCGACGTGATGTTGCAGGACGATGAGGATGATGATGATGATGAACGTGACCCGATGGTCTGCCGCGAATTCTCATGGTCACGTGAGGTGGCAATGAACCAGCAGGGATCGTTCCTATCGTTTCACCGCGATTATGCCCGTGGGATGTTTTGGCGTTTGGACGAAATTGAGGAAGAATATTCGGGAGATTAGATTCGATGGTTGTGGTGGGTCGTCGTTTGAAATTGTTGCTCGAAGGCGTTGGTAATCTTCCAGGTCCTCGGTAATCGTTCGGCCTAGAATGACTCGGTGGATGAGAGGAGTGATGATAGTAATTGTACGAAGGTGGTCGTTGAATTCCTGAAGGCAATATGTTCGGTCGCTCCGCCGGTGGAGTCAAACTTTCTGACAATTCAGGCAACAATTGCTCATCCGGGTTGACAGGTAAACGCTGAGTCGTAGATTCGTGATGATAATTCGTCGTTGGACTAGAAGTCGATTGGGAAGATAAATCGAGATGAAGAGTGTTTCCATTACCGATCTCTGACTCATGGACCACGATGACGTGTTCCTCAACGGGTCTCTGAGTCCCCGGTGAATTTTCATTGCCAGCTAAACTCGAGGATTGACCTTTCTCATCAGGAAATACGACTCTATAACCGAACTGTTGGTTCGCAGAATCTTGAGAACCTTCTGTAATCGTTTGTTGTTTATTTGCAGATGAACTCGTCGACGCCCACCACTTTTGAGCCAAAGTGTCCAACGTGTCACTCGTCGAATCTGGTTTCTTGTTCGAACCCGATTCCCCAGAATTCACGATGTCCACAGTCGGCATACCAACCGTTACGACTGCGTGATCATAATTATTGACACTCGTTGAAGGTCGTTGATGATAAGGCCCCATGGGATTGGAACCAACGCCGATACCTGCCGACACGATCATCGAACCACCGAAATTATCAACCGGTCGAGAAGCCCCGATTTTACCGAACGAAACACTCGGTCTCTCGTGCAACGTTCCTGGCGAATGAACGCCATAAAAATCGGTTGCAGCGTCACTTACGCTTCCGACACTTTGACGGTTTCCTAGAACGAAAGAAACCGTGTCTTGACCAGGCGGAACTACGACGTTGCTCGTGCTCTGCACTACGATTCCACCGGACGGCATACCGATCGGTGCTCTTTGATAATAATTCTCATTGTTCGATGGTCGATTGTGTTGATGAAGAAGATTGTTGTTAGGAATCGAATTATCAATCGTACCAATTATTCCTCCATTGTTACCGTAACTAGGCACACGATAATTGTCGTTATAACCAATCGTATCGATCGGCATTGACGTTACACGTTTTTCCTCCAAAGGTTTCATCGTTGTTGTACGATTTTCATCTTCTCTCGTGTTTACACTCGTTGGAATGTTGCTCGTTGTTATTGGAGCCGAAGTTGTACTCGTTGTCGTTTTGCTCGTATACGTAACAGTCTCTGTGGTCGTCGTACTCGACGGAGAACTCGTGCTCGTTGGTGCTTTTGTCGAAGGCCTTAATCCTCCGACGAAATCCATAATTCCATAGGAATAATCATCCTGGGAATCATTCGAATGATCATTTTGATTGGACTGATTTGGCTGATCGGAAATTTGTAAAATACGATCGTAATCTTCGTCGTAACCTTCCTCGTACTCCTCGCTTTTATTATCCTCAGGTTCTGGCTTTTTATGCTCGGGTTTTGGTCTCGGTGGCGGTGTCTGGTAACGCGATTTTTCAGTAGTTGTTGTTGTTGTTGTCGTTGTTGTTGGTTCGTGTTTTTCTGTGTTTTGTTGAAGTCTTTCAATCGGTAAAGTATCCTCGTAATCTTCGAAAATACCGTAAAAGTTTGTTCCACTTGGTTGTTGCTGTGGTTTCCAAGTAGTCACGGCTGGATAGCGAGATCGTTTTGTCGTTGTGCTTGTCGAAGGAACTGGAGTCGTAGTCGTCGTAGTGCTCGTCGTTGTTGTCATTTTTTTAGTCGTACTTGGCCTCCTTGTTGTCGTTGTCGTTGACGTCGTTGTCGTCGTTGGTCTCGTACTCGTTTTCGTAATCGATTGTGCGTAAGTCTTTCTCGACGGTTGAACATATAGCGTTTGCACATCGACACCCGCTTTCACAGCTTCGTGATACTTTTTGTGATTGTACGTGTTGTAACTGTTTGAGCCACTTTGAACTTTCGTGTTCGCGTACGAGTTCGATATCAAAGGATATTTTTCAGAATTTTTATACTTGTCGTAAGTATAACGTACTGGCAAATTTAGAAAATCGTGGAAACTCGGCGAATAAGGATTTATTTCGTTCGGGCCAAGCGCTCCACTCTCGTCCTGTTGGCTCGAAGAATCGATCCTTGAACTCTCGAGCTCGCTCGCTGTTTCCTCCGTTTGCGGTGGCGTTTTCACGTGATACTCCAGCGCTTTCAAAGGAGGAGCTTTTTCGAAATCAATTTGTCCTGTGATCGGATCTTTCTCCAGAGAAAATGGGTGACCACCGTTGAAGGCGTAGGGAAGGACACGATACCTCGGAGCTGTTGACGAATCCTCGTTCACCGTTGTCTCATCCCCCGAGGATGATGAACCTCCGCTACTGCTGTTCACGATGCTTATTCGTCCCGGATTCCCTCCATTTTGGTCACCAAAAAGATCCAGCTCAAGGTCAAACTCGTGATCTACATCCTCCAGACTCCCTGCCCTTGATCCTGACACACTACCCTCCAATTCCTCTTCTCCACTACGGTGCTCCATCATTCCTTGATCCTCTTTATTATCCAAGTGTCCTCCCATCATATAATCTCCTCGACACTCCACTATCGTCAGGATCATCAATAAACCTACCAACCATCCCATCCTTGAATCCTTACACTTTACGAATGGCCGTTCAAACATTCCTCTTCTTCTCGTCATCGCTGCGTCCCGCTGTAGAGAATAACAAAAAAAAACGACTTCAAAATCTTCCCTAATCAGTATTCACTCGCATTTTTCTTCTTGACGCCTATATAAACTTTATTTTTATAGTGCAGTTTTATAAAAAATCGCAATTCGACACACACGTCGTTGAATTTGATAAATAAATATATTTTTTTAACATTTTTATTTTCATCTTTCTTCGTCTCTTTATAAACAATTCGTCGTTATCTTCAAAATCTCTTTTTTTTTTGTTTATCGATAGTTTCAGGTGATTTTCCATCGAATTTATATTCCTCCTTTCGTATACTCGATCTCCACCTCGTATTTTATAGAATAATGAGCACCAAACAGATCTCGGTTCGTTGGAAGTGTTCTGGACTATACAGAGTTACCGTTACGAACTCGGTTAGTCGGCTTATATTACGTCAGATTGGAATGTCGGACTTCCGAGCCTGAGTGGGTCACGACTCGAGAAGCAAACGCTTTACGATTCACCGCTGAGTCGGTTGACCCCTTTCTACAATCCTTCCAACGCATTCGTTACTTCGTACTTCATTTTACCTTCGTACCATACAATTTAATTTTTTTCAAACCTTCTTTCATGTTCCACCTACGCGAGATCTACATCGTATATATTTATCGTTTTCTTGTCAATTACAAATTCAATAGTCTTCGTTGAGCATTCATTCGATTTTTTCTCCATTTGAAGTTGAAATTGTATCGAATTTTTATTTTTTTATTATTTTTTAATGTAAACATTTCTTCAGTAGGTTTAGAAAATTCGATTTTTCAAGTCAGTCACTTGATGGAGGTTTTTTGTTTTCCGAAAAATATAATCGAATGTTGCACTCATTTGTTCAGGCTCGTCCGGAGTACAAATTGTCACTCAAATTATTATCAAATTAATTGTTAAAAATTGTCAAAAAATGGACAAATCAATTTTTTTTTCAAATGTGTACAAAAATGTGAGAATTTTAAGGATTTGAAGGTATCGTTTATCATGTTCAGAGTTTTCGTTCCCTTTTTTTTTCATCAAAATCTCTTTCTAATAAAATTTTAAAGTTCCCATAATTCGTGAGCTATGAATAATCCCAAGATCTTTTTATCGCACGTAAATGAATTTTTCCGAAAATTCGAAACGAGAAATCGAATGAATGTCACAGAGAGTTGAAAAAAAAAGAAAAAAAATGTAACAGACTTGAAAAATTGAATTATTTCGCAAATTTCGAGTGGTTAGTGATTTATAAAAAAATAAGAAAGTGCTTGAATGCGACAATGTAACGATATTGTACAAAAAATGTTGCATTTATTTGGGGACTTTCGTTTGGTACGTGTAGAGTAAAGTGTTGTTGATAAAAAGTGAGTATATCAAAGGTGCAAGTAGCTTCAGCAATGAGAATCCCTTTCTCCCATTCTGCTGTGTTCGCATGTACGAGCAACTGGTACTTGCACCAATGTGTGTAATCGCGAATGGTCGTTCAAGCTGTTAACCGAAGACGATTCAACTTACATTCTACAGGGTTTTGTCGCGAGTTCTTCCTCCTCCTCAACAACGCCCTATTTGGCACTCTATAGAGTTTCGTTACTCGCACTTTCTGTAAACTCCGTTCTTCGATCAAGAAAATCACCTTCGGTCCAACCTTTTTTTTTCGATTTTCATCGAAACTTCTTTTCATACGGTTGCACTATTCTTTTTCATCAAATCCTATTTTTTCTCGACAAACCCAATTGGAAAAAGAAAAATATTTATTTACGAAAAGAATTACGCTTTGCATGGCTCATTGTTGTTGTTGTTATTATTGTTATTATTATTATTATGAATCTGTTTTTAGATTGTTTTTTAAATTAAACTTTTAATTACACGAACGATCTTGAGTTTCTTCGAGTGTAAACGTACACAGACCTTTACCTTGAAAAGCAATCACTGTTTTTCTTAACTAGAGTCATTGACCCCTCGTCTCATCGCTCACGATCTAACTGCTAACAGAAATTCTATCCTACATACGCTTCGGCAATAAGAAACGTGACTATAGGTCGTGGTCGTGCAACTACCTTCGCTTCTCGTACCTCGACAACCTTCGATTCTACGAATTATTGATTATTAATCAATTTATGATTATGAGGAAACACTCGTTTTGATACTCGTCGGAATTCAAATCAATTGATTACTTTTTTCGACTTTCTTAAACTTTTTAAAATGGTTTTGTCCATGAAAAATAATAAGAAAACTATCGTTTCTTTCTGTGTCGTTGAATCGTTTTAGGTTCCAGTGTCTAAAAGTGTCAAATAGATTTGGAAAATATTTTTATTTCTTCCAACAATCGTCGAAGTTTTGTTTTTGTCGAAAATTCGTTAAAGTTATCGGAGTTATGAGGTCCATAGAGTTTTATTTTAAGTGCAATTTTTTTTTTTTTGATAAATTCTTCGGAATTTTTGGGATTTTATGGAATTTTGAACACAAGGAAATATCTGCAGATACTGCAATAATTTTCGAACAATGTCAAAATATTGGAAAAAAATCGATAAATCGATGGATTTCTTACCTGAGTGGACGAGCTGTCGATTTTTTTCTTCCTGGATTTTCCGAGGTTGAATCTTGCGAATCGAAAGAAAAAGTTGGCAAAGAGAAAAAAAGCCAAAATCAGGCTACTCCATATTTAGTTCGAGTGTGTAGATTCACGAACGAAATAAATCTTCACTTTTTTTTTGACAATAAATATAACGATGAAGAAAAAAAAAGGTTGATAAAAAATTCGATGAAATGAACGTCCGGGTAATGGGTGGAAAGTACGAAACACAAGTGTCCACTGTCACGAAAAATTGGAGGTACAAATGTGCGTGGATTGTTTGAATAAAAACGGGGGGAACGAAACTATCGACGTGGGGTTGTGTCGATCGACTGAAGTATCGGAAAAGCTTGCTCGACGCGTTTGCTCGTCTTACCTCAGCTCGTCGTTTGTAAGAGGAGAGGATTCTTTCTCGACGAGTTGTTGCTTTCGTACGTATCGGGGAAAGGAGGGAAGAGAACACACGAGTAACGTGTACAATTTTTTATATATATATTTTTATCTTTATTTTTTAAACATCGTAAGGAGAAGAGATGGAGAAAAGGGAGAGAAATAAATATCCTGCCTGGACGAAGTCTTAGGAGTGGCAGATAAAAAATTGAAAAAAAAAAAAAAAAAAAAACAAAAAACCTCCAGGAGGGAAGTTAAAGATCGTGAGATTGTTGGGTCGATTTACAGGGTGTTCAAAAAATTAGACGTTCACCAGTTCTAATGAATTGCCAAATTCTCAATAGAATTTTTATGAATTTCTTGTTTTGTTTATCGTTCTCCCGTTCGATTGTTTTCTTAAGTTTCAATTTGATTTTATGTGCAGCCTGTATATAGAAATGAATGAAATATATTGAAGAGGGAGTAGAAGTTCGTGATGCGGTGAAGGCGAAGGCCAATGGACGAAACGGTACGTGGAACAGTTAGACGACGACCCACATATTCCCATGAGTTGTCCATTGGTCGGGCATCGTGCCAGTTTCTTCGACCTTAACTCCCTCTTTTTTACTCCGGACGTGTTTCTTCGTCTCAGACTCTTTGGGAGAGACCCCACTCTCGAGTCTCTATTTTTTTTCATCTTTTTTCAAATTATTTTGCGTTATTAATTTCTTCTTGCACGGAAATGAAATTTTTATCTCATTTTTCATAGGAATAATCTTAAAATTTTGATCTTTCATTCTGTTCAAATTTTCACACGAAAAATACTATTTTCCTTTCAATTTTAAACACTTGTATTTTTGTCATACGTCTGTCCTTGTTTTTCCCTCATTCGTCATTTCTATCGAGAATTTTTGAAATATCTTGCAACCTTGTTGACCGCATCATTTTTTCGACGCTTTTCAATCGTTTTTCTTTTCGAATTTCTACAAAAAATTACAAATTCTTATGTACGTCGAATGGAAAAAAAAGAAGTTTTTCCCTCTCAATTTTGAACAATCTCCACTTTTTTGCCGCAACTCGTTACCGAACAAATTTGCAAATTTTTTATTGACCTTTTTATTTTTATTTGCATAATAAATCTCCAGCATTTTGCAACTTTTATTAATCGACTGGTCGTTTAATTATTACGAGATTTTAACGGGATATCGATTTATCTTCGCACAACTCATCCATCTGATCTCATACGCTCATTAACAGAACGATCTCTTCTGATGATTAAGAAAAAAAAAAAAACGTTCAAACGCGTTTGAAGCTGTACACGCGTAGCGGTATCGTTCATAGACATTATTAACATAAATTTTTATAAATAAATGTAAATGCAAGTATCTCGTGTATGACAGGAAAACTCAACTAGAAAACAGGATCCCGAACGATAACATAAACAAATCGATGAGAAGGTGCGAAAGGAAGTGGCGACAGTTAAAAGCCGTTCTTTGCATCCGTTGTAACGAGATCCGTTAGGGACGAGTTCTCATCCAAGTCGATAGACTTTTTTTCACTTCTACTGTATATGCATTTAAATAATAATTATATTTCTTATAATTTTATAACGATGAAACCATTTTTCATTCAAACTCTCGTAAGAATTGTAACTAATATCGTTTTTTTCAAATTTTTCCATCTATTTATTCACAACTTTTTGAAAATAGAGTTAAAAACGTATTTCTCAAAAATAATAATCACCTCACGATTATTTTTCTTCAATAAAAGTAATATTTTATTCATTTTATTCCAAATTATACGCAATTCTACACAAAACTTCTATTTCCAATTTTTTTACTGTTTTTTTTTTCGCGATATAATCACCATTTGGTAAAATAGAATGAAAATACCATTTTTCTAAAATAAAATATTAGCATATGAGGTGTCGAGTATAAAAGAAAAAATAATCATAAATTGAAAAAAAAAAAGAAAACAGAATGATAATATAACGCGGATGAATAATTAACACGAACATTAAATTACTGCAACGAAACGAATTGGCTTATCTTTTCTGATGCGTAGTTATCTTCGGTGTGAATTTGTTCCACTGCGTGATATTTTTAATCGCCGGCAACGATCATACATATATCGATGAAATTTCTAAGAAGTATCCAAGAAGTTATTCCTTGAGAGAGCCAAAAAAAAAATTGTGACGTATTTCATGATTTTGAGATACAAGCTCGTAGAATAAAATTGTTTGAATATCGTTGACGACTCATTGTATATCGTACGAGTTTTGGTCGGAATTTTTCTCTACGTATATTCTCATGCACACATGTACATGGCATACACACTGGCAAAACAGCTCGTCATTCTCTCGTGCTCCACCGTCTCGTTCGCGTCCACTGAGTTCTTTGTCGTTTAGATGATTTTTTACTTTTTTTTTTCTTTCTTTCTTTGAATTGAACGATCACAATTAATTTACGTCATTAAAAAAAATTGTTTCTAGTCTCGGCATCAATTCGTGTGATTTAAAAAATTTGAGAGACTCAATTTTTCGAGTATTGAATTTAAAAAAAATACAGACGCAGAAAGAATTCAATTGAACGATGATTCCTCGTCGGTTATGTTTTCTCTTTTTAATTATTTTTTCTCTCGGTGCTCTCAAAAGTGCAAGTTGCCATCGAACGTCCTTTACCTCGGACGATGAACGAGCCTTGAGTGAATTTGAAGAATTTCTCGAGTGGAAAAAAATGAAAAAAGAACAAAGCAAAGAAGAGTCTGTGAATAATAGGATTGAGGATTTATTTCGACACGAAGATCTAAAGCACAGAAGAATTCTTACGAATAATAAACGTGTCGACAAACTTCGTCGACGTTTTTCACTCGATACACTCACTGCATCCATCCATCCACCACCGGTTGATCAACCAGCCCTGATGGGACGATTCATCGTTAATCAAGCTGGTAAATTAGATTTTTTTTCACTTTACGCTGTCTGTACACTCACTCCTAGAGAAGGGAATAAAAGAATTGGGTCCAGCAGCCAATCGGATAGCTGGATACGATGGACCATGGATTCTGGATTTCAACTTCCAGGGACATGATTGGATGATTCGTTCAATTTTGTATTCTGTTTTTTTGCGACACTATTGTTGCCACATAAAAAATTTGAATCATTAAACTGACGTTCAACTCTCAAAATTTGCGATATATTAAAAATTTCACTTAAACAGAAAAAAAAAACAATAAAACCGAGTTATTAATTTAAAGATAATTTTTAAAAGTTCTGGCCACAGCTAGTTACGAATCAAAATAATTTATTTCCTTTTTGAAAACATCGTTAGCTTCGATGAAAAAAAAAATGTCCACTTTTTTAACAAATCGATTTATTCAAATCAATGATTAACTGGAGATTTCGAAACTGCATTTGAATAAATATAAATTTGAACATTTTTCGAAGACGAAGATAATTAATTAATTGAATAACAGATTGGGCTGCTGTTGGAACCATTAGTTCTCGCAAGGATATTTTTTCTTTTCCAAATGCCAACGTCATTTCCGTGAGTGACGGAGCGCTGGGGAATGGCTCCGGGATTCCATATTTGTATCTAACTCCATTAGACTTCACGGCTCAAGACTTAGCTGTGAGTGATATAAAATTTAATCACAATTCTTTATTGAAGTAGGAAAATTGACGAAAAATAAATTCCTCTGTCAGACGAGTTTTCAGAAATTAATTCAAATTCTAACAAAGATTAAGATAATTATTTTACTTGAAAATTTGAGATTTAATAAAGAAGTGAAATAAATGAATGGTTCGAATATTTTTTTGCAGCTCGACAATCGTGCAACTCTTTTAATGTCATTGGCCGAAGGAGCTTATTGTAATAGTCAAAATTTCGATCCAATGGACCCACGATGCGCGAGAATAATATTAACTGGCAGAATTCTCGAGGTTCGTAAATCGTACACTGCAAAATTGATTTTATTTAAAAAACTCGAAACGTAGTTCTCACGTTCGAAATTTTTGTTAAATACAGTCGACTGAATATAATTCAAATGACAAAAATTCATTTTTCTTTCTTTCGTTGACAGAAAATACAAATTTTATTATTTTTCACTGACAGGTCACGAACTCCACTTCTGAATACGATATCGCAAAAAATGCAGTTTTTGTTCGTCATCCATGGCTCGCTCACATGCCCGAGGGTGAGGATTTTTTTTTTAAATCTTACAACGTTTAAAAATAAATGAATGATTAATGAAGACTAAATCATAGTCTTATAATTTATTTTTAAACTATAGAAATGCTGTTCGTTACTTTTTTTCCACATCGTGGTTTAAATTTATTTCTTTTTTAACAAAAAAGTTGACTGTAACAGTAAATCTCATTTTTTTCAAACCAAAACACATTGAAAAATAATATGAAAAAATCATTAAAAATAAAATACCAATTTCTCAGATCACCATTTTTTCTTCGCCAAATTGGACATCGCTTCGATCGCCGTTCTCGACACGTTTGGAGGTCCGAAATACGTTTCGATCGAAGATTACATGAATCCACCATCAAGAAACATTAGTCCGAAAAAAATGAATCGTTCGAAGAGCTGGCCTTCCGAGGATACCAGTTTTGAGAGAGAGGAAAGAAAAGTTGTATACAGAGTTTAAATTCGGAAAAATAAAACCAAGATACACGAAAAAATAGCAATTAAACAATCATTGTAACGGATGTGTCTTGAGGATTAAAAAAATATCATTAAAAAAAGCTGCTAATCACTGAGGGACGTAATAACGAATGTTTGGATGGCGAGTGATAAACAAAAAATATCAAAGTACCTGATGAACGTGATATTTGTGAAAAGTTGAGAGATCCCGAGCGAAGATATGGTCTGTATGAAGATTAAGTTGAACACTGATTACTCATTTGAAAACAATAACGAAAAGAGTTATTTACTTGAAAAAAATATTTTTAAATCCGAATGACGTTGGTGATATTTTAATGAAGACTTTTGAAAAAATGATGGAAATTTTGAAAGAAATTTTTTTTTTTCGTCATTGACAGCATTTGTCAAAAGTTAACGGATCCTAAGCGAATATTACGTTCGTTTAGGTAAATTTTTCCTGGGATTATTGATGTTATTGATGAATCATTATGGCCAATCATAAAATCGATCGTATCATATTTTGAACCTGTAATCTGTGATATTTTTGAACTGTCAATAAACGAACGTACGGCGCACAAATGGAAAAATTCATAATCGGACCATCTTCCGACAGTCCATAAAAGCAGCAATTGTTCAAAATTCCTGATCAGTAGCCAAACTTGCTCAGACTTTCAAACACGTAAATATTTTTTGATCCTCCCTGGAAATCAAGAATTTTATAAACATGTATTTTTTTCCTTGTGCGAAAGTGAACCCACGCGTTTCTTTGTTTGTCGGAATTTTTATAATTCTTGCTGTTACGGATTGTTTTATCTGCCAACCATTATCTGACGAGGATAAATATTTTGAGAGTGATTCTCCAGCCTTCGATGAGGACCCGCAGATGGGACGTTTATTCGTCAACCAAATCGGTAATTAATTAGATTTCCATTTGGGAATATCTATTCTTTAATCACTATTTCTTATTTTTTGATTTTCTAAAGAATCTTCAACCAAAGTGCTTTATTCATCATTCCATTTGAAACACGAATTAAATACGCATTTATGCACAAATCCATATAATAATAGACTAATGTGTTATAATAATTATGAATTTTATTTAATTTCGAGATATATCCATGAAAAGTGCATTTTCCTTACAGACTGGACAGATATGGGATCGATCAGGACTCAACAGGACGTTGCTTATTATCCAATCGTCAACGTAAACTCCATTAGAGACGAACCACTGTCAAATGCTAGTAGAGTTCCTTATTTGTACGAAACTCCGATGGGTGTTTCAGCTGAAGATTTAGCTGTGAGTATTATTAAAAAAATTTATCCAAATTAGTCTCAAAACTCCTTAAACTTGATTTCGTCCACTTCAATAACAATTTATTTCTTAATCAATGATTAAATAACCAAATAATTTTATTTAACTCATCAAACAAAACGAATTCATTTTCATTATTTTTCAAATGCATAGCAAGAGGACCAAACACGTCTGATGATGACTCTAGCTCGAGGTTCCTTCTGCAAGAATAAGAATCATGATACGAAGGATTCAAGTTGCCCGAAAGTCATTCTCACAGAAGAGTTCAAAAAAGTGTGCAAACGTTCACAGTTCTAAAAAAAATATATTATTTCACTGTGACATTTTAATTTTAAATTTTAATTGATTTTGCCAAGCACAGGTCGAGGAATCGAGTTCTGAATACGATGTAGCAAAAACTGCAATTTTGGAACGTCATCCATGGCTGCTGGCTGATGTGCCGGAGAAGACGACCCATTCGGAAGAAATCTTATCCGTATTATTTCCCTTGTTCAGGTCTTGCCCCTGCGACTGTGTTTGCCCGAAAGATAACAAATGTACCTGCACCTGCAACTGCGCCAACAGTGGCTGTAGTTGCAACTGCACATGCACAGGCGAACACGGATGCAGCTGCCATTGCGATTGCAACAGAAAAAGCAACAAAAATAATAAAAAGAACAAAAACAACAACATTTGCCAACACAGTGACAATAATAACCAAACTGTCAATAATAATATGGGATGTCGGCCATATTCAATGTTTTATTTGGCGGACGTTGTAGTTCCGCAGAAAAATATAAGACCGTCGGACGTTTAAAGAACAAATTAAATCAGTCCAAAAAAGAAGCTACAAGGATCGAGGTCGTCATTCAGGTTTTGGGCTTCTTTTTTTCGACCAAAATGACAGCAGCAACAACATAAACGAGATCAAGGATCAAAACAATAATATTAACCACCAAAACGACATGCAAATATAGCAACAGCATGTAACTATAAGAACGACAGATATAATAAAACTTCTAAACAAAATAAATAAGATGGTTCATGATTATTTGCCAAAAACCAGTTAGAACTATCACTTAACGATCCCGAACAATGTTTTTTCCTTGTTCGTTTGTCACTGGTATTATCCTCCGAACAAAACCTTGTCCCGCCCCACTAGATGTCAGCATCAGAACAGCTACAGTTGTGCTTCGCACATCCTATATCTAGAGCTACGTTCTGGTGGTTCGAAACCCACCAACAAAAGTAGGTCCTTTCTTCAAAAAGTAATTATCAGTAATTTATCATTTTTTTCATCATAATTATCATCATTTTTCATGATTTAAAATCAGGAGAATATCAGAAGAAAAAGAAAAAGGTTGTGTGTGATTGGATGAATCGGTATTCCATTCTGTTTTTCTTTCTCTAATTCTATTTAATTATTTCTTCCTTCAAAAAAATCTCTACACCAATAACTGACGTAACTTCATAATAAAAACTACTCAGCATTTTTCATACCCACTTTTCATCATCATTTTAATAGTTATTCCATTGAATATCCTCTTCCTTTACAGAAAATTATATAAAAAATAACGGATGTAACGTCATACGAAAAACAGTTGAGCATCTTACATTTAATAATACCCACGTTCCGTATCCTTATTTTGATAGTTATACAAGCATTATGCTCAACGTCAGTTATAATCAGTTTTGCAATTATTGAGTCAATTTGTACTTGGTTTTCGAACGACAAAAAGATTTTAATTGATTTTACTTATTTTCACGTGAATACCGTTTACGGGAGTCAACAGAAAGCCTCGGGGATCGATGACATAAGGTATTTGGGTTTTATCACAGACTTCGACTTTATGATTCTGAAGAATCTTGATCAGTCCAACTTTTGATTGGTAGTTGGCGAAACGAGCACCTAAAGGAACGACAAAAAAAATGTACGTTTATGCCAACACGATCGTTTATAGTTCCAATGAAATAAAATTGGAAAAACGATCACATACCGATACAATTTCTGGGTCCATCTCCGAAAGCCAACCAGCTCATCGGATGCCTGGCGTTTACAGCTTCTTCCGTGAATCTTTCGGGATCAAATACTTCGGGTTTTGGATAAATACGGGAATCCCGATGAATGGAGAATACTGGGATGAGGATTCGGGTTCCCTTCGGTATCGTTAACTTTGAATCGGAGAATGTATACTGTTCGTTCGCTTTTCTTATCAACATTGTCGCTGGTGGATATTTCCTAAGCGTTTCTAAAATATAATTAACCGTGTCAGAATAGTTGATTATTCGGAAGAAAAAAGCGTTTGACTAGTGCAACGAAATTTTCGTTGATTGTTTGTACCTTTGAAAACCATGTCGAGATACTTCATGGATTTGATGACTTCGTAAGTTAATTCACCGTTGTTTTTTGCTATTTCGCTTTTTATTTCGTTTCTCAGTTTATCTTGAATGGATTGATGTTGTGCAAGCTCGTAAAGGGTGTTGCTCATCGTAGTCGAAGAAGTCTCAAAACCAGCAAGGAAAAATACGAACAGTTGAGCTGTCAGCAGGGTGTCCGTTAATTCTAAAAAACATTTTATTTTTTTCAAGTGCAAAACGTAGAACCGTCTAATCAATTCATTGATGTGTCATTCTGTCAGAAAAATTGATCGCATCTCTCTAGAATTTTGTTGTCGAGAATATATGACTAGGAAAAGATGAAAAAAAGATGACTTTTTGTACCAATTTCGTTGACTTTGTCTGGATGATCTCTGAGCTCCATGATAAGATCGATAAAGTCGTGTCTAACGATCTGGTTATTTTTTCGATAATCGATCGTTTCTCTCATAATGTTCATGAAAAAATTGGTGACTTTTCGGTCGGTAATGACGGGTCCGAGGATCGCGTAAAGCCATGGAACGGATTCGCGCATCCTCATTCTAAGAACATTTTTCCAACCGGGGGTAAAAATATCTCGGCCCATTTTACGAAATTCACTGTCTTCGTCAGCGAGTGCATTCATCTGGAGGCCAAAGGCACAAGTGCCAATAACGTCGGTTGTAAATTTTGCCGTTAATTCGCGACACTCAACGGATTCACTTTTGTCACCAAGATTATTTAAATACTGTTCCAGATGATCACCGCATTCGAGCACAAGATAAAACATCTTCTTCAATTTTCCGGACGTGAATGCAGGAGATAATTTATGACGAAGAGGTCGCCATCTCGCGGGCTCGAGATTAACTAAATGTTGTGACAGTGGTTCTGCTCTGTCAAATGTTCTCAAGCCGCGATCGGGAAATGTTGAAAAATCTTTAATAAGAACGTCCTTGATGAGGTCAGGATCGACGAGAACAAGGGCTGGTTCGCGTCTCGTGAACATTCCAATCACACGTTCATCCCGATGATCGTTGTATATTTTTTGCACAAGCTCCCCGAACGATACTCTTCCCAAAAACAAATCTTTCAAATTACCGACCAACGGCACTGGTTTGGGTCCCGAGACGTTTCGGGACGTCCAAAAATTGAACGTAGACGTTGACCAATAATAGAATGCAAATAAAAGAGAGGCAACTGCGATCATTATCTCGGTCCACTCCATCATTCAATTATGCTTTTATTCTTTTTATATAAATTTCATTAAAAATCAACAATTAATTAATAATTTGATGAACATCTGATTAATCAACTTTATTACGCGTTGAAAATCGACAGTTTTTGATCCTCCGCAGGTTTTACGACGCTATAAACGCGATCAGCACTGATGGACTATCAACACGGAACTGACGCAACTTTTATCATTGTCGCTGCATTTATATATAAATATATAAAGCACTTTACCTTTGATATTGTGAGTCTGCACTCACTCCTCTGATTAACGTTGCTTCATGTATCAGAATGAGTCAGCACAATTTGTTTGCTTCTCGATAAAATTAGTTTCCACATTTTACGATTCATTATTAATTGCTATCGTACGAAAGGCCTAATTGGTGTCTTGTTCGATTATACAGGCTGTCACATTTTAAACAATCCACGTAAGTATCTTCGATATTTAACAATTTATGAAAAAAATCTTCCAGACTAGGAAACTCGTCAGACTTCTGAAGGGGGGCATCTCATTGATACTCCGAAATTGACCTTCCAATTGACCTTGAAGATACACTCTTTCAGAAATTGTCGAATTTCGATGATACCATCCGTGGGTTTTGTCTAAAATGGGACACCCCGTATCACTATGCACACACGTCCAATTACTACTGTAGACGAACGCACACATTCAAAAAACGTCATCATGACTCTTGCTTTTCCTAACGTTTGAACAAATGATCTCCCTCTATTCGATGTTGTGTACATAACACAAATATTCGACATCAAGCTACACGTTACAAATGCTTCAAGTGTGTCATTACCTCATTACAGCAGTTCTCAACTTATACTATTCATTATTATTGCTTCATTTTTTTTTGGATGTTCGTGTGAGAAACTGTCATTTCGACAAATTAATTTTTGTCGAGGTCACTAGAACAGAAATTCTTTGACATTCTTCAGAGTGCAACTTTATAGCTTTGAAAAATAACGAAATAACGAAAATAAAATAATTAATTGACGTTGTATTCGTCTTGCAGGATGACCTTCAGTGACTCGCTGTTTACATGAAAATTTAATTTTTCGCTGAAAAGTTGCATTTTTTGGTATTAACTTAATGGCAAATTTTAAGGGTGATTAGCAGTAACTACAGCAGCGAGCAAAATGTTTTCGCGCCGCGTTTCAACCGGAGACGAAAATATGACGAGAGCGTCACGCGTGGCGAAAGGAAGAAACTTCAAACGCTCAGTTAGGTTATCAAGCGAGAGCTGTCGAGATTCGAATAACTTTTCTTATCACGTTCAATCTCGTTAATTCCAGCTACAATGCCCGCGCGCATAAAGAAAGAAAAAAAAACATAGGATCCGTCGATGTAAAAGACGGGCGTGAGCGTTGTCTCAATCGCGGTGTGTGTGGTAGCAGAAAAACAAAAAAATTTCCGAAAAAAAAAACAGACCCTGTTTTTCGTCGACTTTTTTGCAAAAATGTTTACTAATGTTTCGTAGGATTTTGACATCGTCGGGGTCAAATTGTGCTGATCGTTTTTTTCCTGACACGTTGTATATTTGGTCTCAAAAATTATCATTGTTACGAAAACAGACAGTCGAACTGCCAAAACGACACTGAGAAAATCGTCTTCCAACTTATTATTGTCATTCGACTGTTCTTCGTCAATTTTCCATCGGCAGGTAAGTTCTTTTTTTTTCCAATCAAAATTTTTAGAAGGCAATTTTTTTTTATTCGATATTCTAATTATTTTTCCTCTCGTTTTTACGATTCCGTTCCATTACACGAATTTTGATTCTTTCGGTTTTTTAAACACACAGACAACACTTTCCACCGTTGCTTACAGTCACTCCTTCGAGAATATTATTTAAAAAATAATTATCATGCCATAGTTCCATAGCCATAGTATCTCATTTCGAGATTTTCAGTAAAAATACAATAAATTTTTCATAGAGCTTAAAATTAGCGAAAACAGCTATTTCCTCGGGAAGAATGAAAAAAATGCATTTCTGTTTTCTGCACAAACCCCCCGAATGACGTTACGGTTCCTTGGTATCTGACAATCATAGTTCACCATTGACAATCAATTTGACAATCAATAATTCCATTTTTTTAAATATTTGTCGGCAGCAAATGCGACTCGGGGTGTCAGTTCAATGGTTAAAATTGTCTGAACCTCAAAAAAAGTTATTGGAAGAGAGCCAGAGTTTTTTTTACTCTAATTTATTTATTTTTCTTTCACAGGTAAACATGGATTCATCGAGTTCTGGAATTATTCCATTGCGAACAGAGTTTGCACAGCCAAAAGGAGACGACGATGATTTAGTTTTTTATCGCACTATCGATCCAGACACCAAAAAATGGCTATTAAATTTGCATTCAATTTGGGCAGCCTGTAAGTTTTTTGGTTTCTATATTTTTGTTATGTTCATAATTCTGAATGTTTTGATCCTAGAAAGGATCATCATGAGCAGTCTTTTGAAATAATAACTGTTTTTTTTTGTATTGTATAATGTTGGATTATTTTCAGGGAAAAAAAGTCAAACCGTAACAAAGGTTTTGACCGATTATTTTGACACGAGTCCCAATCCGCATCTATCTGTGCTAAGGATTCTCGTCAATACTAATGATTTTCACTATATCAAGCCCAGAGCATCTCTAGCCCTTACAGGTTTGTGAAAAGTTATCATAAATTTCAAGATTTGAGAAAATTCGAACAAAATTATTAAGTAAAATGAATTTTGTTAATTCATTGATTTATTATGATTTGCTGAAAGTTCCACGAGTACATTAAGAAAAATATTCATGCAAATGATTCCTAACACTGTTTCTATTTTTATTTTCTTTTCTATAGTAATGGAAGATTTCATAAAATGGTTGTCTAATCAAAGCACACCCCACTCAAAGTACCTAGAGCCAGAGACAAAGCTGGCCGCTTTTAAATTAGTGAGCAAACAAAAAAACACTATACTAATGACGCTGGTCGCAAAAGCATTTGAGTTCAAAGCTGATGCCGATATATTTATCCCATGTATAGAGGTAATGACTAAATGAGTAAATTGATTTTTAAATTCGCTAAAATACATGAAATCATATCAGTCTCGATAATTCGTTGTTTATAAGTCAGTAATGTGAACAATTTGAGAAAAAAAAAATGATGTTAAAGTTTGTATTGTTGGAACGCATTGAAATGCTCTCCAAATGGAGAGAATTTTTGAAAAAAAATAGTCTTTTTATTAAAGACTAAAGAATTAAGTACAATGTAATGGAATGAATGATTGAAAGTTTTGTTTTTGGCAGTCTTTCGTACGCGAAAAAAAGTACAAAGAAGCAGCTCAGTACGCGACAATAATGGGACTTCAAAATTCGTTTGCGGAGCCAGAAACGTTGTTGTTGCCATTAATAATACAGGACAAGATATCAGTAGCGGAGAGTTTCGTAGCTGACCATCAATCAATGCAGAGGAATCTTGTAAATTATTTGGACCGTTTAATAGGACTTGGCAAAGACATGCCCCAAAAACTGGATCAGTTTATTGAGTGAATATTTCTAATTCCCCGGACTGTGATAAATATTATTAAAATCAGGAACTTGTGAATATAACTGACGAATTTCAGAGATCATGATATACCGGATGTTAAGATGTCGACGATACAATGTAAAGCAATGAACAAACTTATATTCAGACTGGCTAAATTGTACAAATTATCACCAAGCGAATATCCAAGCGCGAATCAAAAACATGGTGAAAAGGCGTTACATTTTCTTATTTATAAACATTGTGTGGATCGCACTTTACGTAAGTAAACAAATTTTTTAATTTATTTGAGAATAAAATGAAAATAACATTGCAAAAAGTTCGCTAATAAATGGAATAAAATAATAAATACAAAGATAAACTAAAATTACGTAAAGGAATGAATGAAACGAATTTAAAAAAACTTATAATGAATTTTAAAATGTTTCTAGAGGGCGAAAGTTGGCGGGAAATGGCTCGTGAAGCAGTCGGAACCAACGAAAAATTGCAGTTGGAACTTGTTAAACAATTGTGTAGTATGAACGACATCGACGAAGCTTTGTATTGGGCGCAAACTTATAATATTCCAAAAAACGAATGGCCTTGGAGTATTCGGGATATCGAAACGGCAGAGTCTTCCAACGGTACGTAAACTAGAAAAAAAACCAGGTATATCCCAAAAAACCGCAGTTCTTCAATTTTCGAATTTTTATGAGAAAAATCTAAAAGAAAAAGCCAGTGAAAGTTTGTTCTGCAGCGACCATGATATCTTAAAAATTATTTCAACGATCGATTTCAAGTTTTTGGGGTTTATTCTACACACAGAGACCTGCTTAACAAACGAAAAATTTTCATCTTTTCTGTATTAATTGCTGTCAAAAATGGTAATTACTCGATTACAGGAAAAAGTTACGGTGCAAGTGGGAGTACGGAAGAAAATTGGGGCGGGCCAGTTGACGTTACAGCAGATTATCATGTATTACGTTTGCCAAGAGAACGAGTGATCGTAATCGACAATCCGCTATCGTTTAATCAATTTTTGAGGGGAGCTTTAACCGGAGTTCGTATCGTAGGTATCGATGCCGAATGGAAGCCTAGTTTTGGTGAGTTTGAGTAACTTTTCTTTTTTGAAAAATAAAATAAAATAAAAAAGAAATAAAAACTTTTTATCGTGTCATGAAAATGCTCGTAATTAAAATAATTGAACAAAAACAACATATTTATCTTCTTTTTGAATGGACCGTTTTCTTAGATTCTGAAAATGTGATTTTTTTTTTTGTAAATAAAGTGATCGATAATCACTGAGAAACTAAGTGATAAAATATTTCAAATTTTTTCTGATGTTTAAGGAGTGAAACAAAGTGCAGTTGCACTGATACAAATAGCCACTGAATCAGGAGTTTACATATTCGATGTGATAGCGATGGGGAAAGAGTACAACGATTTATGGATGGGAATGAGGGAAGCTTTGTTCGAGAACAAAAATATCATAAAACTCGGTAATAACATGAAAAATAAAACAAAAAAATATCCGTCGTTCTTTTTTTTACGAACGACTCGAAGACACCATAAAATGTATATTTAAATTTGAAAATCAAAGGTTTCGGACTTGCCCAGGATATTGCATTGATCCACGACACTTTGCCAGCACTTTCGCACGTGAAAGGTTGTGGTCATGATTATGTCGATCTCCTGAATGTATGGCAAAGGCTTATCAAGGATCGCAATTTCTGTTTTCCCTACAAAGGAGACGAGCGTTTTAACAAACAAAATCTTAGCAAACTCGTGGAAATAAGTCTCGGACGTAGACTGAACAAAGCTGATCAATTCTCAAATTGGGAACGAAGACCATTGAGAGAAAGTCAGATTATTTATGCTGGTAAGCAAATATCTTTTTACTTATTTATCCACTCAATAAAAAAACGTTGATATTTAATGAAAAAAACAAAATTTACCTTCCATATATAAATAAAAACGATGTGAAAATTAAAAAATTGACTTATTAATTTTCTTAACAGATCTTTGATTACAAAACAAATTTTTTTTGTTATTTTCAATTCTTCAAAAATGTAAAATCGCTTATATAAACATTTAAAAACTCATTTTTATCTCGAAAATCAACGAAATGATGATTTTTATTACAGCCCTCGACGCTTACTGCCTCCTAGAAGTTCATAGCGCAATGGTAGAACAATGTTTCCGAATCGGTATACCATTTGGTAATTATTTGAGCGGTTCGCAAGGTACGTCATTAGCCACATCGAAAAAATTAGAAGATTATTACGCCATACCGTTCGTACGGTCGGCGAATCCACGCTGAACGCGTATCAGTCTCCGATGACTACGCGATTGCGAAAAAAAAAAAAAATAACCCTCGTTAAACTCAGTGTACAAGATAGCGTTAATTCATTTTTACTTTACACGAAATATATTTTGGTTACACACTTTACGAATATATATATGAATACAGGATATCTCGAGCTGAATGGTCAATGACGTAAAGTTCGATTCGGGACTGGAATTCAAGTTAAAAAATCTAAAACGAATGAACGATTTGTTGAAATTTATGAATTCTTTAACTTCAACTGCGAATACTGTCGAAACGGTAGAAAATAGAGCAAGAGCATACGTTTAAATGAACAACTGAGTCGCAATGAGTCCAAGTGTGATAGTTATTTCCGTATATTCAAGTTTTTTCCTACTCAGATATCAAGGAAAAAATGGATACAGCCGCTTCCCGTTTTGTTGAAAGGAGCACCGAATAGTTTTTAGGTATTTGCTCGAAAACTATTCCTTCGAATGAATAAATAAAAGCACAAAAATTATAACTAACAATAGTTATTAATGGATCAAATTAAATGAATAAATAAACATAAAAGTTTATTAGAATTCTCGACCCGAAATTAACGCCCACAGTCAAGTTTACGTTATTGACCATTTAATTTGCGGAATCCAATAAAAATAGACATGTGTATTTACGTGTAAAACATTTTCTTCTCCGGATCCAAGAAACAAAAGAATTATCGATGCTGGTTATCGTGCGCGATTTTCGAGTGGGAAAAGTGTTAAATTTTATGACCTACGTTCTGAATACTTCGTCGCGTTATTATACACGATTTTTTATTCATTTTTCGTCGATGTTGTTTTGCCTCATTCCTTTTTGTTAATTCTAGCAACTTAAGTATAGTGGTGAGGCTGTTCTTTAACGAAATGAGAAATAAAGCTCTTGGATTCCTCCTACAATATCAAAGTGTAATTCGACTACAGCGTTTTCGATTTAACTGTTAATGGTACAAAGTGACAAACTTTGGAGGACACACTTACGATTTTTACGATTTATTTATTTTCTTTCGTTTTTTTTTGTTTTTGTTTATTTTTTGTTGGGGGAATTTAGGTTCAATTTTAAGCTGGCGCTGGTGGCGTCTCCGTCGGCGGCGTCTCAGGCGGTGTCTCCGGCGGTGGCGAATCTGCGATTTTCAAGGATCTCTCAAAATCGGCAGAATCTATCAGTCGCTTTTTTCCATGCGGCGGCGGTCCTATTAGCTTTACAACGTCCTCGTAATTCAATGTTTCCTGCTTTAAAAGCGTCTCAGCGATCTACAAAAGAAAAAAATACAATTTAAAACAAAAGACATGGAACAGTCGTAGTAAAAAAAAAACGGGACATTTTTTGGGAAACCCATATTTTTTAACTATAAAAAAATCAATTACTCGCCACAATGTACATTTGGAAATATACCAAAGACACACTCACCAGTTGCAACTTATCGCTGTTGTCTCTCAAGACTTGTTCCGTTCTCTGATATGCTTCGGCGATCAATCTTCTGGCTTCAGCGTCCATGAGATTGCCGAGCCTCTTGCTGTAGGGTTTTTTATTTTTCTGCAAAAATTGTGCACCGAAAAAAATAAGTTTTTAGTGCAAAAATCGCAATCGCCAATCGCAAGGTGTCAATTTTTACATGAATCTCATAGGGTCGCACATGGAAATTGGTGAAAAGAGAGAAAAAGTTAATTGTAAGTAATAACTTACAGGACTAGTTTGTTCTTCATCGAAAGAAACAAGACCAACATTTTCGTTCATTCCGAACTGTTGTACTTGAGCATATGCCATTTTCGTGACTTTCGAGAGATCGTTTTGTGCGCCAGTTGTGATGCGATTAAAAGTGAGGCTTTCGGCAACACGTCCACCGAGGGCCATACACATTCTTTCGAAGAGTTGTTCCTTCGTATAGAGTTTTTGATCGGTTGGCGTATATTGAGCAAAACCAAGAGCCAAATTCGTGCGTGGAACTATCGAAACTTTGAGAAGGGCATCCGTGTGTTCCAATAACCATCCGACAAGGGCATGACCAGCTTCGTGATAAGCAACCACTTTTTTTTCCGACGGTGACATCGCGTGATCTCGTTTTTCAGTCCCTCCGACCATTCGGTCAATCGCGTACGCCAAATCAGTTGCATCGACTACTTTTTTCTTGTATCTTGCTGCATGTAACGCTGCTTCGTTAGCTACGTTTGCTATGTCAGCTCCTACAAAATCATAACGACAAAGACGAACATTGTAAAATAGTTGATAAATAATGGAAAACTGTTTTTGTTTTCTGTAAAAATCAATTCCTGAATTATCTGAGCACTTGGAGATGTTTTTTGATTTTTGGCGAATCTCTAACTAAGCAAGTTGAGTTCCGAATGGAAACTCGATTGGAAAAATTGATTTCCGGAGTCACAAACCGAAAAATCAAGAAACCTCAAAAGTTTAAATTGAAGTAACGAAAAAAAAGTAACTTTTCATACCACTGAATCCTGGAGTCAAATGTGCCAAACGTTCGGAATAAACATCAGGTGTTTTTTCCAGAGAAATTCCTTTCAAATGTTGCTCAAAAATTTGTTTTCGTTCCTCGAGGGTCGGAAGGTCAATGAGAATGTGTCGATCGAATCGTCCAGGTCGTAAAAGTGCTTTATCCAGAACTTCTGCCCTGTTGGTCGAGGCTAAAACAATAACGGCTTCTCTCGATGCCATTCCGTCCATTTCAACGAGAAGTTGATTCAAAGTTTGCTCCGATTCTCCGGTTGTGCGATCCATTCCACCGGGACCAGTACCCGAACGTTTTTTTCCAATCGCGTCGATCTCGTCGATGTAAATAATGCTCGGAGCTTTTTTATTTCCCTCTTTGAACAAATCTCTGACTCTTGCTGCACCCAAACCTCCAATCATTTCTATAAACTCTGAACCATTCATCGAGAGAAATGGAACGTTTGCCTCTGTTGCTACAGCTTTTGCTAGCAACGTTTTTCCACAGCCTGGAGGTCCGAGTAATAGAGCTCCTGAAATGAATTATGTCAAAAAATACAAATTTTGTCGCTGCATTTTATGCCACATTTAAAGTGGAAAATTAATATTCACGAAAAATAATATTCTGTCGCTTAGTGTTAGTCTATTACGGATATTAACCTCTTGGTACTTTAGCTCCGAGTGTTTTGTAATGTTCCGGATGTTTTAGATAATCGACAAATTCCATAACTTCGGTTTTGGCTTCTTTGAGACCAGCGACATCAGCAAAACGTACACCTTTACCTCCTCCGGTGAGAGGATCAACGAGAGTATATTTAGCTCGAGTCATATGAGAAAAAAAATCGCTAGGAAAGCCAGATTTTGAACCCTTCGATCGAGTCATGAAACTCAAGATGAAAAGCGTTATAGCGAGGAGTGTAATGAGAGGAATAAGATCGCTTCGTCTCTCGTAAACAATTGGAACACCGTGGCCAGCACGAATTCCCAGAGCTTCTTCCGCCTCGCGAAGTTTTTCTTCCAAATGTGTCGCATCGGCAACAAACATTTGATAAACTCTGTTTTCGCTCAGTCTGCCTTTTATAATTGCTCCCTCGTGCAAAACTATAGTCACCCAATCCATTTCTGGCTTTACTATCAATTCCTCCACTTCACCTTTAGCCAACATTGTGTGAACGAATTCGTTCCAAGATATAAATCTGGATCCCTGAAAATTGATAATTTTTTCTTTCAAATAGATCCAAATTCATTGAAATATGATTTTTGAATGTAGTCGCTGAATCCATAGAAATAAACAAACAATACGAAAATTTTAAGATCATTTAAATACATTTGAATTTTTATAACAAAATAGAAGTTTGAAATCTGTCAATAGAATTTATAAAATTAAAGAATGATGCATTTTTAACATCTGTGGAATCATCACAAAACGTTAGTTTTCGTCTTACCTCCATTTTATACTTGAGCCTATGAATGGGATATATAAATATGGCATAAGCGAGGCCCATAAATATAAGGAGCTTCAGCAAATATGTTTTTTGCTCGTTCTCACCCCTCGGACCTTTGCCACCAGGACCGGAAGGGTCTGGGGCTTTAGCTGGATTGTCATTAGGCATTCTTCCTCGAAAGTTAGTTGCCGAAGTGCCAAAATGCCTGGAGGTTGCATTCTTTGAATCTAAAAAGTCTACAAATCCACTGCGTTCCAGGACTGACCATGCTGCTTTGTATTCTTTGCGGATTTTTTGATAGGCCTGTAAAATTTATATTATTTCCAACAAAAATACAATTCGACAAATTCAAAACAAGTAGAAACTTTAATGTCAATTTTGAAGATTGACCAAGAAACTAACAACAAGAATAAACACCTGAAGTAAGCACTGTTTCTAATTCATATGGAAAAAAAAATTCCTATGTTTGTACGTTTTTTATTTTAAAATATTGTGAAATCTAGAAATACTCTTCGTTTCCCAAATTGAAATTTTTTTCTATAGAAAGTTAATTGTCTGTCGGGATATCATTTTTGTTGAAAAAATCCCTGAACAGCTGATAGAAAATCACTTTCATAGTGACTGTATGACAATGAAGTAGGCAAAGTTGCAGTAACAAAAAATTCGAACAAAGTGCAAAAAGTAATAATGATAATAATAATAATACGTAAAAATAGTTTGGAAGTGATGAGAAAATTGACTCACATTGTAGGTGAAGGGATGTAAAATTTTCGTTTGTGATACACCACAAAGTTTATAAATCTGTCGTTCAAATATCGAATCATCTTTGGAGGCTTGATAAGCGAGAGGACTGAGAATTCTCCTGGGCAGGAAGAAATGCCTGCTGGAGCATTTCGGCAAATTTTGCATAATATTTTCGATGCAAAACAGAATCAATATAACAGTTTTTCGCGCAAAAATCCGTGCATTACCATAACAAAAAATTTATATTTGAGGTTATGTTTAACTTTCAGGTTATATTACACTTCTTTTAGGTTATATATCACTCAATCAAATATTATACCACTCGCACTCGTTAGAAGGAAGATCGAAATTCATTAATTTCAAATCGTCGTAATGTCATCAATTCCACGTGTGCTTTGTTGCACACATTTGTGTAATTTCATTACGTAAATACACGTAAATTAAATACCGGATTTTCGGGGAACACTGTCATCGCGGCAATAAGAATTTCATTCGAGCGATTGTGGCGCCCTGGGCGCATTACTGCTGAACTATATGTGCATCGCCATTTTGGTATCACTGTTAAAACCAAGAAACTTTCGGTTTGCATTTTTCTAGATTGAAATAAACAAACATTTTTATACACTAATTGAATGATTCAGTTCTTCGAATGTAATTAAGACTTATCAATCTTCATACCCGAGGAGTTTTCATCGGATTTTGAAAGTGAATAGTTCGAGAAAATCTGAGAGTGAAATTTTTTTTTTAATTAGAAGGAACGTGACAAGTTTTCCGGAATTCGAAGACTGTGAACCCTGTGAACGAATACCATACGAACGTAAATGAGCTTTATATATTTCTCGGGAGGCAAAAGCTGAAAGCCATGAAATATTTTTACCCAAGCTTGTTAGCCACATACTTTGTTATTTTATCTTACGCATGTAGGACGCTTTTTGGCCTCACAAAAACCATCGAGAAATGCGATATATGAAGGAGCTTCACTGGTGAGTTTGAATATAAGTTTTAAGGCATGTTTTGATAAGCGTTCGGGGGCTATATGCTCTGTCAGCGCAGCAAGTTTTCTACCTAATGGATCGTTTGCTCGTTCTCTCTGCTCCCTCGTCGGAAACACTTATTTGAGAAAGAAGGTGCTTTTATAATATTTGGAATCTTGTTTATCGTCCTCGATTTTATTCGAGCGAAAATATCTTTAATAAATCGTGATTGAAATTGAATAATCATAATTGTTTAGTTCAATCCATAATAATAATAAAAAATCTGGCCAATCGTGAGAACGTTCGAACAAATTTTTTTTTTCACATTCAAACTTCGATATCTCTGACAAAAATCAATATAATTTGAAACATAAGTAGTGTTTCGGAAACTACAGAGTAAAAGCTATAACTTGAGAATAATTTCGAATCTCCACGATGCTTACGAGCGTCACAATCGTCATTATTATTTTTTTCCATCTGTATGTCTGTCGAGAGTCTGAAAAAATGCATCAACACAGTTAATTAAAAGAAAAAAAAGCTTAATAAATGTTCGTATTGATAAAAATAATATAAAAAATGAAAGAAATCAAGATTTTTCGATTCTAAAATAATGATCATTTCAACGTGTATGCAATGACTGCGCGTTCGAAGTGGAGAACGTAGTCGGAGGAATAAGAGGCTGGGGAATAATACAGAAGGGAGAAAAACAAAGATAGAAAGATTCCGGTCCTCGCGGACGTGTATCTATCCAAGATAATATTTGTGTTGGCTTTAAAGAGCCGGCTCATCTCGCGCGTTTTCACCTTCTCACAACTCAAACTCCCTCGTCCTCGGTGCTTCTGTATTACGAAGAGAGAGAGAGAGAGAGAGAGAGAGAGAGAGAGAGAGAGAGGGAAAGAGAAAGAGAGAAAGAGACGAGGAGCAAAGGGGAAGTTATTATGAAGTGAGAGAAAATAAAAACGATTGAAAAATGAAGGAAAAGTCAAATGAAGCGTGGACGTTGTCCGTCATCGTGACTGGCAACGTCGATTTTTCCTAATTTCTTTTGTCCTGTTCGTTCGAATCGAAAGAAAAAAAACATGCGATAAATATGTTCAAGAATTCGTAAAAAATAATACATTTTTTCTCCTTCATTATATTTCGCTGATTAAATATTCGTTTTAATTAAAAACCAATGAATTAATCTCGCTTATCAGTTTGTCAGGCAATTCATTAGCACTGACAATCAGACCGAAAATTTTCGTTGTTTTTTTGCATCGGTAACAAAGAAAACATCGCTAATGGGAAAAAAGAGACAGAGATCTTAAGGGGTTCTTCAAACAAACCGATTGGAACCTCAATTTGTTTTTACACCGTGGCTTAAGTATGTTGATTGTTAGGATTCCGGTGGCAAGGCACGCGTTTGTGTTTTATATTAACCCCTTTATACACACATATATATAAATATATGAATATACTTTATGGGCAATTCTTCATCATTAGGAAACACGATATCTCGAGCAAAAAATCATAACTTTGTAAATTTTCAATATTTTTACCTAAAATTTGAACGTGATTTTCCTTAGATGTCTCCTTTTTTTTTTTTTAATAGTAATTCGTCATTCGAATGCCTGTAGCGTTTCCTATCGTAAAAAGGACATTTCAAGCTCCCGATAGATGGCGAAAACAGTGCCATCAATCCCCAAACTATTATGTATTCGCTTTGAAAGTTAATCAACGGTTAAATTCTCTATCCAGAGTGACAACGAAGGGTTTTAATGGAAAGTTGTTTATATATAAACATAAATCCGACTATATTGCAACCCTGAGGAAAACTCATCTAGTGAATTACGTATACATACACTTTATAATGTTGAACGGATGGTTATAGTTTATGCACATAAAGTGAAGCTTATAAACGACAGTTTATGGGGGAAAATACATAGTAACTGTGATGGAGTTCTGTAAAGGTGAAATATACAAGATCTGCTTTTAAATATGTTTATGTATATTTGTGTATAACGAGCGAAAGAGAGAAAGAGAAAAAGAGATAGAACAGAGAGAGAGAGAGAGAAAAGAAGAGATGAAAACGTAAAGTGTTGAGCTGTGGGCAATCGAGACGAGGCGACAAAATCATTTATTTTGTTAAACAACAAGGAATGTTGTGTTAGGTTTGCCAAAATAATCAAAACAATAGGACGGTAGCATAGGAGGGCAAACGGTGGTAAACCGAAAGCTCTTTCGCTATATTCATCTCTAGTTCTCTCTCGCTCTTACTCTTTTGCTCTTCCAAAACGTAGTATTATAGTAAGCGAGAGTTTCATTCATGAGTTTAACACTGTCGAGAAATCTCCATTCATACTTTTCGTTTCGACGTTATACGACGTAGTAAAACTTAGTGAAAATAACAAAATGAAAAAGGTAAACATTGTTATTGTATGTAGGTGAGAAACGACCGAAAGAATTGTTAGTCACCATTTTTTTTCTTCCACTTTTCAGTTACTATCGGTTCGTCGTCATTTTTTCCTCTCTCTCTCTCTTTTTCCTTCTCTTTTTACTTTCTTTTGCAACATCTTTTCCTCCCTCGTTTCTATATTTCATTCGCAAGATTCTTCTGTAGCAACTGAATTGAAATAGTGCTCTGTTAGACGTTTCGATGAAAGAAAAGAAAATAAGCAACGTGTCTTCGTCTTATTCTCGATAATATCAGAGACAGAAAGAGAGAGAGAGAGAGAGTGAGAGATAAAGAAAGAAAAAGTGATTTGCTCGAACACAAAACACTCATTTATGTCCATTTACCAACACGCCTTTCGTAGACTCGTAAAATTGTTTTTTTTTCTTCTTTACACTCTTTTTTTTTCTCTGTGGATATAAATATGTCGATCGTAATGATAGGCCAATCTCGCGGGGACTTTGAATCGAGGAAAAAAGAATTTTACCGTATGTGCACGTATGCAGTCGAGTGCAGGCTGAACCAGAAGGAGAAAGAGACAAATAGAGTGAGAGAAGGAGAAAAAGAAAGAGAGAGAGAGAGAGGGAGAGAGAGAAACCGAAAATGTAGAGCGAGACAGAGAAAAGACGTTTTGTTATTACAGATGCCGTTTCGTATGAGGATCACCGATGGTGTATTTCAGGCACAAAGAAGAAAAGACGAGGATGAAAATATCTGTATATACATTTATATATAAAAAAGAGATACGAAGGAAATTGAGGAAGAGTGAAAAAAAAAAAACAAATTGTGATAATACGTCGAAGATCCGGAAAAGATTGTAGGAATATATTAAGGAGAAACCATCCTATGAAATAAATAATCGTAAATCGTGTAAAACGGAGCAAACATAAATTGTCAACATGTGTTGTAGTTAGAAATTTTCACCCATCTGTTACTTTCGAATCCTGGAATTTTTTTTTTCATCCATTGTTTATTCAGCCCATGAATGATTTTATTTAAATGACAAATTTTCGGATTTTCAATATTTTTTCATCATTTTATTTGGGACTTTTCGAAAAAAAGAACAAATCTTGTTTCATTTTTTACGAGCTTATTTCATTTTTTCATTTTATGACCTTGTTTTTAATGCGTAAAATATGTTTTTATTGATAACGATGCTAATTATTGCTTTTTAAAAAAACAATTGTGACAGATCCAGCCATACCATGACTGCTTTTTCTTATCCTTAAAATAATGTTATCCTTTACAATACGAGACGTGTTTTTAAACAACGTCACTAACATTTTTTTTTATCTCAATCACAGATATCCAGTAAAAATAAACAAATAAACGGTAATTAAATAATAGTTGACTTCCTTTTCGCAATAAAATATTACACATTTTTTGTTATTTTTTTTGTTCTGTACGCAAGGGTGCAAAACTGTCAGTTTTTCAACTGGAAATATTAGTTCGACGCTGAAATAAAATTAAGTTGAGAGTCTGGTTACAAAGTTGTGTTTTTCAACGTGTCAGATATTGCGCTTATGTTGAAAAATCCTATTTTGTGTTTATACGACAGATTTCTGCTTGTTTTTGAAAGATTGAAAATAACACAAAAATGTCAATATTTTCGGAGGACTATGAAAAGAAAACTCATTTGCCAAAAGTGCTAATAAACTTTGGCTATAATTACGAAAAACTATGAGACTCGATCGAAAAGTTTGTCAAAATGTGTGAAATATCAAGAAACGTTTTTTTTTACCATTTAATACATTAAAAAATAGTATTTGGCAGAAATGGACAATCGCGAATAGGAAGGCTGAGTAAAAAAGGATGTTAAAATGGAAATAATGTACATCGAAGAAAAAAGAGAGACAGATGGGGGGAAAAAAGAGGAAGGGAAGGAGATAGAGCTGTGAGAGGAAATTCTTGCTGCAATAACATTGGTTTGACGTCGCGGTGACGCGATGTGGTATTGTCAAGCGACGAGGCATCAGCAAAATGCCGGGCTCTTGGGTGGATTCGGAGGCGCGGAAGAGAGTACGGGAAACGAGGACACGTTCCCTCTAGGAAAGCGGTTCTGTATATCCTTGTGGTTGTTGGGCTTAGTGCCCATCGTCGAAATGCCGTTTTCATTGGGGTAGACATTGAGGAAGGGATGTGAAGAGAGTGAAAGAAAGAGAAGATATGTTGAGTAAAAAGAGAGAGAGAGAAGGAGAAGCGAGGGGTGAATTGGAGGGGCGAGAGGTTGTCAGAGGGGTGAAACAACACCCCGTTCTCACTGGCTTGCTCCCTAAACGCGGCCAATAAAAACAACACTCCTGGGCTCACGTACTGGGGAACGGTGAACCAGAGAGAAAGAAATAAAAGAAAGAGAAAAAAGAATGAAGCGAGAGAGAGAGAGAGAGAGAGAGAGAGAGAGAGAGAGAGAGAGGAAGGTGCTCGTTGAATTATAAAAATAACAGACCGTCGCCATCGCCTCGCGATCGAACAATTGGCCGATTCAATTCCTGTCGCCTCTCTGTTCGTTCACCAAACTCGATGTTCGTGGATAATAACTATAGCGCGAAAAAGAACGAGGCAAAAAAAAAACAGCAAAAAGAGAAATAAAATGAGCAAAAGAGCAGCATTGTGACGGGAAATTTCCGGCTCTCATTCACTCACTATCGAAAATTCTTTTAGCGAACTCGAGGATGAGGATGCAAGAAGATGAAGAAAGAAAAAATGAAAAGTGACGACGAACAAACTGGCCAAAACCTTCTCTTTCTCCCTTTCTCTCTTTTTTTTACTCTTTCTCTCTTCTTCCCTCTCTCTCTTTCTTCATATACCGAGAACAAGATGCCAGGACGCTGAAGCTACGTTGCCCGAACTCAAAGAGATAAAATCTATAAATATGAGGGTGGCGCACGCGACCCATTCCAGTGTTTGTTCAACCAGGAATAACCCTCCGGGTTTCTTCATCGGTAAGGAAAAGACGAGCAAAAGAGAGAAAGAGAGAGAGAGAGAGAGAGTTGAACATGCAACAGAAAAAGAAAGGAAACTGAGCGAAAAGTGAGAAAAAAAAGAAGCCCCTGAAGAGGGTTTTTGGTTTTGCGGCTTAACGCCATATCCAAGACACGTCTGAGCATCACTATTTTATCGTAATACGTTGATACTGTACGACTTCATCATTCATCTTGACGCCATCCACAGCAACGTCAAATTCCTTAAAGCCTGTGAGAATTCCAACAATTTGTCGGCACGTGGCCAACGTTGATGATGAACCAGGCGAGAAAGAACGTATAGTGAAAACTTACAAAGTATAAGCAATAAAAAGATTTTTCCAATAAAACATCATCCAAAACACGAATTCAAAGATATTTTTTTCAAAATTCTACCCCCCACTTTGCTTATAACCAAACAGCGTAAGAATTCATACCGTAAAAACCTTTCAACAAATTTTATGCCACGTGAACTCGACCCGTTGAAGTTCCATTGATAACAAACAATCATTGAAAGTTAATGAACAAATGTGAATGCTGTAGAAATATTCGATCTGTCATTCCAAATAGTCAGCATTGAAAAAAACGTGAAATTTCCAAAGCCTGAGTGAATTCGAATAATTTGTCAACACATGTGGCCAATGACATCGAGGTTGCAGTGAAACAGGAAAATAAGATAATATTTTCTGATGTAGCATCTAAAAAAGTTCTCTATACAAGGAAATATGTCACGATTCTAAAGTCATAAGACAGTGTAGAAAAAAAAGAAAAAAAAAACATGAACGGGGTGAAAGTTAGTTAGCGGTAAACACAGCTCATCAATCTTCCGGACCATCATCGTCAGGACAGACCGCCGGGTGGCGAATGTACAACACAAACTCAAAACCGCCTCGTATATTAAGTTCTTTCGTAGAGACCGAGAAATCTGCCAGACGATTTGAAATATATATATTTTTTTCTCTGTCCAGAGATAGTCTTGAAGCTGCAAATCCTGCCACACGCAAACGACACGTGTATCCATTAAAATCCCAGCAGATCTCTCGTAATATTCATCATTTCGCGCCTTGAAATGACACCACGATAAATCCAACATTTTACAAAGTCTGCATCAATTTTTATCATTGTTTAATTCATTTTATAATTCAAGATGTAAACGTTGTCAAGAGTTGTCATTTTGGATTGAGTAGATGATGATTTTAATAAGAAATGATCGAATTAATAATTAAAAAAAAAAAGAATCAATCATTCGTAATTAATCGAGGGCTGATAAGAAAATGTATTTTGATAGACAAGACGTCCAAAAAAATGACAGCAAACTCCAAATTGTCCATTAAGTGAAAAAAAAACTAGGTCACCTTTTTTTGGGAGCCGAAAAACTTTCTCGTGGTTGTTCTCCAAGATCTCAAGCCATGAGAACTGTGACAGTGAGTCGAAAATGACCAAAGGTGGATACGAAGAGTGGATATGTGGGCCTGGGCTGGAACAGTCGCCATGCTTAACACTTTGGTGGACATTGACCAATAGAAGGACAAGCCGTTGAATCAAAGAGAGAAAGAGAGAGAGTGGGATAGAAGGGGGAGATCGTGGAGGTTTTGGTTCTCGAACGCCACACCCTCCATTGTGTGACGTTGTATCGACCGAAAGAGGCATCTGAAGCATATAGAAGCTGATGATGTTCTCCGGGCGCGCACCTTTCCCCGATTGTCCTCTAGATTCGTCCAGCAATCATCACCGCCAACCCTCTGAACCATAGAAAGGGAAACATCTACCAAATTCACCAACGTATAACGTATTATAGTCTAAACATGAAGCGAATTCTGAGAATGGAAATCTCTCATATTCTATCTGTATTTGTGTTTATCCATATCGGGCGTTCCAAAGAAAACATTGAAATTTCAACTTGAAGTCGGAACATCTACGTAATCAGGGAGCAATCAATTAATATCTGACAGCCAAGTACGCCTTGATCAGAATCAGGGAGAGATAAGGAAAAGAGAGAAAAAAGAATAAAGAACTCATTACCGTTTTTTGAACCCTGTGCCTTCACTTCAAACGGCGAAACTCATAGGACGATAGTCCTCGTCCATTTTTCTCTGGAGGATTTTGCTCAAATTTGTCCAGATTTTAATTGTTTAGTGACAGCCAATCCGGTGAAGCGATAAGAATAACTGAGCGTGGCTCACGGTCATTGATAACGTTACAGCCAATCAACCGCAGTGTAAAAGACGTCACGAGCGTCCCCCACTTCCCCCAGTTTCTTATCGCAACAGCGGATTGGCTGTCACGAATCAAAGAATATCTCATCAATGATGCATCCTAGAAAAAAATGGCTAAGAACTTATCATTTGAAAACTTGATGATCTACAAATGCTTCGATTCTTGTAGACAACTTTTGGGACATCTTGTATACAGAGAACTTGGTAGCACTCGAGGGGATTGTTGCAAAGAGAAGAGCTACGATGTATAGAGCTGGAAGAAGAGAAGCGTTTGCGAATAGACGGAGACGAGGGGATTGCCAGGGTGGAGCCATCAACTCTTGGGGCTTTTCGTTGTACGATAGAGAAACGTCGAGCCGAGCTCTACAACCCCCTTCCCCCCTCCTCTTTTCTGTCTCTTCACTCTTGCTATATATACGGCAGAGCCCTCGAATAATATTTTGATAGCGCCCGCGACCGTACACCCCTTCCACCACACTCTTCCATTGCCCATCAACTCTATATATCCTGCATGTAGGAGTCCTCACTCCCTCAAAAACGACCCACATATCCAGCCATGCCAGGAAATTATTTTTCACGCTCTATCATCCTTTCGCCTATTATACTGGCTTCCCCCTTTATACATAACTTTTTATTTTTCTTTTTTCTTTTTTGCCTTTTTCTCACCCACACACACATACCTCCAAATGTGTATAAATTTGTGCATACTTATCTAGTCTCTATTTTTCGGGGACTTTCGTTATGAAAACACGACTCGTCAGGTAGCCAATGTAAACAATCGTTTCTTGTATACATCTACACGATTCACTGTATGTGACAAACATGCACATAACTCTCTGACAATGTTGTACCCTGGAATGGATTCTCAATGACTAAATCATCATCTTCGTCTCGTCATTGAGTCCACCAAAGAAAATACCTAACGAGGCTTTCATTGGTTTGACAGGTACACAAGGGGTTGAAGGCTTTGGGACACTTGCCCTTTTACGTGTCACGAGAAAAATGAGTGTTGGATCAAAGAGAAAAACTACTTTTTGATTATTCTTTAAAATCATCAACATTTGGAGCTTATGAGGATTTTTGGAAAGAAATTGAAGGAGATTTTGAAACTGATTTCGCTTACGAACCTGGTGGCATTTTTCACAGACCAGTAAGTGAATGAAACTCAACGAGAATCGAGTCTGCCAAACTTTCTTGACTTTCTAAATCCTACCACCGAGTGAGTTGAAGGAAATTTTATATCTTGTTGCTTTTCTTGCAAGGAACACAACGTATGAAGTCTCTTGAGAAACAAAAGGTCGGTATTTATGTAATTAAGGGGTGCGAAACTTTGGGATTTTACGATCTTTTGATTCGTAGCAGCCGCGAGTAAGAAATAAAAAAACGTTTGTCTACTACACCGGCTGTGTTCGGTAAACGGCAATACCCAACGGCTGTCTCTTCCTCAAACGCACTCGCAGACTGACAAGCCATCAGCCCAGGGCTTGACGCCTTCACCAAACTTTTTTTTTTCTTCTTTCTTACATTTACACGTTTTCACTCACGAGAACTACACCATCATCGCGTCTCGTGAATTAAAAATAAATTTTACCCAATATATACACTAGCGTCTTACGTTTAATGGCTTTTTCGAACTCGCAGTCTTCCCTGATAAACCACAAGATATCGATCAATATCGAGCCCTGTTCAAGCCTCGAAAAATCAAATATTTCTCGAAAATTATTATAACTCATTAAAAATGCCGCTCATTTACGAATTTTTTCTTTACTGTTGTTGTCAGTGACCCCAAAAATTCATGCCAAAAAGTTCAAAAATCTCTTTCGATTTAACAAAAATCCGATAATTTCGATCAAACGTTTAAAAAAAATGTAACAAATAATTTTGAAGGATTGAACACGTCATAATGAAAATTGATGCAAATCCAAATGTCTATTTCCCAATTTTCATTTAGTGACATCCTAAAAAAACATAATAAGATAACTGTCACAACATCTTATGAAATATAAAAAAGTGTTAATGTTATTGATTCGTGATTTCAAAACGAAGATGTGAGACGATCATGCGATTATTTTGATGGATCGAACTGCGTTACGGGGAGTTGAGGACGCGTGTGAAACTCTCGTGTGGTCGAGATTCTCGTAATCCATAAGATAATCCAATAAACGTTGTCGATAGAAATTCCATCAACATTGAGAGGAGAACGAATTTGGGGGTAGCGTTGAAAATGGTAATAAAAAGAAGACGAGAGGAAGATGAAGAGAAGTAAAAAAAAAAAAAAAAAAGAACGAAGAACGTAAAGAATTGAAGAGTGAATAAAATAGTGTAGGAGAAAAGGTAGAGCAGTGGATGAAGACAGGTAGAGGATTTAAAGAATCCGTCAAATCGTTCGAAGTCTTTGTGCACCCTTCGTTTCCCGCGAGCTGACAAGTGCAGCGAAGCTTTTTTTTTCTTTTTTTATTGGCGTCTTTGTAATCGAAGGCATTTTGGCTCAAGATTTTATTTATTTATTTTTTTCATCCCATTAGTATTTTTTCTCGCTTGGATAATTGTTACATTTTCTTTCTCACTTTATCTCGAGGGCGAGGATTCTAACGTGATTCGCGTTTGTTGTGGTGTCCGTGAACCCGAGCGTGTTGCTCACACGTGTTTGGAACGATTTTTTTTTTTTTTTCTTACAGTCGTGCAGGTGATTCACGTGTGGCATTTCTCGGTTCTCTGAGCTCTTTTGTTATGTGCCATATAAAATGACCAGGATAGCAAAGTAGTGAATCAAATCCTTGGATGTACTTTATCCACTCTATTATTATATATCGTAAGGTCGATCATTTTCAAAGCAAAATACAGTACGGTAGGCTGGATTACTTGTCCTTTTAGAGCAAATTAAAAAAAAAAAAAAAAAAAGAAATTCCCAGAGAGAATATACTTGCGAGATTCCATTTGGGAGTATTCGTCGCGGGGATTCTCATCTGGACCACCAAGAAAGAAGCAGGAGGTTAAATGTGAACTTTTTATCATTTTATCATCGTTTTATATTTTTAATCAAAAAAAAAAAAAACACCAAAAAAGTACCGAAACATTAGATCGTTGAAGAAAAATCCAGCGAGCTCCTAAACGCTGTTTTTTGTGTCGATTTTTTTTCTACGAGTCTTTCACGAGTAACTCATTAATTCTATAATTGATTGTTATGTGGGATTAGAGCTAGTGTGGTCGACAACGACATACCGAAGTCGTAAAGACTCGGATGGCGCGATATAGATGAACGAGAAAGCAAAGGGAAATAAAAGAGACGGAGGAGAACGATATATATTCGGATGGGCGCCTAATTCGAGATGTTTATCCAAGACTCGCGGACGCTCGCGTATATAGATCGCACATCTAGAGTGTGGACCACGAGACCGTACCAAAGAGAAGAATATTGTGGAATACAGTGTGTCTCAGTAATTGACATGAAAATAGCTGCAATTGGAAGATCATTAAATTCTGAAGAAAAAAGTTCTTAGCCATTTGTTTCTACGATCAATCGTTGACGAGATATTTGTTGATCAATGTCGTGATTTTTTCTGGACCATCCACCGGATTGGTGACCATTAATCAATCAATATTTCATCAACGATCCTTCGGAGACAAAAAAGCTCAAGGACTTTTATCTCTGGAATTTCCTCATCTAACGATTCCCCTAGACTTTGAACCCCATTTTTACGACACCCACTACTTTTATATGAAACTGTAAAATGGGCAGATTGAGGATTTCCCATCTCGATCCTTCTCGGCAACTTCTCTTAATTCATACGCTCCACTCTGTTGTTCCAGCTTAAGCTTAAAAGCGAGAGCCTCTCGTAGCTCGAGCAAATTTATTAAAATGGTTATATTTTAGCCTCTGGCAAAGTCTACATATCTCACGGTCATAGCTCACGAACAGAGAAGAGGAAGGAACTAAAATCATTCTGTAACGAAAATTATTCCTAAGTAACTTATTCTAAAATGAGGAAATCGATAAACATCGGTTGTAACTTTTATTCAAAACAAATGATGTTTTAAAAAAGTGTTTAGGATTTTTTGAGTTTCTTACAATTTTGTTTTGCAGTTGCTTTATTGACAATTCTTTAAATCATTTTCCAAAACACTCGTTTATTAAAAATATTAAAAATTACTGTTGTGGCATTCGATGTATTTAAAATTGGAAAAAAATGAGCCGCTCTCACAGAAACTCTGATAGAACGTACTTAAGTTCTGAAAGTCTGCAAGCCACAGAAGCGAGGCCGCGTTTCATGCAGTTACGAAACGAAGAAGCCTGGGAAAAGTGCTTTTACGAAATTTTTACTCACAGGAAAAAAGGGGAGAGAGGAAAAGAGAGAAAAAATATTGAATTACAGCGACGAGAAGTGAGGGGGGTAAAGGGCCTGAAAACGACGTCGACGACGACGACGACGACGGTGACAGGGAAACCCAACGTTTCTCGACTGTCATGACGCTTCCAAATGAAATAGTCATCCTGTCGGCCACACAGACGCACACAGAGCGACTGGAGGATGGAATATACAAACTTTTTGCTTCTGTCTCGCGTTGGAAGGGATGAGTTATTTTTTTTTTTTTTTTTTTTCAACAAGAATTGGGGAGTCGAGGCTGTCAAACGGTCATGTGTGTTGGGAGGATTGGAAAATCGAGTAGGAAACTGAAAAAGGAAAAAGGGATAAAAACGAAGGGGGCTGGGGGAGGAGAAAGAGAAAAGAGGAGTTCATTCGATGTGCAAATCGGTTTAACGAGAGAATTGCAGTATTTTTCCTCTTCTCCATTACTTTTACGTTACACACGTATTCGCCAATGACGCGCTACCATCACCGATAAAATAACAAGCTCTTGTTCGTGCGGCTGATGGAGTTGACTGTTAAACGACAGGTAGAAGAGACAGCTTTGCAGGAAATTTCAGCGACCGTTTGCATTCGAATGAAGTGGCTACTGATAATAAATACCTTTTTATTTTTATTTTTTTATTTAATAATTGACAATTCAAAAACATGCCTCATTGAATCCGGAACAATAATGATACATGTGATTTCTACGATGATAATAATAATGACGGTTTTTCATTGTCATTATTATTCTGGGGGAGGGTGACGAGGGATGAATAAATATCTTGGATCGATAAATGAAATTAATGGTATTTGTATTTTTTATCAATACAAAATAATTTTTAAGCTGGTTTATATAATTTTTGTTTAATTAACTCTTCTCGTTGATACACTGGGTCAAAATGAACCTGACAAATTTTGCCACCTCAATTATTTCCACCTCAGCAACATTTAACCATTTTATAATTCACTTGTTCAAAGAAATATCTTTTTTTCTCATTTCTATTTTGAAGTTTGCGAATCGAATGAATTTCACTCGTTCTAATTTTTTTCATTTAATTCCTCAACATTCATTAAACTAACTAACAATAATAAGAACTTTGGAAACTTACGAATTTTTTGTCATCTCTTCTCTGCACAAATATCTCGACAACATTATTGATTAATGTGTACGTTATAATACGACGTGAGAGAAAATAAATTGTGGTTTCGTTTAATTATCGAAAAATTAGTGACATCGTCGTAAAAATAGTTTATATGTGTTGTTGCCAGTGGAAGAGAGGAGCTAGTGGAAAAGAAATATATAGCATAGGAAACTGAGTCTGTGCTTTGTTTGTTCAGCCGCAACTTCTCTAAATCTTTTGTGGCTGTATTGAGCAGGGTACCGAGAGAAGACGATGAGCAAGAGAGCAAAAGAGAAAGAGAACGTGAGAGAGAAAGAGAGAGAGAAGTATGGGATTTAGGCTGGTTTTGTCTCGTGCCCGATTACATATGTGGCCAAGTATGGAATTCGTCTTTTTCCCTTACCCCATCAAGCAGAAGAGTTTTGCTTGAGAAATCCCTCAAAAATTTCGACAGACCCTTTTATAGCCACGAGGCACTTATAGGGATTGATTAATAACACGAAAATATTCATCGGTCATCGATATTTTTGCAACGTTTAAATTATAAAAAAAAAAAACAACAACAAGTTTGTCTATTGGAAAATTGATTATTATAAAAACCGATAAATTTCACTTCATCTCTATAGAAACTCAATTTAATGTCAATGAAAAAAAATGTCATTTGGTAAAAAAACATTCGAACATACGCAACAATGAATCGAAAATTTGTTAATTTCAAGTATTTCATTAATAAACATACAAGATTTTTCAAGAAAACATGTTACAAAAGAATTTTTTTATTTAGCACGACAAATAATCAACTCGATATTTATATTAAATTATTTAAAAAATAAACAATCAACATTTTCGAACAAAACACATTTGAAAACATAACTATTTGTGCACATTGGGAGTTAGAAAAATACGATTACGTATTGAGAATGCATTTTTATCGGTAACCAAATAAAATTCTTCCATTAATGAGAATAAATTCTTCATTGTTAATTGTGGCTCAGCCATTTTTATCTCTTCATTATCAAATTGCATTCATACGTGCTAAATTTCAATTAATTTTCTGAGACAAAGTGTTAAATTCAATAACCGACAAAAAAATTATGATCAAATAAATTATTCGTTGAAAAAGATTGAAATATTTCGAAAATTTGATAAAACTTATAGGATTTTTGAAAATTTGATGAAATATATTTGAATTTGTAAGTATTTTCGAATTGAATGATAACTCAATGTACGATCGTAAGATAAATGAGATATTGTTTAATATTGTGTGTCGAATGAAAGGATCAATGGAGAGAGATTGTTATGAGAAGTTGCAAAGTGAAAATGATGTTGACTCGGGGTTGAACTCGTCACTTCGTCAACTCAACCAGCAGCATCATCACCGTCGGAGCACTCTATACTCAAAAGAAATAAAGCAAAAGACAGAGAGAGAGAGATAGAGAGCAAAAGAGAGAAAGATAGAGATAAATTTTCGTAGGTAATACTACTATATCGTTTAGCTCCATGTCGTTTGGTCGAAACACAGATCGGCTGTCTAAAAGACACCGAGCAACAGCCAAGACAAACCTAAAATGCTTGTTAACCAAACAGTCGGAATTAGCCAGCGTCGGAGAGAAAACTATCGCGGGGTGTGGTCCCCTCGAAATTTCTACCGGGAGAAAATCCTTACGAGTTTTAAAGAGAGTAAAGAGGAAGAGCAAGGAAGACTTTGCTTCGCGATCACCAAACTTTCGTTCATCCCCTTAACGTCGGATGAAAAAATAAAAAATAAAAAATTCACGTAGTATTCGCCAGTTTTTTATGATTATTTCTATAAAAATAAAAAAAAAAAAGAAAACAATCAATTACGAATACAGATTCAAGACATGAAGTTAATTCATCAAGTTTTTTGAAGTGCTTTGAAAAATCAGGGAGGTCAAAAAAGCAGAAAAAAGAAAAACGTATCGAAATTTCATTGAAAGTTAATTTTGAATATAATGATTTTTTTAAAATTATTTCCAATACGATATTCTCTTAGTTTTTGTTTGTTTGAAAACAAAGCATCGCTATCAAATAAATTACCCAAAATTTGTTTATCCAAAAACGCGATTTGAACGATCGTTTCAACAAAAATAAAAGCAAGACAGAAATTTCGAATAACAAAAAAGACGAGGAATTCGAAAAAAAAGTTAAAAAACAATACAATAAAAAGAAAGAGAGAGAAAGAGAGTGATTCAGACGTGCACGCGAGTATCGTGGATGTGCGTTTTTACGCAATCACACTAATTTTTTTGCCCGTCTGGTTGTTGAGCAAACGAAAGGCTGCAATCGCGTGCATAATTACGCAGAATAATAAAAATAAAGGAAAAAAGAGAGAAAAAAAAAGACGACAAAGAAGAAAGAAAAAGCGACAGAGCGAGTGAACGAGACTCGCGCCTCGCACCTGTGAACACTGAAGTCCGGAGACCAGATCACAAACAAAATATTATTTCCCAATGCGCATTATTTCGCCGCAGATACAAATTAATCACGAGCTAATAAGACAACCTTCTTTTTTCATCGTTTTTTTTTCTTCTTTTTTATTATTGTCAATCGAAGAGTTATTATTCTCGAGTTATTTGTATTGACACACGATGTGTGTCGAGCGAAAAATAAAAGTGTCGAGCAGCAGGTCGCGTTTGGATGGAAAAACTCGAACGCGTATGCCTTTGGCAAAGAAATAATGGAGCTGTCATGAATCGCATGTCGTTCGATGCAACGAGATTATTACGTTTGGATAGATCGAGCAAACTGCACAGAGATGTGATTGAAATTCTCATTTCTCTCTTTTTCTTCATCCCCTTCACGACAGAAGAGTACATTTAAATATAGACATCCCGTACGAGATATATCGAGAGTATATTCAGAGTGAGAAAAAAAATATGGAAAAGAGAAGAAGAAAGACGAAGAGAACAAAAATAAAGTAAGAGAGAGAGAGAGAGAGAGGGAGAGAGAAATTGACAGGGGCTGAAAAAAGGGGTGAGAGAATAATGAGGGAATCGTACTTCCATGTAAGGAGCATATAGAAAGCTTATGTTGCATACACACAGATGTATTCATGCACTTTGACGTTTATGTGAATATATATATGTGTATATATATATATATATATATATATATATATAATGGGGATTGAGTTATAGTGCAAACCCTATCTGTTCGAGCCAACCACGGAATATCACTGGCCCGCAAACCGCGCATACAGATAATCCTCGTCGTTCCATTGATATGCTGATGGTGGTACTTGTCGCGTGAAATTGCCACCCGGTATCCATATTGCAACGTGCCATTTACTGTGTCCTTCCATATCCATGTGTACTTTTGTGTATGTGTGTGTGTGTGTGTGTGAGTGTCGATGTTAGTGTATAAGCAGAAGGATAAAATATATGCTGGCACGTAACATTGTGTCTAGAGCCAGGGATTTCGATTCCGACGGCCTTTTTTGATGGAGAGTTCTCTCTATCCCATTATCAACGAATACACGAGAGATATCAAAGTTCCGGTGCTTGAATCCTATCGCTCCACGTGCACGCACTCTCAATGTATTTCATTGAAATTTGCACTTGATTAAAATTTTATTATAGCGTTTTTAATTAGTTTGTTGTATTTTGTAATTCGTTAATCGATCATCGGACATCTTCGTTTGTAGGGTTCAATGGATTTGCTTGTGGCAAAAAAGATTTGTTGGATTTAAACTTTTCATAGAAGTTCTTTGAGGCAGAAAATTTATTGCTCCATTTAAATATCGGTTTGGTAGAGAAAATGGCGAATTGTGACTAAAGAAGTGGAAATTATTATTTGAAATGTTTGTTTATTCGAGAAACTGATGACTGTGTCGTTGAGTCCTGAGCGAACAGTTGATTTTTGGGGTTTCAACGATTTCTACTATTTCGGTGAATAAATTTATCAAGGGAGGAAATCAATGGCTACAAATTCATGAGATTCAAACGAAAATTACGATGGAAAACATTATATTTTTTTTGCGCAAAAATTAAACGATTTTTTGGTGGAAAAATGAAAACACAGATAATGGAGAATGTGCAGCAAGGAATTTTCAAACTGTTTGTTATTTCTGTACGTCTCTCAACGAGCCAGAGAGAGAGAGAGAGAGAGAGAGAGAGAGAGAGAGAGAGAGAGAGAGAGAGAGAGATACATATATATAATTTGCACATTAATGGAGAAGCGTCATACAATTTTTGTTCCTCTTTCTTCCTCTTCTTCTCCTTCTGTCTCTTTTGGGAAGAGATATAAACCGTGGAATTATGTGGAAGCGAGAGACACGATGCAGGCCATCATTTGGTTCGATGTAACGAAATTGAACATATGCACTGGCGCAGATTTTGTATCGAAAAAGAAGGAAATAGAGAGTCGATTAAAAATAACGTGCAAAATACGTAAAAGAAAACGTCATGTCGATTGAAAGTTCTGGTTCCGCGCTTAGTTTTCTATTTATGGAAAGTTCTGATGAAAAATAACGATGTGACAGTATTGTCACGTGATCGAAATAGAGAACAGGATGTGGCCGTTTGTCCAAGGGTTGGAGGGAACCTGTCAAAAGTTCCAAAGTTCTCATTTCTCGAAGAAAACTTTGAGGGGACGGAGAAGTTCTCGATATGGGTTTGCCATGGAGAGACAGTAATGGTTCTGGTGTGGTCCGCGTGGAATTAAATTTCATCTTATAGTGTAAACAAACCCGAAGACATCGTGCATATGGAAATCCGAAAATCTCGATGACATTTTTTCTGTTGAAAGGGAATCTTTCCTCATCAGCGATAAACATTTTTTATTTTTTTATTTTTCAGTCTTAATTGAAAGAAGAAAATAGAATAAAATAATGGACGAGAAAAGGACACGATTCGTGCGTCGACCATGCGGTTCTTCTTGGCTTTAATACTCTCAAGCTCTAAACCCAAATCCACGTTTATTGTTTCTTCTTGGTAGCAGAGGGGAAAAAAAAGGGTGCACATTATTATCGTAACATAGACTTAGACATTGGGCATCCGCACGAGCTATACACACTTCGCTTCTTTTGGGATAGGTCATGGGGTGCAAGTATGAATATATACATACACACACACACACACACGTGACGACGTTTATTTTCCAAAGGTTTTGAAATTTCCTAAACACTCGAGCTTTCTCTACACTTCTATATACAGCCATATCGTACTGATAAATGTTGCGGCTTACATATATATCTTTTTAGAATTCAGTGCACATAAATGTCCTGTTAAAAAAATATATGTCATGTTTATTTGCTACCAATGAATTTATTTGTTGCATTTCTTTTTCCAACGATTTAGCTGTTCAGAAAAACTTATCTGTATTCGAGATACTGACAACCATTTCATTTGGTGGCAGTGTGAATTGAAAGGAAGATAAAAAATACAGGAAGAAGAAATATTAAAAAAAAACTCATTCAAACTTGAGCAATGAATGATTTATCTATTTAATTAGTCATGCATTGGATGTAAATAACTTTTTGTTGCCTCAGAACTTGCAAGTATGCAGAGCTACCGAATTATTTGTTTGTTCATTCGACATAACCATGAGTTTAGCTTTCGATCAAACAAGTGTAAAATCATCGATTTACTGATTCACTATCCACTCAATTGTTGAAAAACTTGTCGATAAGTATATGGAATTAATTAACTACCAGAAGCAGCAGGTTCAAGGTCAATAGAATATGGGTTACCAATGACGTAATCCAATGTTATGAGATGGAACAGTTTAGACGTCATGAATGATATGGGAAGCTGAGGACACTTGCCTTGTGTCCTTTGCAATGATGATGTTTAGGTGTCTGTCTCTCGGGGATCTCCAAGGTAAACGTTTCTCTTGGCATCTTAGTGTGTACTCTGGTTGCGGACCGATGACTGAGACTCGCATCACTTGGTCATCAAAAGAGACGAGATGGAGGATGAGAAGATGAGAGTTTGGGATGTTGAGGTTAGATGAAGTTTTGGATAATAAAATGTGTTCTATCTACGAATGGGACTTGGATGGTGGAAGGTACTTTGATGGATAAGTAGTCAGCCATATATTTATAAATATCCATAAAATGCGATGGATCGAAAAGAAAGGAAGGAAATTCGGAGGAAAAATTCGTAGTATCTTTCTACATCCACCCCCTCGGTAAAATGGTGGCAAAGAGGGATAGAGCAAGGATGATGAAGAGAGAGATGTGTCCCTCGAGTGTTTTTGCAAGGCGGGGAGTCGAACCCTTGAAAAAACAGTCGCCAAATTGAATCCCTCGAGTACAAAAACTGGCTCTTTTCACTTGCACGTTCTATATTCCATATCACACCCTCTTATTCCATCTATCGTTCCTTTATTCTCTCAAACCATAAGTATATACCGTGTTATAAAGTACTCGAACGCGCCCTCGAGCTTTTCCCAACTTTAGTGTCGAGTATACGATCTTCATTGAGTGTTGCTCCCTTCGTTGGATAAGTTCCCTTGGCTTTCGGCACTTTCCGAAAGGGACAGAAAGAGGATAAAGGAGGCTGGTGATGTTTCAGTCCAGGGTATTAATGTGCCAAATGCTAAAGCATTTCAGCAGGTATCAAAGAAGAGTGTGAATTAAAAAGAATTTCAGTAACCTTTTCGCGAATTTTCCAGTCCTAAATCGGTTATCTTTATCTCGCGTTTACGCCACGTTTTTTGAGCTCCCTGTTTCTCGTCACTGGGATGAAATTTCGAACTGCGGTAGAGAGAAGAGAGAGGGATTGTAGAGGACGAGAGATGAAGAGAGAAAGAGAAAGAGAGAGAACAGTGCCGTGGGCGTAACTCGGCTGACAAGGTAGACTTGATAGTCTCGATGCGATGTCAGCTAAAAGTGATCTACGTGAAAGAGGTTCGAGGTGCTTAAAGTTGAATGGGCGTGGACCCAACGAAAAGGGGTAATTCCAACGTTGGTTCAGAGCTCCCTAGTTGGTTGAACGGATTTTGGGGGGCGTGGCTGGAAGGGGATTCCTAGCCAATCGGTCTCTTCATGTAGTTTCTATTCCGGGCAGGACTCGAGAATTTTCCTGATTTTTCCTCGTTCCCTTCTCCCACGCAGAACTCCCCCGACAAAGAAGATAGGCCCGGGGTGAGAGGGGCACAATGTAGAAACATCGTGAGGATGCTTGGAACGCTTGGTTGGCCTGATGGAGGTGGTGCAACGCTTGGTGGTAGTGGTGGTGGCTGGAAAATCGTCGTACTGGTCGGTTCTCGCGCAGCCCGGCAACTAGCTTCGACTTCGAAAGCCTCGACACTCCGCCACGAGCAGGACGAGAGGCCCCAGTGTGTTTTTACTCGGGGCTGAGTAAACGAGTACCTTGTTGTGTATAATAATACGATACGAACCCATACAGACACACAGAGAGAGAGAGAGAGAGAGAAAGAGAGAAAGACAGAGAGAGAGAGTGAGCGAGAGAGGAAGAGAGTGAGTGAGTGAGAGTGTACGTGCAACAAAGAAAGAAAGACATCGAGAGAACGTGTTGGAATCTCTTTGAGTATCTGTTATACGATTTTCGATTTTTGTACGCCAACGCAAAATGATGAACAACAATCGTTAAAAGCATCCGAATCGTGCTTCGTTTTAAACTTAAACCACAGTTGAAAAAGTGTTAAAAACATCCAATTTAAATCGTGAGGAAAAAAAAACCATGTTTTATAGTTTTGTGACATTTTTTATGTGGTGAAAAGTATGGTACAGTGATTCAATTGTTGTTTTTCAAGAAATTCGTAATTGACGATATATTCATATTTATAAAAAAGGAAAAAATAAATTTAAGTGTATTGCCAGCGCGCGTGATGAGAAGTTGTTGATTTTTGGAATATTCGTTCAACCAGTTATTCGAATTGGAAAGTGCTTCGAGTGAATCATCTTTATCAGGATTTTGGCAATAAGTTTCCAAAAGGACATTCCCGTGGAAGAGTTTTATTGTCAAGATGCATACTCTTTTCGGTGAACAAAATGCCTATTATCGGCATGCGACGGGTGTGCCAGTGGGTATGGGAACACCCTCTTATCCAGGGGTCGGAGCTGGACCGGGTTATTACGAGCAATATCGTTATGGGGGTTACGCGACAGCGACGGGTTATCCGGTAGCGGGTATAACGCAACAGCACATGCACCATCCTGGCAAGGACATGGTAAAACCGCCATATTCTTACATAGCTTTGATTGCGATGGCGATACAAAACGCGCCGGATAAGAAGATAACGTTAAATGGAATTTACCAATTTATAATGGAGCGTTTTCCATACTACCGTGAAAATAAACAAGGCTGGCAGAATTCCATAAGACACAATCTCAGTCTGAACGAATGTTTCGTAAAAGTACCACGGGACGATAAGAAACCAGGCAAAGGAAGTTACTGGTCGTTGGATCCCGACAGTTACAACATGTTTGACAACGGTTCGTACCTCAGAAGAAGGCGGCGTTTCAAGAAGAAGGATGCATTGAAGGAAAAAGAGGAAGCGCTTAAACGTCAGGGTATCGTTACGGAGAAGAGGCTCGAAGACACGAAGCCAATGGTCTCAGGAGGAAGTATACAAAGCTCGGAAGTTGGTAGCGCAAAGAAATTAGGTGCGATGGACTGCAAACAACCGAAGAGAGAACCAATGACCGAGCAATCGCACTGCATGAGTAGCAACGTTGGGAAATACTCGGGTCATGGGATTTCCACCATTTCAGACTCCAAGACTGTAACAACAACCTCGTCTTCCGTCATACAAAGCTCACTTGGACATCAGTCCAGTGGTCATCAAGTACATCCTGGACATCCTGGTGTTCACCAGGACGTCACAATGAACGACGTAACGATGGGTCTTGATCCCGCGGCTTTCAGTGTTGACGCATTGATGACCAGTCGCGAAAATTCTGCTGCTTCCCTCATGGCATCAAACAACAGAGAACATTCACACCCTCATTCACATCATCCGCACACCCTACAACATTCACATGGACCACATTCCAATCATGGACACTCTCTGATGACTTCTGCCTCGAGGGATCCAATGAGCTCGATAGGAACGAGGGATCATTCGGGTAGTGGCGGCGGCAGTGGCACCGGTTCTGCTTCGGGTGTTGGTAGCGTTGTTAGTGGCTCGACAACTACGACAACCAGCGTTTCTGCTGCTGCCATGATGGCTTCCTCCGGCTATGGACATGTCACGTCTTCAAGACTAAATCCTTCACCACCCACCAGCATGTATCCTGCTTATTGTCCAACTACTGCCACCGGTGGATACATCATGGACCATGGTGATTACAATGTTGCTGCTACCGTTAGAAATCATGGGGCAGGCCACACGCAATGGTACCAAGAATCAGCGAGTCCTGATCCTGGTGCCATTTACCAGGATACACAATCACCGAGTTGTCAAATGTACAGGTAAGCAATCAATCGATCAAACATGTTATTCCGATTGAAAAACGATCTTCTATCGCTTCACGAAACTTACATTTCCTATCAACAATCCCAATTGAATCATCTTCTCAACTTTTTTGCCACAATTTCCCTTGTCAGGTTGTAAAATCTTATCGAGTGTGCAACCATCAGTTGTATCGTCAAGAACTTGACCAAAATTTGAGTTCTTTCGTCAAAACTGAACCCATAACTTAAGGGCTAAACTTTTGTTGGAAAATTCGTTATCAATGACGTGTAACGTTTCTTTCCGAATGTTGTCTGATGAGATTCTGTCAGGGGGATTAAATTATGGAAATGTAAATCATGCAGCGTCTCTTTTTGACAATTTTTTTGTAGATCAAGTCCACCAACTCCTTTATCCTCGGGTGCAGCGCCTTCGCCACCGCTTTATCATCGTTACTACCAAGACTGCAACGCGGTAAACACCAGCGGAAATTTGCCGATAACGCTTCACAAGTACTGAGAATACAGAAACTCAAGATCCCTGGGCAGGGATCTTGATTTGTCGTCGTTAAATCATCATAATCATTACCATCACCATCACAATTTGCAGCTGGAACAGCAGCAACATAGTTACATGGATCCTTGCGTCGTTTACGTGAAACAAGAGTGGAACTCTTCACCGGAGGAAATGTCCAAGGATTGGAATTGAAAGGGTAAAAAAAAGGAGATGAAAAAATAGAAAAACAACAACAAAACCAATAATTAACGCTGTATCATAAATTGAAAATTAGCAATTTGAGCAAAGGTGATAAAAAATATATAACGAAAAGCAAAAGATTAAAAAAAAAAAAAAAAAAAAAATGAAGAAAAGAGCAAACACTCGAAATCGAACTTTATCGCAGAGCGAAGAGAATCGATGGGACACCTGTACAAATTTCTCGATCTCGTATGTACTGACCTGACCCAACCTGAGCAATTCTTTTTTTGTTTTTTTTTTTTTTTTTTTTTTCAATTTTGTATTTTTCTCTAGTTTCTTCGTGTCAGTGTTCGCGTCACTAGTGCAAAATTTATATATATATCAAATATATAGACACCGTTGGAGCAATCTACTCTTCGTTATACTCTTTTTCGCTCTCTCTCTCTTTCTCTCTCTCGTTCTCTCGATCCTTGGCTGCCTCTGTGGCGTAATAGACAACTGTGCAAACGGCAACATCACGACGAAGAGGAAAAACGGTGCAAACATCAGGATCGCTGACGGTTTGCGTTCTTTTTCCCTCATTGGCGTTTTTACGCGAGCAAATATATTTGTTTGCCGATTGTCTGCGGTCGTCTCGTGCTTCGGGACGGTGTATGTGCGAGCAAAAAAAAAAGAAAAAAAAAGAAACAATTATGCATTGGTACACATGTGTGAAGCGTCAGAGGGGAGGAGGGAAGGAGTTTTTTCAGCAGGTGAGGACGAATCAAAGTCACTTATCAAAATTTTCAGCCTCGATTGAAAAACACGATTTTCACACTTGCACCACCGCAGAAGCATTAAAAAGCGAGAGAAAGAGAGTTTGTTAAGTAAATTCCTCGTGATACTCGGGATAGAAGTGTCAATGCAAAAAAAATTAAATACTAAAAAATGCGCATTTATATAATAATATACAGAATTATACATACGTAAAAAAAAAAAAAGAGAAAAAACAAAAAAAAAAAAAAACAAAATAAAACGTCATTCCTGAGCAATCGAGAGACAAAAAAATACCCCAAACTCGAGGACGTTCGTAATAAGAGAGATAATTTATTCGATGGTAAATGTATAGAGGAATGACAATTAATAAGCGTATTATTTACAATATCGCTTGAACACACACACACAACAAAATATTATGTGAATAGACGAAATATTAAGGGATTAGAAATTCAACGAGGAGACGCTTTACCGATAACGTGAAATATTCTTTATCGAGATTCTTAGATACTCATTCTGCGTGTATATTATTAAATATATAAAGAGTATATAAATACATTATATATATTAGATTTAGATTGTATAGTCGATAGTTTATCTGAATATATATTATATATATATATAAATACATATATATATAATATGTAAATGTAAATGTACGATAGTGATGGATATGTACGTTTCGCTAGCAGCGAAAAATTCATTGGTATCATTATTACTATTATTATTATTATTATTATTATTATTATTATTATTATTATTATTATTATTATTATTATTAATAGAGGATTTTTCGCAAATATGCGAACGTTCCAAAATAAAATATTATACAAAGAATAATACTATTGCTGTTTTTTTTTTTCAATATATTTCCGAAAACCCATTCTTCGTCGATGTTCTCCTGATTATAATAAATTCAGTGAAAAATTGATAGTTTTTATATCGTTCAAATGGTTTGTTAAGAAATGCAAAATAATTAGCTTTTGACAGTGGAATAAAAAACTTAGTTCGGGTCGAAATGACCCAGTGTGTCAACGAAGAGGGAAAAAATGAAATGTTTCATAAGAGAGGAAAATACAAATTTTCGAATAACTAAGAATAATTATGGAAATAAATATCGATGTTCATAATTCTAGAGATTATTGGATAAATGGTGAATAATAAATTTTAAATTAATAATTTGCCATAAGTCTGTCAGAATTCGATTTGACTTACAATTCGTTGATTTTTTTCTTCATTATTCTCATTGCTTAATATTGCGAAGAGACCCACTAAAGAAATAAAAAGTGAGAGAGTGCTTTGCACATGGAAATATTGTCGATAAGTTTTGGCGTGAGGATCCAAACATCGTGGTAACTAAATCACTTGGATTTTGTTGGATTTACGAGCAAAATTTGTATACTTTAACAGAGGTTTTCGAATGGCGAATCAGACCAACGTCCGACGCTAGAAGAGAAGAGAGCTTTCGGGATGGGCAATTGATTATACTTCGCAGTGAAGATGCTTGCGGTTTGCAACGCGAATTTTCCATCTTCTTGTTCCTCTTTCTTCCTTCTATTACAAATCTCCTATTTTCACTCTGTCTTACAAACTGATTTTCCCCTTCTCTTTTTCTCTCTTTTCTTGCGCTCACGTCCATGCTCTACAAAATCTACGTAAAATGCCTGACGCTCGAGACAGCAAACCGACATTTAATACACGCGAGTCAAGACAGATGTGGAATATATCGACCTAAACATTTCTCACATCTCTTACCGATCCCTCCCAGCTCTACTTCCTGCCTTTAACTTCTATATTCACTTATATATCTGTACCTACCAATGGATTTCGCGTATGTAGACTAATCTTATTCCGGGGCATCTTCTCCTCCAGTTTATGGACGTTTATATGCCAATCTAGCTGCCAAAGCAAGAGTACGCGAAGACTGTTTCCGAGATTCACCAAAACATATAGATACGTCACAACGTTTGTATTAAAAGATCGACACTGAGAAAAAAATTTCATTGAACGAACAAAATTCATTTTGTGGGACGAAAATATGATCAATTACATTATTTTTTTGATAAATCGCGAATCTACATCATTTGATTCACCAAAAAAATTGAATTGACCATATTTTCATCTATCAAAATGAATTTTGTTCATTCAACGAAACTTTTTTCTCAGTGTCGTAATATTTTTTGTATTATCCAAAGTTTGGATTCTTCTTTTGCGATTTAATTATTCTTGCTGGTTTTTTTTTCTGGTTTTTCACACAAAAACTTGAAAAATTCACTGTCCCATTGATTCAAGGTTTTCTGGAGAATTTCGAAACTCAACATTTCTCAAAAACAGTTTATTCGATCTGTGAGATTACGTTTTTCAAAAGTTTTCAAGTATCTCCATGTATCTTTATTCCTAATTGTACGAAAAATTGCTCGAGGGCTAAAACATCGAGTTATTCAGGCGAACAATTGAATTCTAGTATAAAATGTTACGGGAAGATGAGAGAACGCGTGCCAGAGAGTCCGAGATGTGTATTGTTGGACATCAGCGATCCATGTTCTCTAATACTCGGACTTTTAGCTCGAGGGATTTTTCAATCGCGCCTGAGGGCGGGATTTTCGATGTATGCATCTGTCCCAAAGAACACGTGCTTTGGATAAGCTGTACGCGGAACAACGAAGGTTGTGGGGCTTTTCCAAATTCAAAAATTCGCATGTCACAACTTTTGTAAATCTATTTAACCAAAAAAAAACCAAAATTTTCATGAATTTTTTAAAAAAGTGCTTTTTTTCGTGGTTTTTTTTTGCATAAAATGCAATTTAGGGGTGTTTTCGTGATTTATTTCGACTCCAAAATGTTGTATTTGCAGTGTATTACACGGAGGGTGCAAAAGTCACCCCTTCTGTGTGGTCTTTTTCTTATTTTCTCGCCACGAAATGCAAACACTCGAGCGATCCTTTTTCGAAATACGAAAGGCAAACATTCCACTGTTCCCTCGTTTCCAATTCGGTGCACTTTGTGTACATATACTCACGAAATTTCAACGGAAGTCTCGAATAAAATGTACAATGGATTTTGGATTATTTGACCTTTGGACAAAAATTCCAAGATACGATCATTTAGAGTAACTTTTTGTGACTTTTTGATCATTTTTTTTCTCCCATAATCAAAAAAATTCGAAAAAAATCGTTTTTTCTTTAAACCGGAAATATTGTCATAGTCTTCAGTTGGAAAGTGAGTTTTTTTGGATTTAAATGTGAAAAATGTAGAAAATGGAAAATAAAACGAGGCTGACCTGCATTTAGTTTTAAAAATTGTTGAAAAATGTCAGTGCTTTGGTTATGAAAGAAAAATATTTTCCCTCGAGCGATGGAATAGAAGGTGTTCGTTTAAATACATGGCGGTCCAGTTAATTTGGAACGAGAAGAGGAGAAAAAACGAAGAAGAGCAAAAGAAGCTAACACCCTGGTGTATAGCGACGGGGGTCTTGATAAAATAAACAAGAAAGTAACGCGCGTGGCTCGGATCTTTTATCTCGGTCTCACCAGTGATAAGCAAAGTTCTTCCCTTTTTAAATGAGGCTCTCTGTCGTTCTTGCGTACATGTTAAACTATAAACGGAAGCTACGGGAGTTTTCGAGCTGTGGGAAAGTGCGTCGGTGCACGGAAATATCATGATTATATTTTCTCTTTAAGGAGCCATGTCTGGTTGAAATTTGAGAAAAAAAAGAAAAACTGTAGCGTCTCGATTTTTTTTTTTCATCAAAATGATATCTTTATATTAAAAATTTGATTACGCATTTCATAAAATATCTCTTAAAGAGTATTTCATAATTTTTTCGATATAAAATATGTTGAAATAAAAAAGTTACAGTCATTTTGGTAGAGGTTGTCAAAAAAAAAAAAAAAAAAAAAAAAATGCTCTCCAGTGGCCCCCGATTTTTTAGATTTTTATTATACAAATTTTAAAAATCAGAAAGATTGATCTTTGAACGAAGCATTTATCGAAATATCCATCACAAAAAAAAAATGAAGTTTTGTTGCTTAAAAACTGTTTTCAGTGATATAAAGCTGCGAATTTTTTAATTTTCTCATTAAATAAGCCAACTCTGGAAAATCGTGAAAGATAATTATTTTTTGTAGTACATTTTGGTTTGTAAAAATAATTGAATATTTGCTCAAGATACTTTACATTATAAACCACAGTTTCCCTTTATTAAAGAAGTTAAAAAGACACGTGTTTTTTTTGGATTCTATAAAGACATGAGCCCTTAAAGGAAAAGGGTTAAATCACGTGGTTCCATGTATATATGTACGACGAGATAAAAAATGAAGTAAAAAAAAGTTTCGAACGAATGAAACTTCGTGCACGAACGATTTTCCATCATGTGTACGAAATATATAGCAGTCTTTGCTCCTTTCTCTGCAAGGCTGTAAAATTTCATCTCTTTTTCTTCTACTTTTCACCAGTTGGTGGCAATTTGGACTACTAGGAAAAATTAAAGGATTTATTTGTCTTAGAATCTCTTATAAATTTGATGTGTTTGTAAATTTTTAGTAAATTGTTATTTTGCGTTATTAATGGAATAATAATTTGAAATAGATCTTGAAAAAAAAAAAAACACAAAAACAAGAAGGGAAGGAATCGCTTAATTGAACCAACCAATACTTATATATATATATATATACGTATATATACGTAACGATGGTTCAAATTAAGACCAATTTCTCTATATAACTCTATTCATCCTCCCGAGAGGGTCGTCTCTCCCGGCGTGCAATACGCCGAGAGCTCTCAGCCCGTAACGTAAAAGATGTCAGGTGTACGATTTCCCAGAGCAACCCCACGGCGAAACTGTTCTCTGTGGAAATGTTCGAGCTCCAGGAGTCGAGATCCATCCCCCATTCCCTCGACCATCCCCTTCCGTATTCTAGGTTCATTCTCGTCGTACTTTGCAACCCTCCGGAATAAACTCTCTGGGCCACATCCCCCTTTACGGATCTATATATTTACCACCTCCATTCCTCGAGCTCGTTCTACTCGATTCGACGCAATTCGGTGAGCAGAGAAACCGACTCAAATATCAGCGATGGTGGCGATCGCGAAAGGCTGCATTTCGGACGAGACCACATACATTCTTTTTTTACTTTTTTTTTTTATTTTTTTTTTATCGTCTACGTATGTCAACGAAAACTAAACAAATGAATTTCTTAAATTAAACAAATTGAACGAATGGATTTGAACATTTTTATACAGATTTTTTTTGTTTTATTTTGATTTCATATTCAAAAAAATTTTATGTAACTATACGTACGAAATCACAAAGATTTACCATCTCGTAAATTGGGATATTGTTTTTATGGGGAACAGTAAAAAAAAAATTCACACTTGACGGAAATAATTCCGAAAATTTCTATCGATTTTTGAATTTTTTCTTTCTCAATTACGAAAAAACGTATGATGAAGTTTATTTTTTAAAAAATCAAGAATGGTAACCGTTGATTATAAATTGGGAATCCATATTTGCAGTCTCTCGACTCCTAAAAATCCGCCTCCATCCAATTTTCGTCTCTGATATCGTCATGAAAATACGTCCGAGCAGGCATTTACTTTTTACCTCAAATATATCAAAGAGCCGGAAAACTTCCAAGTGTTTTTCGAGCTTGTAGTAAAAAAAAAACCCTTCAAAAAATTCTTGAGTAAAATCAACTGACTCGTGAATGAACGAATAATGGAATTTTAGTGTTTAGATTGACAGCAAAAAAATCGAAGAGAAAAGATTTCTCGTAATAAAAAATTAAAAATCAATCTTGAAAATCGGTTGCAACGAAAAAAGGTGATTTTTTTTCCTAAAAATCAATTGATTGAGATTTCAATCGAGAATTTCTAAGCCCTGCTAACTTTTGACGTAAAATTAATGTCATTCAGTGATTCTCGTCCATCCACTCGTCACTTCATTCTAATATCAAATCAAACGTCAATTAAATTCATCAAATTTATCATCCTCCCGATTAACAACGTGCTCGTAATAATACGACTATGAGATGTGTCAAATTTCGAGTGACGAAATTTGTGGTTAATCCGAAATAAAATAAACTACGAAATCTAGCCCAGCGGTCATTACGAGATGAGAGAGAAAGAGAAAGAGAAAGAGAAAGAGAGAGAGAGGGGGAATGAGTGAAGAGATGTCGAGAGTTGGGGATGTCGATGGTTTATGTCGAAAATTCAAGCGTCATTATGACATTAAATGCCAAATTGGCTTGCGCAAACAATTTATTCGTCGCGTATTAATCGTCGTACTCCGACACGCCGTCGGCATTGTGGCCTTCAATTTGTGCCTGACTTTGATGAACACGACGATTCACGAATTCAACGAGGCGAGAGTTTAATTGATATCACATACATAAATATATAAATTATGCATGTACATGAACGTATCTTTATACATATATATATATACAAATAACTATATCTACGATGTTGCTATAGAGAACAATATGACGAGTGAAAATAGGTTCGTGACCAAAAACGTCCTGAGGCGAGAACCAACCCCTAGGCTAAATTTGTCCAATGTGTTACGCGCGTTATTCCGAAAACTTGATACACATACAATAATGATAACTGTTAATTCATGTGCATAGAAAATCTTCAATAATATTGATGGCTAAACTGAAAAAAAAGAAAAAAAAATTGTATATAAATCTTTAAACGAGAGTGGATTCTCATTTAAATCGTAAATCACTGATAAAAGATTGACGAATATTGCATTTAATGAAATATAAAAAAAAATTCACAAAGTTTGAACAAAAAAAAGGGATTAAAAAAAAAAATTCGATAGTTTGAAGAAATCAGAGAACAAAACGAATTTGTAAAATTGATGCTAAATCCAAAAAGATTCTGTCGTTTTTAGTGAATCATCTAATGAACGATCCACGACCTTCATCAACCTCGACTGGTTTAAAAAAAAATTTTTAATCATTTTGATCACAATGTTGAAAACAAATACGCGACGATCAATGTTTGTTGCTTCAATTAGTTTAACTACCTGTGGGCAAGAAAAAAAAAAGAAAGTTAATAATAATGAAATTTCGGCGATTTCGTAACTATATGACTGTGAAGAATAAATATGGACGATGTTATTTTAACCCCAGACTGAAAAATGAAAGGTGAAAAACAAAAGGTGTTATCCGTCAAGTTGAATTCGATTTTAACCGGTTGGTAAATTTGACCGTGTACACATGACAAATATGAATAATAACCCGTTATCTCTGTAAAAAGAATTTAAACCAAAAAAAAAAAAAAAAAAAAATGTACAGAGCTTCCGGAGGAACGTTCGTCACAGCTGTTTAAAGTTATTCGTAATCCCTTTCATTCATAAAATTCGTAATTTAATTTTTGTCCGACGAATCGAGCCATGAATGAGAATGAAATAAACAAAAAAAAAAAAATTAAATAAATTTGTAGCCTTTTTATCCACGTAATTACATCGAGTGATAGAATTTTATTTCATTTCTTTCCTTTCAATTGTCATTGAAAAACAAGCGAAAAAAAGTAATGTAGAGTCGAGCGATTTGCAGGGAAAAAAAATCAGACTTTTGTGAGTGGAATTACCGATTGAATTTTTTAAATATTTTTTATTACGATAACGACATTTTCCAGTAAAACGTTTTTTTTTTTTTTTTTTTTTTTTTTTACGACCTCACGTTGTTATAACTTTGGCCACCCGCAATGCGAGCCACACAGAAGCTCTTCCTTTTTGTCCTCGACTACGCAATACACACCCCAGGAGTCACCACCATATCCCGTACATTTTAGTGTTTACATGTATGTCTATATATATGAGATATAAAGAGTTGTGAGAGGCGGTGGTGCGCCGAGCTGTTTACAAAATTACGTATGATAATGTAAGCATTTTTTCACGCTCTCGAGGCGACGACGAAATATACCGGAAAAAAACGACCTCTGTAAAACGATGTGAAAATATACAGAGTGTCCGAAAACTTGCACTCATGTTTTTCAATATGAAAAGATCATGAAATCCCGAAGAGAAAAGTCCTCATTCATTTTTCTTTCCGATGAACGGTGGATCGGAGAGAAAAATTGATACAGACTTTTCGTTTAAGAATTTCGAAATCTAACTGCTGGCAATTGATTAATAAATATCTCGAGAACGGTGCTTCGCAGAGCAAAATTAATAAGGACTTTTTGGTTCGAAATATCGTTATCTTTATGATTTTTCATCATTTAGTCACAACTTTAATGACAGATTGTATAGATATCTGTGAAGTTAACCACCACTATATATAAATAGAATTTATAAGAGAGCGAGAGGGAAGGGACGATGAAATACAGAGATACGCTTCAGGGCTAATTTTGGGGTGTCCAACCCTTCCATTGTACATGTTACTCAGCCGCGAGACTGCGTGATGCTCATCCAAGCATTCCTTTCCCTGCCTATTGTCGTCTCTCTTTCGCTCTCATTTTTTTTCCACACTCTATCGCTTTATTTGTACGTACGTGTGTTATTCACACGTTAAATTCTCCCTGTTCAAGTTTCACACATGGTCGTGTATATACATCAGGGAATCTCGTGGATCGTCATCGAGAATCTGTCACCAGAAAATGTTTGTCTTGTAATATGACGTAAATAAAATGACAAAAATAACAGTAAATTTTGATAGATTATCGAGAATTAAAAAATAGTATTAATACCTCGTATATCAATATAAACAAAAATCTAGCATAAATAATATTTAAAAAATGCTTATAATTATTAAAAAAAAAAAACAAAAATTCAACAACCTTCTCAGTTTTTTCCTACCGTTTAGTCCATTGAGATTTCTTCGTTTGCTCCAGCAACGATTTATCGGAGCGTACAATTTCATCGCTCCAGTAAATTAAAAGGGAGATCACGGAAAAAAATCGACTAGCGCATTATGGGAGGTTGCTGAAACACAATGAAGTCGATACTGTTGTTTCTACCGATGATAAAGAACGTTAAAATGTATACGATGAAAGGTTTTAATCGTTTCTTGTACCAAAACTTAAAGCTGGCCTTTATTGTGCTCCAAATATCGCAAAGAATTCACGTGGCGAATGAAAGAACGACTTGCTGCAAAAGAACATCATCCAATTCACCCTCGCACCACTAAAGATCCTTACACACGATGAACTCAACAAATATTTCACGCTAAATCGAACCTCTTTTAAACCTCCGATCCAACCTTAAGCTCTGTTATGCAGTTTACGCAAACCCATTGTATTCTCATGTGCCTCCTGTGGTGTCATGCTGGTGCACCAAAATTCACAAATATATATATATATATTTATATATACACATAAATACAAACGTGAAAAAAAAAAGATCTCGTGGGCCTCGATGCCCAACTATAATGAGGAATCTAGCCTGCAGTATATTTGATCGTACTATCGAAAATGTAGCAGCCCTACAGTCGTATCCAAAATGTTGAAAAATTGAATTTTTTTATTATTTTTTTATCACCGAACTCTGGCTCAGTAATAAAAAAAACGTTAGTTATTTTTTAATCGTAAAAAAAAAAAAAACAGTAAGACGTGACGTACAGAAGTTAATAAAACATACAGACGTACAGACGTACAGTTTTGATGATTTTTATCATTTTGTTGAATACTATCGACAATAATAAGTGAAATATGTATTTATCTACTTTTTCTAGAGATTATTATTTATGTTTTTATTTAAAATAATTAATAATAAATTGTTGTTTTTTGTCACACCAGAAGTTGATGGAATTTATTTGAATGTTTTATTTTTTTATTTTTGGACTTTAGTGTACTGTAGGTAGCAGTACATCCTTAAAATTGAATTAAAACGAAAACTTGGATCTCGAGCTTGTGCTCCGACACGTGAACAATGAGTCAATCGGACCGAGTCCGACGGGACTGGAAATCTCATCATCTCGCAAGAACGAAGTAAATTTTTACGACGAAAAATAAATCGTTTATCCTTAAATAGTGTCTGACATTTAATTTTGTAGTTTTTATTTTAAAAAAATGTAAAAAAAATGCAAAAAAAATCGTATTAAACCAGCAAAAAACTTTGTTTGCATAAAATTAGACTTAAAACATATTTACTCACGATAAATCATTTGCTTTCCGGGTTTAATGCTCTGGATCGAATATTACAAGGTTTGGGAAAGTATAAAATATTTATTTGTACACAAAAATTGTTATAAGAGGCAAGATTTAGTTGGAAAATAATTTTCAATTTTATTTATTTTTACAATAAAATAAATAATGCTTACGAAAGAAACGAATTAAATCGATATTTATTTATTCTCGAATACAAATTAATCATAACAAACATTTTTTCATAAAATCTAAATATAAACTTTTAGAAAAATAATCTAAATTGATGCTGAAAATTTTCTGTTAATATATCTATCCGAAATATCGTTTTTATTACGAACCAATAATGCCGAATCAAGAGGTTAAGGAATTTCAAAAATTTCGTAAGACAAATATGGGAGGTGGATGGAAAGATAGGTCAGGGACGTGGTAGTTGATGCTCATGCTCACTCGGTGATTTAATATTTTTCCTGTTATGAGTGTAAGCCCGATGGTTTGTTCTGAAAACAGAGTGTGCGACCGTGGTACGCGGGGGGGCTGCTCGTGACTTCGACGAGGGACCAAAAGCGAACAGAACTTGGTACTGTATACATGTATTTAAATATACAGGGTGACTTGCATGGAAATTTTAATTGTTTGTGAAAATTGTGAGTTATCTGAAATGAGGAAAATTATTAAAAATTAATTAATCTGATTTTTTAAAACTCTTTTCAAATATCGTGGTCACCACAAAAAACTAAACACCAAAAAAAAAAAAAAAACACAATTTTTCGAATATATCTTAACCATAAAATTTATATAATAAGTTTATTTAACTATAAATTGATAATAAACATTTCTTCAATTAATATCCAAGAACTTCCGAATTTCTTATGATTTTTAAAATGCTAGATTTTTAAATTCTTCAACGTTCGAAATATGTTTTTTTTTTTTTTAAATTTTTATATTTTTTAAATAAAACGTGAGGAAGATTCTCTTTGAATGATTATTAATAACGGACAAGCAGTAATTCGTGATGATTCCAAGATTTTTTAAAAAGAATCGGAAGCGCTTGTCGTCGAGAAAAGGAAAATAAGTAAATATTTAAAAAAGTTTCTTTATTCTTTTATTTATTAATAAATTCCGCGTTCCTAGAGTCTTAAAATTTGTAAAAAAAAAAGAAATTTTATTTTTGGGACACCCATTATGTATTTTCTGGTGCGGTACGTCAGCCACTTGCAAGTATAACGAGAGTTTCGTATCTTGTTCTCCACTTCGGTTGACTCTCTCGTGTGTCATTAAACTCGTTCTCGCGTTGGATATAATTTGAAATCTTTAGTTATTCTTTCTTCTTATTCCTCGTCTCTAACAATTTTCGATCGTGATTTTATGTTGATTCTACGAAAGGATTATCTTAGTTCGATGTTTGCGAGTGTTTTTTTTTTTTTTTGGTGCATTTCAACTTTTGTTCTAAGATCCCTATTTCTTAAGCCAAATTTTGGCTCATATCGCGACTGGGCTCATTGTCGAGAACTCTAAGAGAACTGAATTATTTCTAGAGAGACGTCGAGGCGCCTTGTTTCACGAACTTTTGCCATTCTCTGATGGAAACCTCGACGCTAACGAGCCACCGCATGACGATTGACAAAATATATTCGCGAGTCCGTCACGACAGTCGAGTCTTAAACATTACAGTTGCCGCTCATATTCCTCGAAATTTATTATTGTGCAATTTTTAACATTTTCACAAATCGACCAAGAATGATAAAGAGTCGAGAATACACTAAAAAAAAACTTTTTTTTACATTAAATCATTCCTTTGGTCATTCTTATCATTAAAAATCAGTTTGAGCGATTCTTAAAGGGTTTCCTTTCACAAGGGGCCGTTTTTTTGGGTTTGAAAGCAGCGCCCACTAATTTTTGTGTTCGAGAGCAGAGCGCAGAAAGAGAGAGGTGTATAATTTGACAGAATTTTGAAGAAAATAGTGTCAAAACCAATAATTCGTCCCAATAGTGAGCAAAAATCGTAGATTCGACTTTATTAATATTTTTCTATATATAGCCACAGTTCGAATAAAATAAAATCTAGAATTATTGGAAATATGAATTTTTGAATATACCCATGGCGTGGCTCGTCATGTCCATAAAGTATCGTACGAATTGGACAATTTTCAAATTATTATTTCATCCCTAAAATTTTCTTACCCTGATTTGATATTTTTCCAAAAAAACTGTCATGCTTTTAAACCTGATCGTTCAAAAAGATTCGTCAATTGTAAAATATCTGAAATCTTTGTAAAGAACACTTTAGTTTAAGGTATTAATGTTTAAAGTCTGATTATAGTAGCTGAGAAGTATCCAAAAGATGAGACGCTCGATATGTTGCATGAAATGTTGTACAAAGTGTACGAGGTGTACGACCCTATTCGTCATTCTCGTGATTCTGTCCAAGAAAGGCTGCAGGAATTTCTCGTCTGCTCTCTTCCTCTTGCTCTCTCTCATTTCCGTAGAATATAGTTGTTTCTTTCTCCGTATGTCTATTTAGCTGAGACAGAAAAAAAGAGAGTGTCTATCTCATTGGAATTGTAACTGCATCTTGTTGATACTGGCATGCGATGATGTTGATTCAATTCACGGTTTCCTTGCAATGCAACTTGTCTCTAGGCTACTAGAGAACTGTCTCATTGAAATAATACTCTGGGACGTAACACGAGTTACACACGTACGTGCCAATCTAGAGAAACGTTTTGTGTATTGAACGAAAATATACACAAAAGCGTATACACTCGTGTGTTCGAGTAATTGACGCGTCAGAGTTGAGCTCGGTCATCATAACTGTAAATTTCTCTCATTTGGTAGAAAATCTGACGAGCCACTTTGTAAGATCGAATGAAACGTCAGTTACGACTAATAAACTCGATTTCCCCTGCTCCTCGACATCCACCAAATTCTTAATCCCTCCCCCTGCACATGTAACACGTGTTGAAAAAGTTCGATTGAACATTTGTCCACGAATATGAGGTACAATTAAGAACTTATTTAACTCAACCAGTACAAACGTCCACTCGATCATTCCTGGTCACAACTCGGCAAAATAAAGATCGAGGGAGATTATGAAAAATAAACGAAATGGAAAATGTGTCGAGTCTCGTTGATCAGGAACACGTTGTCAGAACCCAAGATCGCCTGGCAATCATTCAATTCTTCTCATCTCAACGAACATCGAGCTAGCTAAGAATCTCACAGCATTTCACAATGGAACACACACTGAAGATGAATCATCGGATTCCTCGTTACGTTCACCACTCTAGTTGCTATTTTTATTCATCATTTTTTTCATTTTTACACGAAAATTTATTGAAAAATTGTCCAAGTATGTGATTTTTTTTCTTTTTTTTTTTATATCAGGAAGTTTATTAGAATTTTGTCAAGTTTGAAATCTCCTCGTTTCCCTGAAATTCTTACCCTCTGCTGTTTCGCTCTTCTACTTTTTTGTTTATTTATCTTTTTGTTTTGCTTTAACAAACTCGAGCAATAATAGAGCAGAGAAAAAAATCTCTTTCGGACAAGGAACGATCTCGTTCAAAGCTCCTCGGTAATGGAGCTTGAGTATACTTGAAGAGGGGATGATTGTCACGATGATGATGTGAACCTCCTGGTAAAGACCAAAGACGAAGTCAAGGAGACGGAGAAGTTAAAAAGAATATTGTAAGAATAAAAATAAATTGAGCGAGACGAGAGAGAAACCGGGCGTCGTTCTTCTTCACGCGGGAGCTGAACCGTTTGATCGCAAAGTTGGGACGAAACGTTGAAACGAAAGGTTGTAAGTATTGCGAAGGGGTTGAGAAGACGGAGGCGCGAGACCGAGGAAGCGACTAATAGGCCGCGACAAACGAGCGTGTTCCACTCTCGTACACTCATCAAGCTCCGAAAGACTCCCCAACGTTTAACTTCAACATTTTTTAGCAAATAAGGTACACGCATGTTTGAAATTTAAGCAGCGCTCTTCAATTTGTTAATTTGATTAAATTTCATGATATTTATCAGTTTGAAAAGTCTATTAAGAGCTTTCACGAAGGTTTAAAGTCGATGCGGACTCGTCGACATTTTTGTGATGACAAAATACGAAAAATTTCTGTTGGCTAATTTTTTTCATGCTCCAGAGACTGGAAATTCACATTCCGAGGTATAATTCAATTGAAAATGGACAATTAAAAGTGTTTTTTCATTCGATTTTACATTTTTCAACCACGTTGACAACAAAAAATCTTACGATTCAACCCCCTTAATGGAAGTCGCGTTCTGTACTTTAATTCGCATAATTTGATCGTCAATACAATGCAAACATCTATAAAGCTCCGAATGTCCTAATTTTGTCTAGTAAAAAAAAAAAAGAAAAATCTAGTAAAACATTTGCCATTGAAAAGCATCAGAAGGCGTGGACAACTGAGTATAAAAATGAAAATACGATATCCGGATGGGGAGGTCGTTTACGTCCAGGCAAAGCATTCAATCATGATTCTACGATGGGTTTATGCTGAGATCTGTCGACGCTTGAGAGCAAGAGGGTGTTTTCTTCGTGTACGCCCCCGAAACGTAAAGACGTGACATTCAACGTTTTCTTATGCGACACTTATTTCAACATCGTGTTATAGCTTCTCGTTGACTTGTCAAAGTTTTTGACCGATTGGCCTTAAAACTGTTGAAAAATTCACGCGCGTTTCCGATACGTGAAGAATTCAATGAAGACCATGTTTCAGCATTAACTTCGTTTTTAATTCATTGCGAAGGTGTGTTTCTCGAGTTTTTGATCGATCGGCAATATTCGTGACGTGGGATAAATTATCAGAACAAAATTTTGATTGAAAATTCAAGATTTTAGGGTAGAGGACGACCGGCGAAAAAAAATAAAAAATGTCCAGCATATTTCGAAAAAAAAAAAAAAATTATGCAAATTATCGTCCTTTTCTCCTGCAGGGGGCAAAATAAATGTCAATAAAGCCTGACACATTTCTCTACCTTAAAAAAAACGCCTGTAAACTGTCGACTCCTTGCGTCCTTTGGGTTTGACATCGCGATATAATTCTAGTTGTAGAGTTTTTTATGTTCTGAAAACATAAAATTTCGAAGTCAATTTATGATTTTTCTGATAAAAATCAAAATTTCATTGATTTTCATTAAAATTTGAATTAAATTCACAAATAATTTAATCAAAATTTTGTGTTGTCCTTTCATGATTTTGACGGTAATTTTTTGAATATATTTCTGTCACTCTACAATATATATTTATATGTCTTTATCTCTCTCTTTCTCTCTTTTTCTCGATGTCTTCATTCCTATCACACTCGATTCATTGTCCTATTGTTGAATCAGAACGAGAGTCACTGAATTTCGATGATGGTTGGTGAAGAAGACTTTACGATTGTGTGATTGTAGGTGTTATGCCTGATGTACGAGATCAAAGAGAAAAAAGAAGAGAGAGAAAGAGAGATAGAGAGAGCAGGTAGGTGACGCAGCAGCACCCGCAGTGGCATTATATTCACCACCTCTAAATATGACCACACCAGCAGCAAAGTTACCCAAGACGAAAACTTCTCGACGAGTCATGCACACTCTTTTTCTCTCTTTCTCTCTTTCTCTCTCACACTTGAGCTTGTCTCCATTTCTCATGCTTCCTCTTTACTCCAGCAGTCTTCTCGTTCATTCATTCATTCATTCCGATTCTCAAGGCTCTCAGACACTCGAGTGCGATAGGAGGTTCGAATGAAAAAGAGAGAGAGAGAGAAAAAAAAAACGACGAGCAGAGAAAGAGGGAAAGATTGTTATGTATCTCGAAGTTGACCATATGGAATTTCGTTTCTGACAGGCGCGTCATTGCACTTTGTTCGTTGGAGATATCCTCACGCAAGAAATCCAAACTCTTTCTCCTCCTTTCGCTCGATCACTACTTTTGGTTACTCCAGGCCCTTTATATTCTTGGCCTTCCACCTCCTATATGGGTACTTGTTCAATCGAGTGATTTAACTCGACCTGTACGAGAGAAATTCCACACTATGATCCTCCTCAAATATTTAAACATCTCGATTCACACTTGAGAAAAACTTGAAGAGAAAGAGAGTGAGAGAAAAAAAGAAGGGAAAGACAAATCTATCATGGGAGGACCCTCAGCCTGTAGAATATAAGGGTCAGACTGCTTGGCGACTCGGACGATACTTGACCGGTACCCTACGGACGTATCTTTCCTCCAGCATTCGTCGGGTGGTCCAAGAATCTACTGACTTTGCATTCGTAGGCAGAACATCGAGAAAAATGTTTATTTCAAATTTTTTTTTCCCCAAAACCCATTCATGTGTCTGTACACTTTTTTATCTTGTTATTTCGAACACCAACGAACTTTTCATGCATTTTTTAATGACAAAATCTCAAGATTTTCAACCGTTCACCAAGAAATTTACTCGAAGAAATTTATGAAGTAAAATAATATACAAATTTTTACTACTCATTAGTATTTTTCCATTAAGATCCAATCTTCGACAAGATTTGCAACAAATTTCTATGCTCATCTTAGAAAAGTAAGAAATAAAGAGAAAGAGAGGAATGCAGAAGACTCAGTGACAGAAATGCGAAAGATAAAGTAGCTACGAACTTGCTCATGAGGCACGAGACCGAGAAAAACAGAATGGCAGACAGAGAGGAAGAGAGAGAGAGAGAGCGAGAGATAGAGAGGGAAAAGGAGAAGGTGGAAGGGCGTATGTCCTCTGGTGTGTTGATTTTGGCCCGTGGCCGGGCTTCGGTCGTTTTAGGACGGATGGAAATATCGGCCGCTAAAATAAATCGACGTTATACGGTTCTATGCGATGCTGTTCAACACCCATACAAACATATTTTACGAGTATCAAGTAAAAAGTATGGTGACGGGTGACTAGAATGAAAAGTTGCGCCTTTATGGATGCCAGAGTCATTCTCATGGCCCATAAAAACCCACTACGACAACAAAGTTACGAAGGTCTGTGTCTGTCCTCGAACGATTACAAATTTTATTGGAATCGGTGGGTGGGTTTTGCGTCTGGCGCCGTTAATCGTGAAATTCGTCGTGAAACGAGGTCACGAAAGGAAGGAACGATTAATCCTTCACTTCCTGCCGAGAAGCACTTAATAAAGAGCAAATATGCAAAGAGTTAGAATTACATGTCTACGGTATTTGTCTTCTGGATGATAAAAGAGCTACGAGCCCTTTAAGTCCTTATTATTGGCCTCACTTTCCAACGAGAAAGATTTTTCGATTCGAGCGTACTCTGCAATATGATAGAAAAGTTTATTTTCCTGCGTGTACGTGGGAATCGGCGTGGGCGATGATCAAGCTCGATGTAACACGAGCATTCACCTGTCAACTCAACTTTTTCCCTTGGCACATTGGACATATTTTGCTCTTTTCATCTCACTCGCACTCCCAACAATTAGATTTCGAAGGCACACTTAAGGGTCTCCCTTGGTGAATGTTTTGTCCACGTTGACGATGTGGTGGTTGGTTGCCAGCAGGAATCTCATCGTCAGGCACAAGAGACTCCGTTGTAACGGCACAGAAGCATACCGAGAGCCTGTGAACTTTTTTCTCTCTTTCTCTTTCGTCCTTCGCTCACTATTCTTTCGCTCTTTCTCGATCTCTTTTTCTCTTTAGCTTTTACAACCTATGTTCGCCCTACCAAAACATCTTCGACGTTTCCCATTTGACTCTATTCTTCCGGCGTGAAACAGCTTAATATAATCCTATTTAAGGGGGTGATCCATTGGACAATCCTCGGCTGCTGGATGTTACTGCAATGGGAGCTAACAATTGTACGAGACACAGACCTTTAGTCCCGACGGTAGAACGTGACGAAAATTATTTACTCGTTTATTAGAAAATTCGTCATACCCCTTAACCCAGAATCTTTTTTGAAAACATGTCAGAGGCGCCCGCCACTATAAAAAAAGAAAAAAAAAACAACATTTGAGTTATTTTAGCGGAATATCGGAGTCTACGGAAGGGTCCGATAGATTCGTACATTCGCGATGATAAAAGAAAAAGGAAAAAAAAAATGAAAAGAAGAGCAGTAGAGTCCGCGATTTTCTCATAGAAATTCTAACGAGAAATTTTCCGTCTTCTCCACTTCTTCCTCTTTTTTCGCTCCGTTGATCCGAACATCACAGAATCGCAAATCTCTTGCGACAACTTCCGACAAAACTTCTCCCTTCAAAAGATCGCCACGCAATGTTGAGAAAGAATTTAAAATTTTACGAAGAATCTTGACGAATCTAATAATCGTCTGATATTCTGCTTTTCATTTTTTAATTCACCTCCCCCACTCCTAACCAAAAATTTCTATAAAAATAAACCTTGATTTCGGAAAGACTTTCGGGACTTTTGCAATGATTAAAAAATTTGATTTTATGATAAATCTGGTTGTCGGGTCAAAATTTGATTACAATTTAAAAAATAACCTCGTAAGGACCCAGTCCTGACGTCCTGATGTAATCCTGACGGCGTAGGATCGTCACAAGACTCGCTCGGTCCTTCGACAGGTTTCCTGGTCAGGACCTGATGGTCAAGATTTCTAATCATCTATAACTTTAAATTGTTTTCTCTGATGTCGTTGATTACGATTGAAAAATGGTGGAACATGAAGGTTTTATAATGAATTTATGTGATCTCATCGTCACATCGATCTTTCTTCGTGAACTTTGAGGACTTGATTGAATTCTACGACTCAATTGGCGCCCACTGATGATAGAATCTCTGATAGAATCTCTAGTGATCTCCGAGTATCGCGTTGGTGTTACTAAAGAGTTGTAAGGATCAAGAGAGATACTTGAGAGTGTCTTACATGCGATGAACAACATTGCTTCGCCGTGTTATGTGGGCCAACGTAAGCAAACTTTTCTCTCTATCTCTATTTCAATCTTTCTATCTTTCTCTTTCTTTCTCCGTTGGAATTTCGTTCTTCTCGGGTCTCCGATACTCAAGAACACATGTGGCCAACAATGCTCGTAAATGGAAGGAGAGGGATGAAGCTTACACGTGGTGATGTAAGATAAGGACCGGAACCGGATGCGGGGCGAGCTTGGACACCCTAAAACAAAAGGCGAAAAGACGCCGGCGGTCTAAAAAAAAAAAAAAAAAAAAAAAAAAAACTGACAAACCTTATATATATGTATTTATTGCTGAAATCGTAAAGATTCCTTTCCATGTATGTATACACATGTAAGAAAAAGCAACACATTTCTTTTGTCGGATTCACGCTACCAAATTGAAGCACCAAACACGATGGGAAAAAAGTATCACCGGGTGTCCCCGAAGAACGCAACAAGTGTTCAAGAAAAATCTTTGACGAATTTAAATCTTTGACAAATTGGCCAACAATTTTTACATTTCATTTCTTATTCCTGGCATTTTTGGAAACACGTTTATTTTTATTTTACAGAATACTAAAGAAAAAAACAACTGTTTTTTTTTTTATTTACAAAATCGGTTTTCAAAACTGAACTTTTTAGAGTGATCAAAGTCCCAAAAAAATGGAGATGAATAATCAGAGAATTTGTGATAGATTGAAGGGAATTCAATCTAAATTTCGATTGATAAAAAATAAATATATACATATGAAAAATGAACAAGTTCATGAGGCAGGAGAAAATTCGTTGAATGCGTTATAATTAATTGGATGACTGGGCCATTCACCTTGCAGGCATTTGGTCATGGAGCACAAAGCAAATGGGCAAAAGAGTCGACTACTCGACTTGTGTATTGAATCCTAAATAAATATAAGATCGATGTGCTCTCTCGTGTCACTCTTTTGGGGTTCGTCGTAATATTGAAAAGGCGAAAAATCATGGAGGTCTTATGTCACGTTATTTATAATGAGAAATTATGCCTTTTTGAGTCCAATCAATTGGCATGTTTCAAGGAGGCTTCCGATATGTAAAATACTTTGTCCGACATCAACGGGGCATGTACTACTGCGAAATAATTGTCTGGATATCGTCGAGATCTTGCTACGATGGCGTCGATACTTTATCCAAGACGTCTCTCTTCTCCAATGCCAGTGTTACTAACTTCTGACAGCTTCACAGAGAGAGAGAGAGAGAGAGAGAGAGAGAGAGAGAGAGAGAGAGAGAGAGAGAGAGAGAGGAAGAGAATTTTACTGAGATCCGATTCTATATCTCGAGCTAGAATTACATCGGACACTGCGGGGGCTCGAACTTACATATAAAGATCTCATTGTTGCCAAGAAAGAGAGAGAGAGAGAGAAAGAGAGAGAGAGAGGTAAAAAAAAACTGAGTAATGGAAAGGGACATTGAATCTACACGCGCGAGCTACGACTTAAGAGGGTCTTGCATCCGAGTCAATCATCTCTTGACACGCTTACATCTTTTTCATTAATTCTTCAATTCTTGGGTCTCGATGATCCCTTCATCAACATATACATAAATATAACACTGTCTGTTTCAATTTGAAATCCTATCTTCACTGTCTGTATCATAATTCAGAGCAACGAATATAATATCAGGATAAAATTTAAACTTGATATTTTTTAATTTATTTATTATTTACGAACAATTCCATTAATTTTTATCACTTTCAACGATGAAATCTTAACGATAATTTACAACAGACGATCAAAATCTATTTAAACACTATAATAATTGACTCCGGAATATAAAATTGGGAAAAAATACTTTTGATTAGGGAGCTCAGATAAAAATGGATTGAAAATATCGAGGAATCGACTTTCCAATGTGCTGTAAAGCTTTAGCTTTGGGTCCATTTGCTTACGTACCAGCTGACAATTTATTATTATTCTATGGAGACAATCCACGTGGTGAAAGAGTGTAGGCAAAGTATGTACGAAAAGTAGTGACTCTTTACGCACCGTTTCTTCGACTAATCCGCCTAATCGATCCCTCAACATTTTCGAGCAAAGGACGAACCAGGCATTTAAAGAAAGAAAGAAAGCGTAAACGTTTTAACAGGCATTTTTGTGGTGGTCCGCAATGGACAAAAGTCTCTGGTGGCGCGTGGTCCGCGCTCCAAAACTCGGCTTCTTACTCCTTTAACGAGGATTAAACCAACGTACTTTCCTACGTTTTACTTGCATCAAGGATGCGGTCCAAAAGCTCTCGTGTGCCGGCTTGACCCTGAGGATTATATTTTCGGATCCGTATAGTAACAAAATTTCCAGCAACGTGTAGCACGACAACTTTTTTTTTCCTGCTCCACTGCCATCCTTTTTCATTTCGTTGCAGTCTCGAAAAATCCTTAGGGAAAGACAAGGACGAGAATAACGTGACTTCGAGATCGTTGGGACACGACACGAACTATATATGCAACATGTCTATATATATATAGTGGAAGGACGAAACGGAAATGCGCCACCCGCCGTGCCCGTTTAAAGGATTATCCTGGAAGGTGCCATCGTGTCAAAACATCGTGAATCTTTGAACGAACCAGTCTCCGAGCTTGACTTTACTCTGAAATTTCCCGACTCATTCTTGTACTCACTAAAATGGGAAAAAAAAGGACCAAGTTCCCTGATAAGTGTGCCACGCTTCTGGTACTTCGTACGGTCGTTAATTTCGTTCATTTGAGAACTTAATGATCTTTGTTTAAGTTTCTTTCGATTTTATAAAAAACTAGCTCTGCCCATAATTTTGCCTGCGACTAGAAACATCGTTGTTAACGCTCCTGTGATATAAATAACAATTATGTTCCAATTTAGAAACATTTATAAATTGTGAATGAAGGTATTTTCAAATTTTTATAAAAATTCACGAAAACAGCTTTCACTTTCTTTTCTGTTCTTAAATTTTTTTAATTACCGATTAATAAATGATTAATTCCAAAGCTGGAAAGCCGAAAAATAAATAATGATGATTCAAATATCATTAAAGAAAAGTGACCATTCATGAACGTAACAATCAAACGGTGGTTGACACAACGATTAAAATGTCTCTAAACGTTTGAAATGATCCTGTCAATCTCATTAAAGGTTGCAAAAAGTAAGCAATACAAACAACCAAAAAAATTCTCGACTCACAAAAACATTTGAATAAATCAGTCGACGTTGAATTCGAAAAACTCGACTACCAAGTGTCAAAAAAAAAACATTCCTTATTATTCTATTATAATAAATTCATAAATTATGCGCTCGATTCATCTTTTTAGTTGGTCGTATCTTTTTTTTTTTAATTTTACACACATGTACGTCGTTGGATGACTGAATTGCGAGCACGAAAGTCATTCCGCCATATTTTTACAACGTATCTTCCCTTCGTCTTTTTATCCACTCATTCTTGATACGATGCACATCAATATATATATCTTTATAGGTTTAAGCGCCAGTAGTGAGATAAAGAAGTGTTATAGTGGACGTTTGGTGGGCGTACACTTTCGTGTGTTATTTATTCGTTCTATGCGAGGCTCGCAATGGTTGATGAGAATAAGAGTGAGATGGAGATAGTGTAAGAGGTGTTTTTCATGTATATGCTGTTAACTGACAGCAGCATGGCTACCGGTAGACGTCTACCATCATCAGCGAAGCTTTTTCGTGCGTCAGGACTTCTCCAAAAGGTATATATGTCTATATACAGTAAAAATATAGATATATAAAGACGTATATTTGATAAATGGAAGTCGATTCGTTCGTCTTTCGTTTCTCGGACATTGCCTGCTGTCCAACTAATGAAAATATAGCAATGGATGGCTCTCTATTAAGTCAGACATTAAAACGCCCCTGCAGTTTCTCTATCGAAACAAATAGATTTGGATATAAGGGAATTGATTATTTTAGGAACTTTTTAGGACTTTGACGTTTTTTTTTCAAATTTCGACAAAAAGCGTCAACTTTTTAATTCTTCCTGGAGTTATCCCGGAGTGATCCAAGGGATCAAAGATCGTCAATGGACCTGATCCGCGTTAAGATCTTTCGAGGATTTCCCACGTGCGCTATTGCTCCCACGCGTTGCTTTTCGTGACGCGAAGAAAGAATAAGGAAAAAAGTTGCATCCCACCAGAAGTAGGAAACGCCCGGGCGTTAATTGCTCCTTCGCTTTCGTCAGGCCGTTAATTAGGCGAGAGAGGACTTTAGACAAGAGGATATAAAGAGGCAAAGAAATAGGAGCCGCAGTTCGACTGGTCACGTTCCGGGGGGTTCTCGTCTGACTTTTCCCCACTCTCTCCTCTCAAATCTACGAGATAAATTTTCTCGGACCGGCAGATTTCGAGGGTTTCCTCTTTCTGATTTTGGTGCCACGCTGTCTGGACTGGTTTGTCCCATGGAACGAGGACACCCAGGGTTCTAGATTTTGTATTTTTCATTTTTTTTTAATTTTTCACCATCGACGATATCGCAGAGACTTATTCACGCTAATTAATTTTGTTTAAATATTGAAATCAATGAAAACAAAATGGACTTTTATGATAAACAATCGAAATTTTCTAAAAAAAAAAAAAAAAGATAGTTTAAAAAAGTTTTTTTTTTAATTTTCTCGTAAATAAATATAGTGTTTGAGATTATATTGATTATCAGATTTACGTCGGTCGATCAATGAGCATGACGACGAACAATTTGACCACAAAAATTAGAGTGAAAGCAAAAAAAAAAAGAAATAAGAAAATACGTATATGACAGCGAAGAAAGCGCGTTTCTCGCGCGATGTTTTCTCAGGCCACACTGGCCCTTATAACGATATTTAGCGGGTACGTGTTTTTTTAAGCAACGGGGGCTACTTCCTTATTGCCGGGGTAACCCCCAGGACAATCCCTCCGTACAGTCGTCCTAGTATCCTCTTTTTGAGAGAAGGGCCAGAGACAGAAAGAACGATGGAGAGGGGGGGGGGGGGTGGAGGCAGAGAGAAGGAGTGACACACGAGAATAAGAGAACTCGTCACGTGTCGCCAACATAGATTTTTCTCTCTTTTGCCTCTGCCGCGAGATCTTCTTCGGGTGCCACGCAGTCTGCCGAAAAAGTATATTTCAGCCTATGACCATTGCTATATATATATATATAGACATTCATGTGTTTATTCGTGTGGAAAAAAGAAATAATGTTACGAGGAGAAAATTCTTTGGGACTTCCTGGCCGAGAGGATAAAAATGGCAATTCGAAGATTCTTTAAGGGGTTTTGCCATGTAACACTATTAAATTTATGGGAGATAAACGTTTACAAACTACTATTAAAATTGCCTTTTTAAAATATATTTTATTTCGTTTAATTTCCCTGTCAAGTCAAATAATGAAATGCATGGAAATTTTTTTCTTGGATCTTTAATCGATAAAAATGTTTAACATTTCATTGGAAATGGAAACTTTTAAGTCAGTTTTGATAAATAAATATTAGGTCGTAGCTTAATCTTGTAAACTTTGTTCTAATGATTTTAAAAATGATTTTTCAAACGTCATACTTTGTGTGTATTGGAAGAAAGAAAAGTAATCGCAGAGAGAGAAAGAGTGAACGAAAGGGGATGAAGGGTGACAAATGAATATTACGTTATGAGGCCAAGTGCCAGATCGTTATATGGAGAGAAAAATAGGAAGGAAAATATCAATGGAAAAATGAGCAAGTGAGAGAAAAGAGAAAAGAGAACGAGAGCGTTGCCGAGAAGAGAGGGTTTTCTTTGTTTTGTGTGAAAACAGCTCCGGGGGTGACGAACCATGGCATCAAATCAAACTGAATATTGCAGACACCCTGACGTTTATGTCTATACGTCTATCCTATCGTACTTTTCTGTTTGTATTAGCGAACAAGTGGGAGGCACATATAGGCGGTTGGGGACAAACGAGACTGTGTACTTTTGGATACTCATAATGCATTGGCACGTGGCGTGACCTCATCTCGAGCCAAGTCAATTTGAATTAATGACTGATCCAATAATCATTAAAGTTCATTCGTCACCCTCTGCATTATCGAATTAAATTTTGCGAATGAAATATTTTTCGTTTTTTTTTTCCTTATTGTTGTTTTATTTATTGGTTATCTTAAGAAAGTTCTTTATCATTTTCTTTTCGTATATAGAGAACATTTTCGGGATAAAATAAATTTGAAACTATTCTAATTTTTTTCTGTTTTTTTTTTTATTATTTAGTACACGCATATTTATCGATTGTTCAATAATAAGGACTTATTTTTTCGAGAGAAAGAGAAAAATGATGAATCACTTGGAGAAGTTTTTAAGACTTAAGAATTCTTGCAATTTTGAAACTTGGGTTAATTCGAAAAATTTGATTACACGTGTTAATGGACCTCGAAATTTTTGAGCTTTTGAGTTATCTCATGGTCGAAGGTTTTTTAAGATTTTTTCAATCCCCCAACGAATTGAAATTGAAAGAAAAAGAAATTTAGTGCTTCATGGAATTTTTAATATTTTGTGAAATTATTACGTATAAATCGGAGATTTTACGTGGATTTTTGTGATCAAAAGACGTCAAAAGTTCTTAAAATACAAAAAAATCTTTAAGTTCTCAAAGGATATTCGATAAAATTGAAAATTTGGTACACGCGACTATTAAGTTTTGTAACGAAAGTGAAAAGTTGAATAAAAAATGAAATTACAAGAGGGTGAAAAAGATTGCGTTGAAGTTTTAACGTATCGGGAGTGAAACTAGCGACGAAAGGTTTTTTTCATACGTGTCTCATGAAAAGATACAGAGACGTAAATCAGCCAGTAATTAAAATTAGCGAGTGAAGATTTCTCGCTAAACGGCAGCTTACATTTATCCGTTCGCGGTTCTTTGATAGTTTTTCTCGTGAATTATACGAAAAGAGGAAGATTCGAAGCACCGAGGACCGACACGAAAGATACTTCTTCGTTTCGTCGAGTATCGCGCACGCCGTGTCCCGCATTTTCTCTAACCCGCGCCCCAAAGAACGATTCCGGCATTTGCCGAGTCGGCTGAGGTTTACACATATCCGTTGTCGCGGCCCTTTGATGTTTCTCGCTATATCGCCCTCTTTTGCGCTCTTTCCACGCGAACAACTTCCTTCAAATGCTAATATATAAATATATGCGTTCATGAATCTTTTTCGTTTGAGCCACCAAAATGAGACTCGATTTCCGTTTCCTACTCCGGATATTCCACTACTTTTTGCCTATTTCAATTATACGATTGCGCGTTATACTTTCCTGACCCAATTTTTGGGCCAAACTGGTTCAATCTCATTTAAAAATGATAAAAAAGTAGTTCAGTCTAGACAAAAACCATCAGTTGGTCTCGACTCGAGTTTCTTATATATTTAGGATCATTACTGACGTAAATATATTTTTTTACGAGCTGCATGTGCTTGCGTTATTATTACAAAGTTTCAATCTTGCAAGAATAATGTTTGGATTTTCCAAAAATTGGGTCTGTATAGAGATCGTGTTGAAAAACGGTTTTCTTCTGATTTCAAAATGCTCTTAAGTATTTTCTTGAAATTTAGAAAAAATATTTGAATTTTTCCACAATTATCCCTCGAGGAGTCAAAATTCAAAATGGTATAATTTTTTTTTTTCAAATTGTGACACAAGTTTTAATAAAACCAAAATTTCTTTAATTTGCTATAAATTTAAAACAAAATTCTCAATGTTATATTGTTGTTACTTTTAGGCAGTGAGACAAGGATAAAAATTGATTTGATTCAATTTGCTGTTTTTTGTCCCTTTTAACAACCATTTCGTTGCACTTATCGTATTTTTTTAAAAGAAATACTATTTTCTTTGATAAAAAATCATTTTTTTCTCAATAGAATTCAAAATAAGTGAAAATACAATAAAAGATGAGCTCTTGCAGTAGTTTTATAAGTGACAGATCATTGTTTCGTTTAGTAGCGATACACTTGTGGGTTTAGAAGAATACACATAGTGCGCGTGCCGTCGGGAATCCCCTGAAGAAAGTTCGGGGGTACTTACGACGCAGTAATCATGTCTTCATCATTATTTTAACGCCTTATTTTATGTCGAAGACTATAAAGTCTTAAGGACGTTTTGATCGCTTAAGAATAAGAATTAATGGCGATTTTTCCGTTATGTAGAGAGATTGCTTATCGGATTAAAGAAGGATGATGATTAACTGCATGGTGGCGCTTTGGTGAAAAGAAAAGAATCTTTGAATCGTTTGGTCTCCGATAATCCTTTCACCAGTAAAATCGTGCTGTCACTCTTAATCGTGCCCTTGCTATTTGGCGAATATGAAAAAAAAAATATAAATCGTGATTTTTCGTGAACTTTAAGTGCGACAAGAGCGTTTTTGACCTTTTGACGAATATCCGGGTTGCCGAGGCTACTGCACGTAGCAACAAACGTCATGACAGATTCTCTCGATTTTTCTCTCGTTCTCCTTTTCTTAAGCATCCTCCTCGACCTCGTTCTTTTTCCCCACTGAACGAGAAAATCAACTAGAAGAGAAACTGCAGCCAAGGGGCGACTGGATACGTCTCGTAAGTCTTTCCAGATGCTCACCAGTAGGACAACGAAAATTCGTTACTCTGCGGTATAATATTCGCACCAGCAAGTCCCAGGTAGCAACCACAGACGAAATAAGACCATAAGTTTTATGCCGTCTGGTCGAAAATCCTTCTTACACATATATATCTATACACCATAAGCTGAAACAAATGTTTCGGGAGCACTGGTCGAAAAACTCGAACATATCGCGATCTTAAGATCAACCACAGAATCTCCAAAATACTTAATCTCCGTAGAACTAGTATTGCAACGATTATATCTCACCAGCCAAGTATTTTGTCAAATCGAGAGTCTCTAAATGTTTTTTTATGTACCAGCGAATACAAAAATCACATGATAATTGTGTTGAATGTGTTAATTGGTGTGTAGATTTCAGGAAAAAAGGTCGAGGAGCTCTTGAAAAAAGTTGAGTGGCAAAGTAGCTTCGATTTTTTCAGGTAAACTGTTCGCCTCTTAACTGTTTTCCTATTTTTTAGGAATCAATGTTGGAGAATCAGAGGGAAAGGCCAATGAGGACGAATAATAGGGCACGTGTCAGTACGAAAAAGATCAGAAGATATTTTGTACGGTTTGATAAACTTTCAAAAAGGTTTTTTTTTCAGGGAACAAATTGATTGGTTTTGTTGTTTTTTGAGCTGTCACTGGACCGTGAAATAAAATTTCTCCGAGTGTAACGTTTTTAACAAATTTTTCAGACGAAATTCTGTTTCGTTTTGGATCAAATTTGAAAATGTTGGTCCTTAAAATCGTCATATTATTGTCAAGGAAGAAAAAGGATCTGATGAAAAATGAGATCTCGTAACAAATTTGACATTTCTTTCGAGAAAAAAGACTGAATGAGAGCTGTCAAAGTTTGCGTCCTCGAGTGCTGAGTCCATGATCATCAAGACTTTTCGAGTGGTGGCGTCTTAGAAGGAAGGCATGCACTAATATAAGAGATCGTGAAAATTGTTTTCTCCGTTCGTTAAACTCGTCAAGAAGTGGCGTTTAAGTGATGATCATGTATTTCGAATTCTTTTCTTTTTTTTCGTTCTCTCGTGCGTGCGAAGGTCGTAATTTAACGATTTTATTGTCACGTCTGGTTATTTTTCTCTGGCTGAAGAAAAAAGTCTGGTCTGATATTTTATGAAATAAAGATCCAAGTTTTTTTTTTTTTTTTCAAATCATCGTGTGAAAAAATTCTACAACAATATTTCCGCAGTTTCATGAGAACAAAGATACGTATTTATTAACTTTATTTTTGTTAAATTCGGGAAAAAAAAAACAAATAATACAAAAAAACATGAAAATTACTATAAAATCACAATTTCATCAAATTATTTCGATTTCTAATGATTATTTATTCCTTCAAATCATGTTTCTACAAATAAAATTCTGAATAGATGTTTTGCAATAATGAAAAAAGGAAATAAATATAAAAATAAATGAAAGAAAAATAATTTTGGAGTAAGAAAAAAAAATGAAAATTAGATTATTAATTAATTCTTATGAATATTGAATGGCCTGATAAAATGTACACTCAGCAAATCACGTCTCGATCATTTCACACGTATACCTGACATTATATATTATTAAATATTTCTGAGAGCAAGGTCGTCACAGCATAAGAGAGAGGGAAAGGGGCAAGAAGAAGGAGAAGAAGAAGAGGAGGGAGAAAGAGGCCAATATTGATTCAGAAAATATACGAAATCCGCGGTGCAGGTCCGGGATAAGGCAGCGTTCGAACAATGTTTTTATTTAGTCTGGGATAAAGCGTTTAAGGATTTCGCGGCTTGAAGCTTTAAAGGTAAAGCACGAGCGAGATGATCGCAGATGATACACTTCCGCCTCGTTAAGCTCACCGGTTATGGGCATTATTTTCAATTAATCGATCTAAATATCAAAACTTTGGATCATGTAAATAATCTATTAAACTCTTCGATGTCACGATCAAAATTTACGATCCATATTGTTTTTACTCTCTCAAATGATTCTATATCGATTAATTAGTTTTATGACACACAAAAAGGACTTTTTTTATATATAAGGATGAGCTGCCTCGAAGGATTCAGTTCTGGGCAGTTTCGAAGTTATAAATTATCATTTTGATACACATTTATATAAAAATGCCAAGTGTTGACTTCCTGATATTAAAAAATGTACATTATCATCGATTTTCTACCATCAAATCACTTTTCAAGTAGTTTTTAGAGATTATATCATGTTGTCATCGATTATTTTAATTCTGCACTAAGATTTCTCGAAAAAACATTCAAAAATGAAGGAAATGGTTTTTTACTCATTGCAATATCTAAATTTTAATGGAAATTAGAGCATTTGGAAAACGTACTCGACTTTATACGACCCTCCATTGAAGTTTAATCATTTTTAAGTTAACTAAGTGAGTTTGATTGATTATTTATTTCAAAAAAATGATAATATGAATTACGAGATTGTTGGTTCGTTTTTAGTTACGATGAGAATATTGTGGCGCGAATTATTTTAACGTGATTCGTCGACTGTGGAGCCCTCTACTCGATCAATAAATTATTATTATCGATACAAGGTCATTCGATTCGTTTCATTGAAGGCAATAATAATAACGTTTTTATCGACGTCAGTTAACGTGGAAAACTGTAATAAGAGTGCACCATTAACGTGTAGGTTCCTTTTAGACCAGCAGATAAATTTTTGGTGCTTTCATTCATATCTTGAATTCTGGTTTCCAGAGGGCAGCACTTGCCTCTGTAAGACTTATCGATCAGGTCTGAGACAACTGATCTCAAAGCCTAATTGTTTTTTTTTTAAATACATTTTTTTTTTAAATTATCGATCAGGTGAATAATAAAAAAAAATTAATTATTGTTGAAGGCTTTCCCATATTTCTGTAATTCGACAGGAGAAAATTAACGAATTTAGTAAACGAAGAAATGATAAAACTATTGAAATCCGTTTGGAAATTCCTTATCAGAATCGTGAATTAATTCTTTGTGATTATTTTCATTTTTTCTAGTGAATTTTGAACCTTGAAAAATGGTCTCGTTTATTTTGAAACAGAATAAAAATAATTTCACAAAAAGTAAATCCCTTGTTCTTGGAAATCCCTGTCTAGATCTCGAATAATTTGATCAAAATGAAATGGTTAAATCTCATTTGAAGTTTAAATCTCTGGAGAAGGGGACAGATGTCTTTTATCCAAGAGCCCGTAACGAATGCTTTGTCCTGTAAACAATGGGATACGAAAAGTCTGCATTGTCCAAGTTATAACTTTACGACTTGCCCTGCCGAGGGTTTCGAACGAAATGAAATTTTGTGTTGGAACTGTCTATTCGCGATGAGAATAATTTTTCATTCTCGAAGGAAAGAGTTGGATGATTTATAACTTCCGATTCGCTGACAAATTGAGGAAATAAAAAAAGGCACTGAACAGAATGAAATCTGTGATACGAAATGAGACATTAATTGATGCGAGTGATGTCCAAGGATTTGATGGATACTGAATTGATAAAAATTCAGGGAATACCGAAGCTCTCGCTTACACTCACAATTTTCTATTCCAGTGATGAGCTCCGAAGCTTCTAACAAACGGTCGTTAACCAAAACTTAACGACCTCGCCATTAAATCTTCCGTTGGCAAGATGGCCACAGCTGGTGTCTTTCTAACCAAACCCACACCGAGAGAAACATTTTATATTCGAAAAATCTCTCACGATTCTTTTTTCGCCTGGTGGAAAATTAATCTTATTTTGATTTTTTTCTTATAAAATGAAAATTCAAAGAGTTTGATGACCCAAAAAGTTAGTAAAAAAATTTTTATTTTACTATTATATTTCGAAATAACTATAAAAGAGCTTTGTTGTTATTTCATTTCTATCCAAATTGATCAAATGTTGAAAAAAAACAGCTTTCGCTACAATGATTGAAGGAATTAAATTTTTATATTTCATTATGTTACGAAAATATTTTGATTTTCATAAATTTCATTTACTTGAAACCATTATTCTTCTTTTGAAGTTGTCATTAAAATCACATTAGAAAAACGATTCAAAATTTTTTCACAAAATTGCAAAGGTTCGAATTGTAAGGTCAAAAGTGGAATATGTTATCGATGGCTGGGAAATTTAAAGTTAAAATCGATTTTTTTAAACATTTCTATAAGAAATCGTCCAATTGTGCAATGATTAAAAAAACCATGAATTCCTGCGAGGCAAATGGACTAAAAATCAAAAAACCCGACGAAAAAAACGAAAAAAAAAAAAAAAAACATTCATGACAATTTGCAAAACGATTCGTCACCGAGAGATAAACAGAGGTTGCCTTGTAAATGTTATTTCAAAAAGTGTTAATGCGGTGTTTGTGGCAACAAGATTCGATTACAAATAATGAAAGAGGTCTCAGGTTTGTTGGGGCCCGAAAAAAAGCAACGTACAGAACGGTGACCACGTGCACGAGAATAAGGTCCGCCTTTTCTCTGCTCTCCCGAAGTAAAACCCCTTTCGAAATTCGTGTTTGGCGGCTGTAAGGAACTTTTACAAAGGAGAAAGAGCAAAAGAAGCCAAGCTCAACATTGTTTGGCTGGAGCATCGTTTAACCGTACCAGTCAAAACAAAAACTTATACCCACCTCTTCGGTACCATATTATACGCTTCACTATTCATAACATAATCGCACATTGTTGAAGAATCGAACGTGGCACGAGGGTGTCGATTACCTCGTTATCATTATCAGTATTTTATTGTTTTATTTTTTCATATTTTTATTTTTATTTTTTTTATCGCAACACGACTATATTATAAAATGACTTTATTATCGAAGTATATAAAGGAAAAGGACAATACTCTGTTTTTAATATCTGTGCCCTGGATAAAAATATATATTTCTTTTAATAAAATGATTCAATTAGATTTCGCTAATGAATTTTCTTATTTTTTATGTTTATTGTTCGTTGACACACTGGGTCATATTGATCCGGACGATTTTTCTGTGTCAATTATCCTTAGTCCGGATTTTTTCATTTTCAATTATTTTTCTGTTTTCAATCATTGTTTTAAACAATTCAATTTGACATTTATTGAATTTTTATCATCCCTACATATTAAGGAACATTTTAAATGGACTCCCAAATTTTTTCAATAAAAAGTGACGGGAGGGCTGTCGATGATAAACTAATGAACAAGGCTCCGGGTCAATTTGACCCAGTGCGTCAACGAAGGTAAAATATTAATTTTTTTTTAAAAGGCATCGCACCTAGAAATTTGAATTTCCAGATTTGAAAAAAATTGTTATCTGGTATGAAAAATGGTGGCTTGAGAAAATTGTAAATTCGAAAGTTCTGCTCGATATCATTTCAAGGTTTTGGATCGGTCGTTCCAAACCAGAAAGGCTACTCGTATAAATCGTTTGCGCAATGGTTAAAAAATGTGGGAAAGACTCTGTGGGAGGATTCCTGCTGTTTCTACGGGCTGTGGAAAATATTTTTTTTACCGTCCAATTTATTATAACGATCTGCAACTCGCACACATTCTTGCAAAGTTTCATATACGTTGAAATGAGAGTCTGGATAGTGTTTCTTTTGGTCGTTGATTTGAGATACTCGTGAAGACGATATTGAGAGAAAGAGAAAGAGAGAGAGAGAGAGAGAAAGAAAAAGAGAAAGAGAGAAAGAGGGAGAAAGAGAAGAGAAAAAAAAGATACAAAACGAACAAGAGAGAAAGATAAAGAGAAGCGAATAGTACCGAAAGGCGTTTCTCGAAATAAGACCTGTTTATCCGCTCTCTCTGGTAGAAGCTATTTCGGAAAACGCACGAATACGAGAGCCATCGCAACGCTAGCCAATGCGTATTCGCAGCGTCATGGTTCTGGGCTGCAAAGCTATTCATCTCGATCGCAGAGAAAACGATAGCCACACTTTTTATTATTCTATATGCATTGAATCTGAAAATCGCTAAAGACGATTTGCATGTTTTGTAGAAATATCGTATTTTTCATACGGAGGAAGCCATTTTTTCTTCAATGCCTAAACCTTTTGTTTGAAAACGTATTTATAAACAATTTGAAATTCTGACAAAAACATGTAGAAACGAAATGCAAACGATGCACATTTTGGAATATATCACTTTATCCCAATGTTTGAACTTTTTTTTTAGAAACCAGTTCATTCATTCACATTTATTGTGTTTTATGTCATTTTTGTTTTGTTTGTATCCATTTATTCATTTAAGCTTTTTTTTTCGAAGAAAATAAAGAAACGAGTTCAGTGGCCTCTATTTCGAATTTTTAACCAAAGTATTTCCATAAGGAATTATTTATTTATTTTGACTTCGTGAACGTAAATAAATCGAAATAGAAATTATTAATTATTAATTTGAGGATCACTTCGAAAGCCTTTTTTCTCAAATCGACTTTTTTTTCGAACTTATCCCTGCGAAACTTCGAAAACCAATGAACCGATTGAGAAATTTTTCTTTCCCTAAGGATAAGGGGAGGAGAGGGGGACCTTTATTTTTTCATTTATTTCTGGAAACTTCAAAACGTCATCATCACTTATGGGATTTATGGGAATAAATGTCAGTCTCGTTCCCCGACAAAAAAATAAATAAAAAAGTCCTTCGGTTTTCGGCAAAGTGCCCAAATTGCATAATTACCTTTTTTTTCCTCCAAAAAATCAAGGATCAAATTTTTTTCTCAATCTACACCATGGAAACTGTAGAACAACAAGTTGTTATGGAAACATTCTTAATGGGTTCGATCCGCCTACTTTGGCTACTGAACTTCAGGGATAGATGTCATCGTGCAAGGGGATGATGAATGATCTCTTGAGGGAATCCTCTTCAGGATATTTATTTACATTTCGATGTATATGTGTTTTTCTCCTTGTCGATTTCGTTTTTCTGTATAAATATGTATATATATATATTTATTTCTCTCTCGACATCCGCACTCCGAAAACTTATAAATATCCGGAGAAGAAGGGGATCGAGAATTTTTTGAAATACTTGATATAAATGAGAGTCAAGAATTCAGGAATTTACCCGAAATTTTGAGAGAAAAAAAAAGCACGAAAAATAAAATAACGAAACGAAGAAAAATCGAGATGCTACTGCAGAAGCAACGAAGAAGAGGCTGGAGAAGCAGAAACAGAGTCTGGGATGCGTCGGTGGTCGCGAGCCAGTTATTTTACACCGGGTGGAACCCCGGCGAGGGCGTAGGGAGATGTAAACAATTTACTTAACAGGACCGCAATGTTTCAGTCGTTTTTCCAACGAGACGCCCTAACTTTACTCTTTCTGTAGTTTCTCATCTTTACCTCTTTCTCCCTCTCTCTCTCTCTTCCTTTCTCTCTTTCCCTCTGTTTTCTGAATCTTACAGTCTCCGAAATGGCTTCGATGTTCAAGCAAATAATTCCCGAATTTTCTCCTAAAAAATTTCATGCTAATTAATAATTATACAAAAAAATCTCATACGAATCTAAAATCTTATCATGAATTCTTAAAAAATTACACTTTCGTCCTTTTTCTCTTAAGCTCTTAATCTCTTAAACTTAAAACAGAATTCCAAACAACGATACAGCTCCGAAAGAATCTTCCAAAGGACAAATGAATAAAAAATAAAAATGACTGAATCATCGTTTCAAAAAAGCCGAAACTTGAAAAAAAAAAAAATAAAAGAAATGAAAGACAAAAATAATAAAATTGCTTTATATTTGAAAGAGGCTCCATTTAGAAATCGTTAAAAATTTAGAGGCTCGATTTCCGAGTAGAAAAAGAGTAACTTCCGATTGAGAAGAGTGGATGCTGTTCGGAGACGTGGAAAACGATAGTTAAAAGGGTAGGAAAAAACGTAGAAGCCTTGTCGCGGATACGAAAAGATTGTGTGGAGTTTAGGGGCTTGTAACAGACGTGTACGATCAGCGGTATAAAATTACGGTATCGTGTAAACACACGGAACTCGTCGGCTCGTGTGATGGCCGCCTGGGTGGCCTCGTTCGGCACGTCGGATCGTTCATCCTCCTTTTCTCTCCCTCGTGCGAGCCTCTCCACCATTGGTATATCTCACGTGTTACACACCAGTTACGAGAAAAACAACTCTCTGTCATTATATATAGCGAGGATTATCCCTATCGTACTAATAAACTATTAAATACATGTAAATATATAGAAATACACATGTTTACGAAGTTTTAAAACCATCCAGCCAGAACAATGCTTGACTCTTTTCATTCGATTCTTATTTGGCAACCAATCCCACTTGGAGCGACCGTGTCGATTGATTTTTCCAAATTTTTCTTCACCGACAAAAGTAATTAGTGTAAATTTTTCTAAATCTCAAAATAGGATCAATTTCGAGAAAAAAATCATGTCAATTTCAGTAGTTTTTTTAAATACTGCAAAAAGGTATCGAGTTGTCAATGAAAGCAAAAAATTTCATTAGAAACGTACAAAATTAGATGAGCTTTGGTTGCAGTTTCTTTTAAGTGGATATTTGCAAAATGACATTTCCTGTAACCACAATTTCGACTGTACGCTTTGACTAGAAAATAAAACAAGTTTTATTTTCATGAACTTTACCAAAAAATTCAGCAAGACTGAATTTTTTTGTAAAGTCAATTTTTCGCAATGTTTTTTTTCGTAAGAAAGAACTATGGTGTTGAAAAATAAAAATTGCCTGAAATTTGCCAAATAATTGGGTAAAGATCACCGGTAACAAATCTCTTGAGAAAAAAATCAAAGAACAACATTTTTAAAGATTAAAGAACAAACACAAAATGTTCTCGATTTCTGAAGAATTATTACGAATTATAATTGTTGAATAAACTTGGAAAATTGGATCGGAGACTGTGAACTCTGTTTTTTTTTTTTCCCATTTGACTACTTTTTCGTATTGGATTACTAGTCCAAGTACATGCGAGGTTGCAATATAAAAAAGAGCAGTAAAGACTCGAGTGTACACAGAAGAAAAAAAAAGCACATGATGAAGAAAATCTAAGACACAATGAAGAAAAAAAGGTCCTGAACGAGGACCAGGAATATAAAATAGTTATGATTTACGACCCTTTCCTCTTCCATCAGAGTTTCGCCCTTTCTAGAGGAATGCGTGTATTTTTTTAACCATTTTTTTTAAGGGCACAGACCCTTGAGTCTTACAAAGTGAGCGAGAGAAAAGGGAGTAACGGTAAACAGAAGCGCCAGGGTTCTTATCGAGGGATGCTGAGGATAGTTTGAGAGAGCAAAAGATAGCCAAAGAATAAGGGAAGAAAAAGAAGAAGAAGAAGAAGAAGAAGAAGAAGAAAAGGGGAACCAGCCACAGAGACGAGTGAAGAACCAAATTTGTCCAAAGAGGATACACTCGAGTTTAATTTTCAAAAAAATTTTATGTACTAAACGACTCGAGTATTCAACCCTTAAAACTATGAGGGTTTGCGCAATAAATTTTGACAAGAGTTTTCTGCCCCCTCGCCCTTACAGTGCGTAGAGCTTGTGATCCATGGGGATTTAGAGACTGAAAATAGGACAAAAAAAATGTGTAGACTGTCAGCGCTAGTCTGGTCTTGCCCTCGAATCAAGAGACAGGAGCAAAACCACGAGAAGCCACAAAATACGTGAACGAAAAAAGAAGATGGCCGTCCATTCGTGTGTGGGTGTGTGTGTGTGTCGCCTCTCTATCATCACGTCGTTCCTTCTGCTTGAGCCAAACAAACTCCTTGAGAATTCACGGTTATCCTCCTTTCCCTCCAACCCCTGGTTCCCTGATCGCGCCAGTTTTAATCACGAAAAGAAAAGAACTCGCAGACAAAACTTAGTGGTGGTCTAAGCAACGATCTAACTTTGCCTACTTTGTCACTTGAAATTATTTTTAAAAAATGGATTAAAAGAAAAGAGGAGTCGAAGGAATTTGAAAAAAATTTATAATCTTCTGTCTTATTGAAGGGACGAAACGTCAAATAAATACAAATTTTTATTTCCGAGCTATATTTCCAATGGTTTAATATAAAAATTTGAAAACCCTTCAGGAAATCTAAAACTTTTGAGTTTTATAAATTGAAAATTAAATTTAAGATTATACTAGTTTATGAATCAACTAAAATATGATTTATTACCGACGCAATTTGATGGCAGAAAAATGACAGATCATAATTTTGACCCACAGTTAGTTTTCGAACGCCAAGTGCTTTCTTTCGACTTGTAACTTACGATTTTTCTATACACGTCATATTTTCGAAGGGTTTCATATTCTTCAACGAAACGATTGTGTTCTGGGCTCTAAAGTCTCGGGTTTTCGTTCAGTTGACTCTCGAGAAAATTTCAATGATGTTGATGCAATAAGTTACTATTTAAATGGACTTTCGAATGGAAAGTTTCGAGACTGTACTTGGAGCAGTGCAGCACAGAAAAGCGAGAGCAGGGATTAAAAGAAATGAAAATTGAGAGGACAAACCCCTTTTTTTCTCTTTCGCTCTCATCGGACTCTGTCACACGATACTTCGTCACGCCTCGTCAATAATAAACAAAATGAGAATTCGATCAGTTAATAGTTACTGAGGTGACGACAGAAACCATCTCGAGGGTCGACGACAACGATCGACTGTATTTTTCACTTTTTTTTTAATGTCGTTGTATATATTTAGTCAATAACGATATCTCTTTGTACTCGAATGAATAAAAAATCATGTCGAATATTTTTGGATAAAAAATCTCATCCATTAATTTCGAAAAATGCAATTTTGCATCGAGATACGGTTCGCAAGTTTTCACTGCTGCGAAATATAACTTTGTGGTCGATTTTTAAAAAATCAAAGATTTTATAAAAATTTATATTAGTGGAAAAAGAACAATTAATCATTATTTTGACTCGTGGAAAGTAGAGAGATCGAAGGGATGAAAAACGGGATTATTTTCTACTTTTTTGGTGCAAAATTTTAATTTGTTTTTTCGATTTAACATTCCATTACAAATTCGCAAAAAAATGAACAATTAATTAAGTTACTATAAAAAAGTAGCAAATAAGATATAAAATGAAAAGTTCATACAATAATTGAGAACGTTTGCTGCACAAAAGAGAATGATTTCTGAAATTCAAAATGGCGTCAGGAGTAAACCGCTTGAACATATTTTTTCCCAATATTATAAAAAAATCGATGAAATATTTCTCAGATGTCGTTCAAGCCGTTGATGTCCTCGAAAAAAAACGATATAATTAAAAAAAACAAATTAAAACTAAAAATGTTGTCATTCTATATCTTCTGGTTTGCAGTCGCAACCGAGGATATTTATCCAAGATTCATGCCCTGAGCTAAACGATTGGACGAGGGTCTTCCAGATGGTAGTGAAGGTTAGCACGATTGGTAAGCCATGCGGCATGGCTCCGCCTTCAAGGCGTGAATCCAACAGCTAAAGGAGTCACTCCCACGCGACGAGTCCCAAGGGATCGTAATAAGTCTGAGCGAGATGTATATCTCATCTGATCTTTCTTTCAACCTCTCTTCCTCTTTCTCTTTTCTTCTCTCTCTCTGTTTTTTACGCTTGTAGCGATGATGCTGCTGCACCAAGAAGTCGTAAAGCTCAGGGAGGCTCGAATCCAAAGACCAAGTTAAAGCTCCAGTCAGCCGTAACACTCACACGCGATAGTTCATAGAAAGATACCCGCGACGGTGTTACAGTTGTCAATCATCAAATACAAATAAATTGATAATTGGTAATGATTTGCGTGAATTGCTCGATATCAGGAGCCTTCTGAATTAATAAAAAATCGACTAATTTAATTTGGATTAAAAATCAAAAGTTTAGTGTAATGAAAGAAGATTAAGCCATTAGGCAAATCAGTCAGATGGACACGAGTCCTAAAAAATCGACGAATTGTTGGTGAAATTTTGAAGGTGATCCCCGATGTCGTTGTATTAAGTGTAAAAAACTTCGGAAATCAGAAACAAGTCTGGATTCATCGAACAATTGGAATAATCAAGTGGATGAGTGGATTTTTTAGTGTCAGAGAAAGTAGTGTTGGTTGCAAAACAACGAGGCCTTGGAGTTTCGGCTCCTGACAGCCTCGTAAGATGAAGAACGAAGTGGAGAACGTGCCGAGTCTCCATGCCCAGCAGGATCACAATTCGCACCACCAACACAATCAGCATCACTCGCATCAGTCTCATCATTTGTCACAAGCTAGTTCGAGTCCTATATCACATGGGGGTTTAATGACAAGTGGAAGATCGAGTGGGTCGTCAATTGGTGGTCAAAATTTGAGCCAAGGCTTACAGCAACAGGTGCAGGATAGCAGCGCGATGACAGTGACTAATCCAGCAAGTGAGAGTCCAAGAAAACCTGGAGCTAGAAGACAAGAGAAACCACCTTATTCCTACATAGCTCTGATCGTAATGGCGATACAATCGAGTCCGGATAAGAGATTGACACTTTCTGAAATTTATACGTTTCTTCAGCAACGCTTTCCCTTCTTTCGGGGTTCTTATCAGGGTTGGAAAAACTCAGTACGTCACAATCTAAGTTTGAACGAATGTTTTATCAAGCTACCAAAAGGTTTGGGACGTCCAGGAAAAGGACATTACTGGACGATTGACCCAGCGAGTGAATATATGTTCGAAGAGGGTAGTTTCAGGCGTCGTCCTCGAGGTTTTCGTCGAAAATGCCAAGCCCTCAAACCACAATATCCTCAATATTATCCTGGCACTGGACCAGTCCCTGTTGGTGTTGGAGTCCAAGCAACTGCCTACGACAATCTCGCCGTTCCCGGAGTTGATTATGCCAATGGATATCAAAATCAGTATCAGAATTATCAAGAATACGCCATGTATGGTCCACCAACGAGTGTCACGGATTGGGGCTACCCTGAAACTCCCTATAAACCTCCACCAATCGCTGAAGTCACTTACAAAACTACTGAAGTAACTTACAAAACTGGGGATGGTTCGCTATACAGAAATGGAGAATTAAGCTTTAAAAATGAACCAAACTATCCCAGGACTCAGGAACAAATTGCATATCGAACTAACGAGAGTTTTCCAACCAGCAAACAAGAACATCATCATCAACAATGCCATCAAGAAATTGCTTACAAAAATGAAAATGATCATGAGGCACTGATGAATTGTAATTATAAAAGTAACGGAATTGTTAATAACCCTGTTACTTCACAACAAAATACGACACCCAATCAGGATTATTACGTCGGTTATGGAATTAACGGCTCAAACGGTAACTCTGCTAACGTCAATGCGGCGGCCGCCGCAGCCGCCATCCGAGGAATCCAAGTGCAAATTAGTCCTGGTAGCCCCATCGCAAATCTTAATTCACCTCATAGTGACTCTTGTCAAACACCAATCGCGGATCATGGTAACTAATATTTCATTTTTTCATTATTATTTTTTATCTGTCGCTATCAAACTTGCTCCAGTTGCCACAATTGTCCACAATCACTGTAATTTCTCTTAAATTCATCAATTTTTATAATTTTTCGTAATTTTTATCGTTTTATTAATCATTTTTGTTTAGGTTCAATTTTCTTAATTGGATTTCTGTAATTATTTAAAGATTACAGATCTTTGAACTCGGGATGAGAAAGATCTTGTCTTTCCTGGCTACGATCAATGTTAATTCGAATATTTATATCGCATTAAATTAATTTTTTTTTTTTTTTTTGAAATTTTGGACAATAACAACAACAAAAATCGTATTTTATTACAAAGTGATGATTGCAGTCGAATCTTTTTTGTTCTTGTGCGGTTAACTCTAAACCTCACACATTATTCTCTTTATTTTCTTTTTCGATTACTCATTCTGTCAGAAATAAAATTAAATACATTTCTCTATTCAATTTTATCCTCTGAATGAATTTAAAAATAGTTTTCAAAAATCACGATTTTAAACACTTGGAAGAATTTTGGAGGCTGGAATTTCTTGTGGTGAAATACTCGACCATTGGAAACAAATAAAAAAGAACATATCGGTAAAGAGGAAAAATCCTCATGACCTCAATTACTCCACATGGTCATTAGACTATTTGAACTGGCTTATTACGCCAGTTTCATTTTTTTTCTTCTATTTTTTAGATACAGAAATGAGAATGTGAAAAAAAAATATGTGAGAAAAGGGTAGTGTTCCACGTGTTGGGTGGCACGAGTAAAGTTTTGAAATTTGGGTAAAACGTGTGTTGACGTAAGAGTGAATAATCATGAGGGTAAAGCAGGTCATCGAGGGTTGAAAGAAAAAAAATGGAAAGAAAAAAAGAATAACGTGAAAAGGGGCTGGATGTGTTGGTGAGGTTTGGACGGACTGTCGTCGAGACTAGTCCGGGCCATCTGGAAAATCGCTTTGGAGAAGTTTTACGAGCATCAGGGCGCCGTGGACTCGGTAACGGGAGACACAGTCGCATTTTTCTTCTATTTTCTTCGTTCACCTCTCGATGTGTTGGAAAATATTGAAAAATCAATCGAAAGCCATTATTTAATGAATTCTGGATACTTTATTCGATACAATGTTTGACCTTGAAACTCTAGAGGAATATAAACATGTTTATTGAATATATTAACAATGCAATTTGCGTAAGTTGCGAGTGTACTAAAATTGTTTATTAATTCACGAATATATGAGCCTGCCGTCTTCTCATTCCAATGGCACTGTACTCGAATTCGTTTCTGTCTTGAAACGCTTCATAAACTCTCGATGTTACTCATAGGAAGAAACGTCTCGGTTGTCATCTTGCTAATGGAACTTTCACGAGTGATTTGAGATGACGAGAGACACAGAAGAAAAAGACGAAGAGAGATTTTCGAAGGAAAGAAAATAAGAACGAATCACGCTGGGGTTGACAAGGCTTATTAGTCCCCGCTGACAGTGTAACGTCACGCTAACTTAAAAATTAAAATTTTAATGACTCCCGTGTAACACGACACGCGCACAAAATATATAATCAAATAAAATACTAATCACACGTTTCCACATTCGTCTCTATAGAATTTCACTCTTTTAAGTATCAACAGAACGGTTCATAATAAAAAATAAATCAACGTGACAGAATTCATTCGAATTATTAACCCAAACAGTAATTAAAAAATCATTGACTTTTTATTCGTCGATTGATCGATAGATTTTTTTTTTTCGAATTAATTAATCATTTGATTTCTTCTGTTTTTATTAATTTTATACGATTTGATCGTTTTGATTTTTTTATCGAGTCTCGAAAGTGTTGAAATATATTTTAATCCATAATCTAGAGAATTGTCTCTCTAATTTTCACATAATTGTATGTTATACAAACGTATATATATTTTTTAAATATATACCTATGTCTCACAGCTGAGAGAGCGATGCTCGCTAAGTTTCGAGCGTTGAGCGTTTATCGTCCAAATGTTTACGAGCCCGATAAACAAAATCTTCTTTAATGTATTGCTGGGATGCTGCTTCTGTATCGGCCCGTAGGAAAATAAGTGAGACTCATCATAATCCAATCGTGGCAACAAGTGCCTCTAAATTTCTCGATTAAACAATCATTTACACAGAATTGCTAAATTAACAAATCGTCTTCTATTCAATAAACTTTTCAATGATATCGAAGTTTACATCTTTGACGAAATTTTTCACTTTTTTTTTCATTTCAGAGCCAATAATTAATATGCTTCGTTTCTTTTCCCTAATTAAATAGTTGTTTTTTTTTCTACTTGAATAATAAATTGACTACAAAGATTGGGACGATCCAAAAAACTAGAAAAAATAATAAATATCTGAAATATTTATTGTTCCATCCATTCCAATGATGCAAAATTTATTGTTTTCGTTGACTAAGAAGCTCATTCGAATGCGAAAAGAATATTGAGAAAAAAAATACACTTTTTATACCGAGACTGCACAATCTTGACCACAATTTACTTCTAAATACTCTAAAACTTCGAGTATCTATAACTCGATGGCGAATTGAAGTTTCCAGACTTATTTGGAGAGTTTTGAACAGGACTTGATAGACTTAGAGAATATAACGCTCAGCTTTTTTCTTGAAATAATATTTTTAAATTTCTCCTCAAAACTCATTAAAAAAGATAAAAATTCGATTCGTTTCTTTTTTCGATATCTCAATTATAAAAAATAAAGAACGTGGTTAAGTGAATCATGTGTGCAGATAATTGGAAAAAATCGCACACTCCATTGGTTTCCGAGTCAAGGACGATCGAGAAGGTACGCGAATGACGTTGATTTTTCGACAATCTTGAAAGTGACGTTTGGTTATTGAAAGTTGATCGGTTATATGTGACTTTTCGAACGGTTGAATCCATCGCCTTATGTTTTCGCGGTTCGTGGTTAATGAACCGGGAACTTGTGATTCGTGAGAGAAATTTTGACAGGCAGACGTACGAACGGAGACCGCACACGAAGACGTTTAAAAAACCCCGGGAGCTTCGAACGCGAATTCGTACTCATCAGTTTTTTGTCTCTCCGAAGTTTTATGTACGAGTTCTTATGGCGTTTTTTTTTCAAGTGTCAAAAAAATTGGTACAGTCCCTCGTTTTATTGCTAAAACTCTGAGTCCCATAAAATATACCTGGCGATTATAATTCGAATGAAAATAAAATTGAACAATTATTTTCAAAATGAATGTTCACATCAGGTCCTAAAAATAAAAAAAAAAAAACCATTTCTGAATTTCGGTGAGTGGAAACCTTCTTTTTTTTCAACTCGTGTCAATAATCTCTCGTTCTTCCATCTCTTTCATTTTTCACTCGTTTTCGGAGCTCGTACGATCGTAAAATTTTACCAGAATGCTATATAATAAATTGCTAAAAAATGGGGTCTCATGATGTTCTCTGAATAACGTGGAGTGACGTAAAATTTTGCCCTCAAGATACTTGTAAAAAAAAGAGGAAAAAAAACGAAAGAAGTTACGATATAGGCACGAGTGAAGTGTACTGGCCACTTGAGTCAGTATCTGTGCTCGAGTGCTGCTGGACTCTTCGAATTTATAGGGTACCTACATACAAGCACCGATTTATTTTCTCATATTTTTACATATTTTTTTTGTTTGTTAATTCTCGTTTCTTCCTCTCTATGTGGGGTCTTGGAATTATTAAACGAGAGAGTGTGATTTCTCCATTTAGAGAACAATCGCGAATTTCTATAAACAATCATTTAAATTCATGTTGTAATAAATTGTCATTGATTTTTGTGCTTTTTTTTTTTTTTTTGGTTTTTTTAGGAATGCGAATGCAATGTTCGAGTTCAAGTTCGAATAGTCCTGGCGGAGGGTTAATAGATCGTAAATCGACGTACCTTGGACATCATCCATCAAGTTCCGTGAGTCTTGGCTCGTTGGGATCTCTCAATTCATTGAATCTGAGTTATCTCGGTGACATAAGTATACCGAGCAAGTACATAGTGTAAAAGGCTCAAAAATAAAGGCCTCGTGACGACCATCAACAACATCAAGGATTTATCGAGACCAAATAACAAAACGGAGTTTAAACGAGCGAAGTCTCATTCGTCAAACGAAAAAACAAAAAGAACTAAAGAAAAAGAAACCAAGAACAAAAGAGGAACCCAAAAATTAATTTATATCTCATCGTTGATCAATTGATTGTCGTTATTAATTTAAGCATCTGATTTTAAAGTTTGTAGAATAAAATAATATTTGCTAAAAAAAAAAAAACAAAACAAAAGCGAAAGAAAAAAAAATGTCTCGACACTTTCTTTTTTTTTTTTGGAAAAACCTTGCCCTGAATCGTCAACGGACTGGGTTCGTTTCGTGATATTCTCGTGCGTGACGTTTGGAGGAAACCCACGTTCGCGATCATAATTTCTATAAACGTCTATGACGAAACTCGAAATCCTGCGGTTTTACGATAAGAAATTTATATTCCGAGAAGACTCGTGGTTCGCCATAGTCGTCTCTAGACTCTCCGTCGTCTTGCATCAGACTATTTGGTGTCGAACAATTAATAACGAAGAATTAGAAAAAACTTATTATTCAGAATTTAATTAAATTTTATTGACAGCCCTCTTGAAAATTAATCGTAATTATTGAAAACAAAATATTGATTTTTTTTTTTGTAAAAATACAATTTTCAAAGTGAAAATCTTGATAACTCTAAAGAAAAAAAAACAGAAAAGTTTTACAGACGATTTCATCAGTTGATTTTGATTATAATTTTCGTATACATAATTATTAATCAATTTTTTAATATATATATATAGATTTTTGAATATTTAACACAGAATTGGAAATTAAAGATAATTCATACGGTGAAGCGATGTAGAGATAAAGAAACGAGTGGATTAGAAACAGACGAGAAGAGAAGGAAAAATATAACACGTTGCAAGCAGACGAAGACGATATTTGCACTTCTGGTGGATGACCTAATCTTGTCGTAAAGATGGAACAAAACTTTACACGTGGTTCAAACATTGTTCGAATCCTCAAGACTGAGGTATCCTTCAAAATGAAAATCCTAGTTTCCGATATTTTTTATTTTTTTTTTTCGATTTTTATCTGTATGTGAAAAAAATTCTTGTGGAAAACGTTCAGAGAACTGGTCGTTAAAATCATTCAAATAGAAAAAAAAGAACGTTCGAGAGAATCATTAAAAATGTGTAATTTAGAATTTTTATTTTATTTTTGAAATTTTTTAGTGAAACTACCGTCATTTTGGTAAAAATCGAAATTCCAAAAAATCTCTCGAATCCTCAAAATTTAAAGCCATTTAATAAATTTTTTTTCGAACAACTGCTCCACGTGGCAAATTTTTGAAAATGTTTTGACATATTAAACTCTATTTCAAGTTCAATAATTGTACTATAAATTTTCGATTTATAATCGATTGAAATTGCGATTTAATAATGTTTAAGAATTCTCAGATTTCAAATTTTCTCAAAAACAACAACAATTAAAATTAAAAATCGGCTAGTCCTCAGCTCTCTCTCATGACGATATTTTATAATATTTCAATTTTGTTTTTACAGTGATTTTTCTGAGTTAAGGGTAGAAATGAAAAGGGACAGAGGCAATATCGTTTGGTAAGAGTTTGCAGACCATGTGTGTAAATATAACGAGTCGGCATTGATTGACCAAAAAGAGAGCCAAAATAAAAGAAGCAACAGTTTCGGTTCTCGATTTCCGAACAAAGAATTCATCGCAACGAGATAAGAGTCAGTGGCCTGGCGTTGTGAAACACATCACTCTCTCTCTCTCTCTCTTGCCAAAGACTCTTATGTACTAAAAATAATATATAAATATCTACATGTATGAATAAAAATAAAAAAAAAAAAAGAAACTTTGATCGTTAGGGGATCGAGACCGAAACGATCTTTCTTGTTCGCGCCTTCGATTTCTTCGGCCTGTTTCTTATCGATATTATAACAGTGACGAGTGACCGTCGACTCTTCCAGTCAACGTTAGTTCATTTTGCTTACACGATAAATTCAAAGTCATTCATTTCAATGGATATATATGTATATATTTATTTAGATGCAGGATTATTTGTCCTTTGAACTATATTTTGATCGTTAATTCAACTGCAAGGAAAAATAAAGAGTGAATAACAGAGAATCATCGATTTAATGGTTACGAACTTTTATTTATTTATTTATTTTTTTTCAAAAATCATTATTTATAATTCGAAAAAAAAAAAAAAATTTCACATGCTCGACATCTTTACGCGGAATATCGTTCACAATTAACATGAATTATTGAAAATATTATCGAACTTTTGGGTAATAAAAAAAGACAAATTTTGGATTATTTTTGTGTGAGAGGATTAATGACAAAAGGGTTTTAGGGCTCCGTCGATATTAGGGCTCGTAAAAATGATATTAAACGGCAAAATATTGATTTAAAAAAATATGCAAAAGTAAAAATGATGTTGGAGGTATTTTTATATAAATTACACTTTCAAGACTCGAGGTATCGAGAGACTTATAAAGACGAGATGTGGTCTCGAAGTGAAGAATTTGTGTTAAGGGTTTTAGAGAGCCACGACGTGCAAGCGAAGCCACTCAACGAGAACGATGACAGCAAAGCACCACTGTCCTTATAGAAATCGGAGTAAACAGCCCCCTCGTATGGCACGCGCTTTCTTCCACAGGCAATTTGATTTTTTAATGCTTTCCAGAAAGCAAAGAGTAACGTCGTTTTTCACAATAATATTTTTTCACATTTCAACCTGGATTTGTACAGATTTGTGTATTTTGTGAGGTAAAAAGTAAAGTGTTTTTTTTTTAATTTTCGATCTTACGAACGTTGATATCCAATGGTTTGGATTTTATTAAATTTTTTGTTTTGATAACAAAAAAATGATTGTTCCCACGAAAAAAATGGATGAATAACTACAAATTAAAGTTACCATTTGATAATTAATACAATATTTTCAAACAAAAAGAGGGAATAAAGCTGCACAATCTTAATGCAAGATCGAAAGAAAACGAAAACGTGTGTAGAAGACGAAAGCCCGGGTTTTGGTAAACGGATGAGCGATACAGGATGAACGTGACTCGACGGTAAGGGAAGGGGCACAGTTCTAAAATAATAAACTAGAGCGTGGAGCTAAAATTCTTGATCCAAGTGTGAGTATTTTCGTATGTGTGAGTGTGGCTTTGCGCGTGTGATTTAACACTGAATAGTGTTCCGGAGTAAAAGAAAGATCGCGGGAATCGTTGCATTTGAAAATTCATATGAGAAAAATCTTTTTTTTCGAGTACAATCCTCGACGATTTTGTTACAATAACTTTGAGCAATTAAATGATGTGAGGAAAGGGGGTTGGAAGTTTCTATTAGGAATCATTTCCTAAGTATGGAATTTTAAACTTTTTATAACTCTAAACTCTAATATGAATTATAATTTTTTTAGTGCAAATGAACTTTATCGATAATTTTTTTCAATGAGTCCTTGCTCGTACCTTTTTATGACGATTCATTTTTTCGTGCAACTGTTATGAGAAGGATTTTTTTTATAGGGGATATGGCTCTTAGAAATGTTAATCACTTTTTGTAATGGGGTTTTTTTTTGTTTTTCAGTTGCTTAGGGGAATCTTTCTTTAAACATTTAATGAGGATTTTAATTTTTCTTGCGAGGCTTTTCCTGGGGGGAATTTTTCATAGGATTGTTTCATAGGATTTTTCGTTGATATTAAATAAATATTAAAGAAACGAATTTTGAAAATAGTTTGAATCGCGTTTGCGTGTCTTTTTTTCTCATAAATAGCGAATGTGACATTATCGTGACCCTGACACCAACTTCCACTCTTATACATAATTTTTTAAGAAATATAATCGATCACGGTTTTTGAGAAAAACGGCACGTACTTAATATATGACGCCATTTAAATTCGTTTTATCCACACACTGTGTAACTTGCTTTGTATCTTCGCAAATAAATGTTTTTTTTTTGTTTTTTTTTTTTTTAACGAAAAGTTTCCTTATAAGTTTCAAAATGTACACGTGGCTCATTAAAATCGAGAACAAAAACACTTAATTTGAGGAAAAAAGTACTCCAAGCAGTGAACATAATGAACTATATAAATTTACTTATCGTTTCGTAATAATAATCGTAACAGCAAAAAAGACGTCAGTACGCTATAGATTTAAAAAAAATGGCACAGAGGTGGGAATAATTCGTTGCTCAACGAACACTTTGTCAATAATGTTTTAAATTATATCAATATATCTATTAGCCTCATTCATCAAACAGTAACACGTATAAAAAGACCTGCGACACATGTTTTAGCGCATTAAGAATTAAAATTCGGACTGTACTGTATCAGTAGGTTTGTGTTCCTCATCAATTCTTCCTCGTTCTTTGCAAATTATTCCATTTATAATAATTATTTTATAAAACTGAAAAAACTGAAACTGAATTTATTATATTTGAAATCATCTTTGTTTTTTTTTTGTGTTTTAGCTCAACCCAAATTGTTAAAAATGTTCGCAAAAATCTGTTTTTTGGTGCTTGTGTGTTGCGTGTTCGTCCATGTAAGTTACTTTGATTAAAATGTGTATAATGGTAGTTTTGTTGATTATATATGGGTCATGGAATACTTTTTTAACCATTTGATTCTCTTCTGCTTCGTTTAGGCAATCCCATTATCGTCCGAGTCACAAGTGCTGGAGAGTCCTACAACGGTAAAGATAGTATAATATTTTTAATCGTCTTTAATCGTTAATTATAAGTTATTATATTTATGTACCAAACAACAATACAATAAATTTTTTCACTTTTTTTTCTATTATTTAAAGGCGGAGCCAGCTTGGTATCAAAAGGTAAATATTGTCAATGGTAATTCGCATGAATCCCGACCCAGATCTGACCCTTTGATTCTTCAATTAAGAAAAAAAAATGTTATGTGTTTTAAGCTGGAAGCTCTTTCATTTTTTTTCATATTTATTTGTCCATCCATTCGTCTAGAATTCGATTATTTTTTTTCGAATCACTGTGACTCTCTGAAAAATTCATCAAGTCAAACGAAATGCCCTTTATTTTTCTTGCAAATAATATCAAAAATATTGAAAAATCTTTTCTTTCAATTGACAGGTCTTCAATGCTTTTATTGAAGCGCAATCAAAGGATATCGAATCGGTAAATATTTTAACACACATCTCATAATGGAAAAGAAACTTCATCTTTGCTTTGATTACTATTGAATAAACTACGACAATATGGAATGAAATCAAAACCATGTGCTTTGCAGCAATCATATCTCGTTTTTTCTACTTCCAGAAAGTCCAATACGCCAAGAATGGTGGAATTCCAAGTGCCTATGAGGCGTACACGCGCTAAAGGACTGGAAGGTGAACGGCTCGAGCTCCGGATGACTCCCAAAATCCTTGTAGACAGATAAATCTTTTCAACCTTTCAACAATCTTTAAAAATAACATGAAAACGTAATTTATACAATTTGAATTAAAACGATTTATTTATATTAATAAACTTATGGAACTTAGTGAAATAGAACTGTAACGATTTAATAATAAATTAACTTACGGAATAATAGAATGATGTCGTTTCAAATATTCTTTTAAACAACGCAGGATTACTTGTCCTAATTATTCCTCAATATTGGAATTATAAAAGAAATAAAAACGTCAAGATGAACATTCCTTTGCTGTAAAAAAATTCCTGAATAAATTTTTGTAAATTAATTATGTATCGACATTGTGTTGTGTTTTTTTAAAATTTTTTTTTTTATAAATTAACATTTTTTTGACACTGGTAAACATTGACATTCCTTCAGAAGAATAAAATAATTCCGAAATCGTTGTTCAAATATTTATAAGTGATTACATTTTAAATACTATCATTGTTCATCGTATTTCCGACATTTTTTCGCGCAGCAATAATTAAAAAAAATTGTTTTATATCTAGAAATTATGTGCAAGGACGCCTGATAATGAGATGAGTGGGAATTCTAATTTTTAAGCGACACTGTTTCAGTGTGAAAAATGTCATATTATATATAAATTTAAATAAAAATCGTTGGTCGTTTTCATTTTTTCCTCAAACATGCTGATTGGTTTGAAATAACATTGAACAAAGATTACTCATCGTGGCCAGAATAAGGTACTAAAAAACAAGATTGAATTCGATAAGAGTTTACTTTACAATCAATAGTTACGTGCAGCTACATTGCAAATATATATTTAGCAAATATTACGCTAAAAATTCTCGTAGCTGTCAGTCTATTTTATCGATATGTTATTTTGGAATGATTTTTTCAGAAATGCGAAGTTCTGTAAACGCGTTTAGTAACTAATCGCTATACATGTAATTATGTAATATGAATTATTTTGAAAAAGCATTCGCTGGTTAATATTTACCGGATAAGAAAATAGTCACGTGAAAAATCAGAAGTGACATTCGTCTGGTTATCAGTCGTGCTCGCACATACTTTGGAAGCAAACATTTTTATAATTGGTACGTGAAAAAATGCGGAAAACAAAATTGCCATTGCTTGAAATCGTATAAAAGCAGAGGCTCCTTTGCAACGAAAAAATCACTATTACTCGTTCAAACTATTTCGTAGTTCTTGAGCTTCAAGTGACCACGACTTCGGAATCACCGGAAATTCGAGTGACGAAGACATCGCACCAATAGTAAGTTATTCAATTTTTCCAAATAACAAATCTTTATTGCTTTCTTCCTGCCGACAAAAGTTCCACTCTGTGAGCTCCCGCTCAATTTATTTATTAGTCCCCGCGGTAAACAAATGACGAAAAATTTGCTTTTTAAAAAATTAATTTTTGAAAAAAAATTTAATTTCCAATAAAAATAAATAAATTAATATTTTGTCGATGAGTATATTTGCCGATAACAACAAAAACGACGTTAAACAAATGCAATTTTTATGTTTGTTACGATGCCAATATATCAATCGTATTCGTCAAATACTAACGTGTAGAAAAATACTTTTATATTAAGAAAATTAAATTGATATTTTAAATCATACTTTTCTTTTTGCGTCTTAGCTCAAACCACATTTTTAAAGATGTTGGCGAAAATCTGTTTTTTGGTGCTTGTGGGTTGCGTTATAATCCAAGTGAGTTACTTTAATTTATATATATATTACGTTAGTATTGTTGATTATACGAATTATAAAATACGTTTTTAATCATGTGATTAAAATCTTCTGCTTCGTTTAGGCGAACCCATCACCACAGGCATCAGGGGAGGTTCTTTCTCCAACGGTAAGTATAATATAATTGTATCTTAAATTATAAGTTATTGCATTACATACCAGACAACAATACGATAAATTTTTCACTTTTTTCTAATTATTTAAAGGAGGAGCCAGCTTGGTATGAAAAGGTAAATATTATCAAATGTAATTAGCATGGAAAATAAAATTTCTAGAAACCAAAATTTCAACTCGGTCCATTTTGCCAATATATTTGCATTCTATTGAAAAAATTGAATAAATTGTGTTAAAAAAACCATATGTCACAAGGACGTGGACAAATAAATCTGAAAAAAAAATGTTGGGAGTTTCTTTTAATGGGTTTTACAACACATAAGATTTTCAAACGAATTTAAAAAATGAAAGGGTCAGACCCAGGTCGAACCGGTACGAAACGCCATTTATTTTTCTTTGCAAATAATATCAAAAGTTTATTACGATCTTTTCTTTCAATTAACAGGTCTACAATGCTATCATTGAAGCGCAAGTGCAGCAGATCGAAGCGGTAAATATTTTAATACACATCTCATAATGGAAAAGAAACTTAATCTTTGCTTTGATTACTATTGAATGAACTACGACAATATGGAATGAAATCAAAACCATGTGCTTTGCAGCAATCATATCTCGTTTTTTCTACTTCCAGAAAGTCCAATACACCGAGAATAGTGAAATTCCAATTGCCTATGAGGCGTACTCGCGCTAAAGGACTGGAAGGTGAACGGCTCAAGCTCAGGATGAATCCCAAAATTGTTGTAAATCGATGAATCTTTTTAACAGTTCAAAAGTTGTCAAAAATGATATAAAAATGTAAATTATGCAATTGGCTGTCATGGCATTAATTCTATGAAAAATATAAGGAAACCGCACAATAATCGGATAAAACATCAGCAACCCTGCATTTAAAAAATGTCTAAAGCGTAATTCTACACAAATTTAAAAGAACGTCGTAAATCTGTAGATTTGAAGTTTTGCATCGCCCAATAAAGAAATGGTATTTATGGATGATTAGGAAAATCAGGTGGACGGACAAAGACGAGTCCGTTCGAAATTCAAATTCCACTCTCCGTCGTGATGTTCCTCCCACTCTCTTTATAATTGTAATGAAATAATATGTAATCTAATCTGTGAGTTGCTTGAATGCGAGAGAGAAAACTGCAAAATAGTCGATACACACGCTTTTCTCAAAAAATGAGACGTCACCGAATTTCGAATGAGTATCTGTAAAAGCTTGATCGCCATTAATTTATCGCTGATAAGCCACAATGTCAAATGTTCATTGCGACACTTAAACTCGTGGCAAGGTCAATCTGCGCATGTCGCTACGAAATTTACACTCGTTTCTATGATATAAAAACATCACCTATACTCTTGAAATGCTATTTTTCTAAATGTTCTTGCTACATAAAAATAATTATATTGGGAGTAAGATAATGATACGCATCATTGACATACACATTGATAATAATCTGCTTTCGCATCGACTTTTAACTTGTAAATAAGATAATAGTGAAAAAAAAAAGTTTCTATTATTGTGCTCATACCTGCTCACCTTTTCTTCAGAATATATACCGTTGATTTTTTGTCGAAACAGTGTCACTTAACGCAAAAAAATTATATTGTGGAATGATAAGAATATTTTTTTTCTCATACATGCCTCAGACAAGTATCTTTTGTATTTTTAACATTGGAAACGATTTGAAAACACATAACAGAAGATTGTACTATAATAGATTGTCAAGGGGACGAGTTGATTTGTTCACATTTGGAGCAATTGATTCTATTTACATTTACTCGTGATATATAACACCCACATGATAGTAGTTTGAAGATGTTGAAAAGATTCTTATGTAACGCTCACCACGTGCGTCAGAAATGCACCAGTACATAAGTACGAGCTTGATAAAGCTACTCCGCAGTTCCAAGCTCCCACAGTGCGTGACGATTGTCTGAGCAGTCAAGAGACTTATTTAGTGTTTGTTGTTTTGGTGTGACGAACGTATAAAAAGAGAAAAACGTGACTCCAGTTGACTGCGTGGTCAGGAAAACAAAAAGGATGGCATGGCTAACGCTTGTCTTGTCATCCCTCACAGGATTACTCATAATTTATCATTTTTTCTTTCGGAAACGTAACAAATTTGAGAAATTGGGAATCTTGCATATAAAGCCTTGGCCTATTTTTGGAAACATGGGGCCACCGTTCTTCAAGCAACGTTTACTGGCTGAAGTTCTTGATGATACTTACAAACTTAACGAAGACGCTAAATACGTTGGTTTCTACGACTTTAGTGAACCGGTTGTAGTGATAAGGTGTCCTGAATTGATAAAAAACATTGGTATCAAGCATTTTGATCATTTTGTCGATCACAGAGGTTTTGTGTATGACACTAGCAATGATCCACTTTTTGGTAAAAGTATTTTTTCTCTTCGTGGTGACAAGTGGAAAGAAACTAGAAATCTTCTTAGCCCAGCGTTCACGGGAAGCAAAATGAGATCGATGTTCAAACTAATGTCAGCGTGTGGAGAAAATTTTGCTGGATTCATGACCGAACGAGCAACCGAACAGTTGTCAAAATCATTCGAAATCAATGCAAGAGACGCGTTTTTGAAATACACTAATGATGTCATAGCAACATGTGCATACGGTATAAGCATTGATTCGATGAGAAATCCAAAAAATGACTTTTACGTGCTGGGCTCAGAAGCTGTAAACGTTGACAGTTCATTCATGACGAAACTTTTCGTTCTTCGCAGTTTCCCACGAATCGCCAAATTTTTTCGAATCAAACTTTTCGAAGCTAAGATCGAACAATTTTTTATGAGTGTCGTTAAAGAGACCATGGAAATGAGAGAACGCGAGGGCATCACGAGACCCGATATGATTCAATTGATGATAAACGCACGTTCCAATCCTGCCGATCCGGGTCCTGTACTCACTGAAAGCGAAATGGCTGCTCAGGCATTCATATTTTTCCTCGGTGGATTCGACACGTCTGCGTCTCTGATGTGCTTCACTGCACATCTAATAGCTGCGTATCCATTAGTTCAACAGAAAATTCACAATGAAATTGACGAGATTTTAGCAACGAAGACAAATTCCGATGTGTCTTACGACGATATTAACGGAATGGAATATTTGGACGCAGTTATTAACGAAACGCAGAGACTCTATCCGATTGCTACTATGCTCGATAGACTGTGCGTCAAATCATATGATTTACCACCAGCGCTGCCAGGTGGGAAACCGATCACCATTCAACCTGGTGAATCAGTATGGTTACCTGTCTACTCTCTCAGCAAAGATCCGAAATATTTTAACGATCCAAAAACGTTTGACCCTGAAAGATTCCTTGGTACTGGAAAAAATCTTATTGACTCCTCCACCTATTTGCCGTTCGGTCTTGGCCCCAGAATGTGCATTGGAAACAGATTTGCATTACTTGAAACTAAAGTTATGCTCTTTCACCTTCTGACCAAATGCCATATCAAACCGAGTCCAAAAACTCCAAACCCGCTTAAGTTGAAAAAAGGTTTTGCTATGACAGCTGAAGGTGGCTTTTGGCTGCAAATTGTACCCAGAAATGTCAATTAGAACATTTCAAAACATTCCTACGCAAACACCAACGAGTTTATTATGAATTCATGAAGAATTCGTACCTACACCTGTATTTCTATTTCCATATGAAATTAATAAAGAGTTGAATCGATTTTTATTCATGTACCAATCATCCATTCTGTTGCCACTTGCCTATCAGTGTGATATCAAGATTTTATTGTTGACATTCACACGTCTGTACATTTATCGATAAAATTCCTGACGTTCGTCTGCTAACACGAGATTGGCGAATGGTTTTAATGCTAACTTTTGTTCGAAATAAATAAAACATGTTTTACATTATGATTTGGTCATTTTTATAAACCCTGCAACCATTGAAATCGGGTGGATGATTTTTTCTTTCAGGAATTAGTTCTGCAAGGTGAGTTTATCCTCGTTCTACATCGATTTTTTAATCATAAATGCCAAAAAACAAATGATGAAATAATGTGCATCATCCATGGAAGTAGTTCAAAGAATTTTTTTCAAGAATTTATATCAGCTCTAAATCATTCAATGTATTAGTTTCATGGCATGCAAAATACTCAATCATTTTTCAGAAAAACAGTCGTCAGTTGGGTTCTGGAATGGGACAATGTTGAAAAAACGAATCGAATCATTCAAAAGTAATATTCATATACAGCCAGTTCATTTTCGTTTAGTTTCAAGTTATTAAAATTATGCGAAAAAAATTACTTTATGTATACAAGAACTCACGTAATGATTATGTGATCCGATACATAATCATTTTTTAGTACTATATATCGTCTCACTCATTTAGATAAAAAATCATTATCATTTACGAATTATCTCACACATTTCAAAACTTCGCAGTTAAGAAATCGCTCTATATTTTTCATACCGTTTAACCGACGAAATAAAATAGTATAACAGTCATGATAAAAAATTGAAGAAATAATTAATGAAACGATATACAACTTTTAATAAAAACCAAAAAAAAAAAAAACGTTTTATTTCATTCATATTAATGACGATGGATGTTTTTTTTTCTTTTTTTTTTTTAATATTAATCCCTTGGTCTTGGTACAGTGGTTTGTGGTGGCGCAATTAGATCGTTGAGCGATCAACGATTCTTTCAAAAATATATATTTTTTTCTTTTTCTACGAATCTCTAGAGGGTCTCGTACCGTGACGCAAATTAAATGAGAAAAGTGTGTATCTACTGAACAGTTATCTCTCCCGCACTCATGCAACCGATGGATCACCTTAAATGCTGAGTTTCATCAATTTTCATGAAACTAAGTTTGAAGTCAAACCGGATCCAAGATCTCGGTCGAGTTCCAGGTGTTTTCAAATCTGCAATATCGACCGAAACTCGTAGAATAATAAGTTTCAAAGTTGTCCGTTGCAAAAAAGCGCCACTCGGAAAAATTCACTAAAAAATTTGTGATTGGAGAATCTCCGTAGTTTTCGTTTCTATCGATACAATTTTATAAAATCGCAAAATATGATCATCAATCCCGTTCTCGACTCGGAGATCTCGTAGTCAAGTCTCTTGGTTCCGTTGAACGCTGTCATCGGGCTCTGGGGAGAAAATCACCGGCAAACAAAGAACTTTCGATATCAGTGTCAATAATGGAGGATATTTTGGGGAGGCTTTTAGTATCCGACACGAATGTTGTCGAACAGGTGAAAAGAATTAAAAAATATAACAATAACAACTATACGCTGTCTGTTTTTTCCAAATATATCGAGCTTTTATTGGCCTCTGAAAAAAAACACGTGCTCGTGCTTTTTTCCGCCGTTTTCCATTGCCATATACCGGCATTCTCATCGCCCTATACTCTGTTTCTCATTCCTCTGATTTTACCATCAATAAGAATTGAAAATAAATGGTTTTTTTTTCAACTTTTTCATATTTTATCATTAAAAATGAATTTTCTTCAAGGCCACTGGAGAATTGAGGGAGATATTCAAAAAGCCGGAGAGCAGTACGCAGCTGTTCCAGCTTATGATCGCTTGTCAAAAACCAATGGTTTGTATTGCAAATAATAGAAAAAAATCATTAAACATTTTTCTTAAATACTTCAATAAAGTTATTTTTCATTACACCTCCAGAATTCACGTTTTTTTTTCCTTAGATAAGACAGTATGCGGCGATACTTTTGAAAGAGCGATATTCAAAAGTCAAAAATTGGGGAAAACTTCCAGTGGATGTTCGCACTCAGGCCAAGCAATTGATTGTGCAGGTGAAAAACATTTTAACTTTACAATTACAATTAATTATCCTTTTTTTTCTCCACTTTTTCTAATTTTTAATTCTTCACGATCATTGCAAATTTTCCATCAGACGACGAGTCTAAAAAAGAGAATGAACATCTTACAATTTTTCAAATTCGTCAATTTGACAAGTGATGAATCTGAATTCGATTTATTCATTTTTCTGAAAACTGTTTAAATCCCAGGGTCTCAGTCAAGAGACGGAAACAAATGTGCGAAACGCGATAGCCCAGCTGATGGGAGTTCTCGTTAGACATGAACTACCGAGCAACGGATGGCCACAGATTTTTGAAATAATACAAGAATTATCGGCGAGTGAAGATCTCACTAAAAAGGAACTGGGAATGTATACTCTTGCGAAAATCACAGAAATCGCTCCCGATGCGTACATCGGCCATGCACAATCCATTATGACACTTTTGGCTCAAGTTATGCAGAGTCTCAACGGAGCGGGAACCATGACCGCCTTTTACGTTCTACAGACGATGCTTAATCTCGTTCCCTTGGTCGATGGTAATCAAATGGTCGGTATTTCGATTTTTCCCAAAAAATTCCATCGTTAATATCAATTCGTTTATAATTTTGTATTTTGTTTTTCTTATCTTTCATCATTGTTTTGCTACTATTTTAAATTTTTATTTTATTTTTTAATTTTTAATTTAATTTTTAAACAATTAACTTAAAATTTATCGTTTTATTAATATAAAACATCCAAATATTTTTAATGTTTTCATTCAAAATTGGAAAAAATGAGTATTTTCTTATTTATTAATTTTTAATTTTATTTTCGATATTAATTTGGATTAATATGTCAACAGATGGTAAATGCGTATCATCAAATGATGATTCCAGCAATGGGTGTAGTCCAAGCACTGGCAACAACGAACGAGGACAAAGCTATCGAGGCAATGGAACTTTTTGATGAACTTTGTGAGGAAGCGATCACTGTCGTTGGTCCACGTGTCAAGGATCTTGTGTCCATGTGTCTGACAATCGCGAAAAATACTTCGTTCGGTGATGATTTACGATCAAGAGCAATTAGTCTTTTGAGAACGCTCATAAGAACGAAAAAAAAGACAATATTGAAACACAAACTCGTCGAGCCTATAGTCGGTAAGTTAAAAATGATTGAATTCGCTAAAAACATGAAAATAATTGAAAGAAATGATAACCAAATTCACAAAACATGATTATTAATGCAAAATTCTGACAATTTTGAAACTTTTGTTGTAAATTTTCGATTTATGCTACACTTTTTGAATTCCCAAACAGATGTCCTGTACGAACTAATGTCAGCAAAATTGGACGAAGACGAGGACGAAGAATTGTTCGATGACGAGAATGAGAAACAAACGCCTTCCATTAGAGCAGCACACACAATGCATCTTTTGGGTCTTCATCTTCAGCCTGAAAAGCTTTTTCCCCATTTGGTAAATTCAAGAGTATTATATCATATTTCGAGATTTTTAAACATTTTTATTCTTATTTTTTGAAGAATATTTGTTTTAAACATTTTTCATTTAACATTAACGACAATATTACAATAACAACTAATCCATTATTGTTTTTTTTTTTTCGTATTTTTGTTGCAGCTTCGTTGCATAAAACCTGGTTTGGATGGAAACGACGTTTATGCAAAGAAAGCGGCGTACTTAACGATGGCAGTTTTGACAGAGGGTTGTTCAGAGTTCATAAGAAAAAACTATTTGCCAGATTTTCTGCAATACGTTCTCTCAGCTGTGTTGCACGATAATCCAATAGTTTGCAACGCTGCACTTTACGCTGCAGGAAAATTTGCCGAATTTTTGCAACCGGACATAAGTAAATTTTCGGATCAATTGATGCCTGTACTTTATCACTATTTGGATCGAGTTTACGAGTGTGGAAATGAAGAAAAAGATTTGCCAAGAGGAATAATACAAATGTTTTATGCGCTGGAAACGTTCTGCGAGAATTTGGACGAGGCTCTGTTGCCCGAATTGCCTGAACTCATGCGACGATTGGTCGACTATCTCAACAAAGGAACATCTCTGCAAATTCGTGGTCTCGTTTTTAGCGCTATTGGCGCAGCCGCTAATGCGAGCAAACAAAATATGCTACCATATTTCCCTGACATCATGAGACATTTGGATGCTCATCTCGCTGAACCACCAACCGAAGAAAATATGTCTTTGCAGATTCAGGCTATTGGTAACTTTTATTTATTTTTGTCTTTGTTGAAAAACGTTTTTTCAAAATTTTTTGATGGCCAGTGTTTTTCCTGCAAGATGGAACGTCGTTGTTGAAATCAACTTTCGATAAAAATAAACTCCTGCATAATATTGTCGTTTTTCAGAAACGTTGGGAATACTCATACGAAGTATAGGAAGTGAAAATTTGACTGCAGTGATTGGTCGTTTCCTCGAGTTTGGTTTAAATCTTCTGCAAAATTCCAACGATCCGGATATTCGTAAAGTCATTTATGGATTGTTTGCATCAATCAGTACGGTTATGAAGAAAGACATGGCACCGGCGTTACCCAAAATCGTTGAATATATACTCGAGAGTATACGCAGCACCGAGGGCATTGTGGTGAGTAATTTTTTTTTCGAAAACTCGATTAAAATTTTTTTTAAATGCTAAATTAATGTAATGGACTCATTACATTAATTAATTACATTAATAAAAACGAAAAAAGAAGAGAATTCAAACCTGGTGATTTTTCTTCTATTATTTCTTCTTTTTAATTAAAAATAATTTTTCATCTCCAGACTCGATACAAGGACAAAGATGCCACCGATTTGTTTCCTATATACGACGATGGCAGCGACAACGAAGAAGGCGAAGAAGATATTGAAAATACGGACGACGAAGAGGACCTCGATGACGATGATGTTGATGGATACAGAGTAAACAGTGCGTACCTCGAAGAAAAAGAGGAAGCAATATTGGCCCTGAAAGAAATAGCACAGTACACCGAGTGAGTATTCAATTAAAAAAATTTTATAAATGAAAAAAGAAAATCCAAAATTGCCGAAATTAAACACTGTAGATAGATTTCCGAAGTACAAATTCATAGATTTTAGCGAATTTCTATTTAAAAAAAGTAAAAAATATTCGAAAATTTGACGTATCTATAAAAGTTTTTGAATTTTTGTTTTTTCAGATTACAGAAAATTCGAATGCACTCAAAAATTGAAAAATTCCATAAAATAATCTTATTCCATGTTATTGATAGATTAACAAAACGTTGTTTTTGAAATTTGTCAAATTTTAATGACCGATTGAAAAAATTGGAAATTTTGCAGGGAAGCATTTCTACCGTACTTGGAAAAATCGTTCGAAGAAACTTTCAGAGTAACGACTTATCCACATATGGACATTCGAGAAGCATCGATTGACGCGTTGATGCAATTTTGTTTGAATTTGTTAAAAATTAATACCACCGAGTGTCGGGAGGCATTGTTGAAAGCGCTTTCAGTATTTGTGCCAAAATTGTCGGAGTTGATAAGACTGGATTGCGAGAGATCTGTAGCGATGAACGGGTTGGGAGCTTACGCGACAATGTTGAAAGAAATAAAGGGCGACGTCTTGTTGGGCGATGGTCATCTAGACGCGATTTTTAATTGCGTTACCGAAGTTATGATGGAAAAAACTGAATGTCAGGATCAGGACGACGTCGGTGGAGACGATTGCGAAAACGAAGCCGAGGAAGACGAGGCGTTGATCGAATACGCTGGCGATGTTTTCTCAGCTTTGGGAAAAGTCATTCCACCTGAAAACTTTTCCATGTATTTCCAGGTTGTTTTGCCCATACTCTCAGAACGATGCGTAAGTTTCCATTCATTTCCTTTTATCAAAAAAATTGATACGAAATTTCAAATAATTGAATTCATCAATTTGATTTTTTGAACCGAAAAACTCGAAAGTTATTGCTACGAAAGTAATTTGATAAATTCAAGAAACTGCAAATAAAAAAAAAGGTGGAACGCACATTTTCCAATTTTTGTTGTTTTTTTTTCTTCACCTTGCAGTTAAAAAAAACGTGAAATTTACGAGAATTATGGAATGTAATTTTTTTTAACAGAAATCGAACAAATCCGAGGCCCAGAAATCTTTTGCGATTGGAACGATCGCGGAGTGCATTTCAGATCTGAAGCACACATCGGGAGCGTTTGTCGAGCGACTTTTACCGCTGTTTCACAAGTGTTCGTCGGACGAGAGCCCGGATGTGCGTAACAATGCTTTTTACGGATTAGGAGAATTGGTTTTGCACTCGAAGGAGGCGATGTACAGTCATTACAGCAACGTGCTATCGCTCATCATAGTCGCGTCGGCTCGTGAATCCGAAGCTGGTCCACGTGACAACATGGTCGGTGTGATAGCGCGAATGATTATCACCAATTATGCAATACTCGACATAAACCAAGTTTTCCCATCGTTCGTCAAGCAATTACCACTGCAACAAGATTTTGTTGAATATCAATCGGTTTTTGATGCTATTTTAACGCTCTATCGAGCTGGACACGAAATCGTCAAACCACATCTCCAAGATCTTCTAAATCTGGCTATCAACGTACTGCACGAGGACAAAGCACCGAATGATGGTAAAATTTTAATTTCATTAATTTCATCGATCTTTTTAGTGTAAAAAGTATAAAAATTACCGAATTTCATGATTTTTTTTGTCCCTTTCAACGAAATCCGATAACAGTACATGAAATTTTTGACGTTTTTTTTTTCTTTCAACAACGTTTTTCACCCCTTCGAAATGGTGACTGAGAAAAATAGCGCTTGACAATAATAGCCTCTAAAATATTCTCTAAAAATTAGAAGAATAAAAAAAAATCTGCAAAGTTCATTAATCCGCAAAAAAAAAAAAATCTATAAAGTTATGAGGATTATTTGTAAATGAAAATAATCAAATTGACGATTTAAAAACTTTGCAGAAACGAAGGAGACGATAATGGGTTTCGTGAAATCAGTGAATCGCGATTTTGCTGACATTTACAACGCGGTATACTCGCAACTGACGCCCGAGGTATCGGCAAATATGATGCGCATATTTTCCTAGAACGTCTTCGAAGACCGACGGGTTTACCTATTTATTTTTTTCTTCCAATTTTTAACGCTACGAAAAAAAAAATGGATGAGACAGGAGGAGAAAGGTTGTCCGAACGCGGGTGATCCGGCGACGATCGTAAACATAAAAAAAGTTTTTATTTAATTTTTATCAATAATCTATTGCGATAGCTCGAAGCATCAAGTGGAAAATATTTCTTATTCGAACAGAAACTTAACGTATCACGGACGCACACCCACTAAAAACAAACACACAGTGAACCGTTTCTCGTGATATTCGTAAAGAAAACAAAGAAAAATATAGCCGACTGTCTTTTTTTACAATCGAATAAGTAACACGCGCGTGTGAATTGATACAGTTATAAGATACCAATTTTTCTAACGCGTGCCTTTTTTTTATAAAATGTCGAAAATATAAATGCACAGAGTATTTTTTTTATATACACAAAAGTTGAAATAATAAAATAAAAAATTAATAAAATTAATTTAAAAAAAAATTAAAAAAGCAGACAAACAAAATACGAAATAATGTCGCGCCTCGATAAATTATCAAATCACTATCAAAAATGTTCACACTCAGTCAACAAGGATGAACAACTTCCGAAAGAAAAACACATCGGAAATGACAATTGATTACAGCTTTCTTTCTTTTAATACAACTTTTTTTTTCACAATAACATATTGAAAATTTGTCAATTTACCGTTTCCAAGTGTTTTTTTAAAAGAAAATAAGAACTGGTCACATTGAGGAATTGAATAATTAATAAAAATGAAAATTTCAATTGAACGTAATCAATAATTTTAGTTTTTATGAATCCGATAACGAATTTTCATTGTATTTTTAATGAGTGAACTTCAACTATCGAACAAACAAAGCTCAAGAATATTATCTTGAAAATATAATATTTGTTACAGATCGATTTAATTATACAATTTATTAATAATCGTTAATCATGGACTTTGGGAAACGAGATTGATTGACCGAATAATATTTCTGTTTGAACGTTGTTCATCCGTGCTTCTCAGTCTTAAATATCACAAAATAGAAATTTGCGCGGTTGGAACGTAGTGAAAAGCTTCCCATTAAACAATTGCTTGATTTTTCGAACCCTTGGAATTTCTTTGGCAGATTTATCCTTCTGTTTACAGAACAAAACGCAAAAAATCGACGTCTATAAAAAAAAACAGACAAAGATCCACAAAATTTCGTAAATCTGCCAAACAAATTCAATCATCAAGTCAAAATTATTGCGTTCCAACATCACAGATTTCAACATAATTAAATATCATTGGACCAGAAAAAAAAGCAATTATCTTTGCCAATGAAAAAAAAAAATAAAAAATATGGATAAAAATGTATCGATCGTACAGAAATTAAAAGATTCGCTATTTAGACTAGAGGTTATTCGTACATTCGAAGCAAACATAATTCTCTCGAGTGTAATGAAAAAATATCAATAAAAAAATGTTTGGAGTCTTTTACATCAAAATTTTATCAATTTTTTTTATTCTCAACCTCTTGTCCTTGGTGATTGCCGCGGCCGCGAATTCCTAGTGTGTAATAAACTATCGACGAGAACCGGATTATGCGCTATCAACTGCGGAACACGTTATCGGAGTAATCGCATTAGATTCTCGATTCTTCATTGTCAAGAAAGACAGGAAGTCTTTGAGCAAAACTTTCTCGAGATTTTTTAAATAAATTCACAGTTAAATCTAATAAATTACAGAAAAATCGAAATTTTCCTCAAACATTCAGTCTCAAAATGTTTCGAAATCGGAAACGAAACAAAATCTTTGTACTAAAAATAAATAAATAAAAAAAAGCCCACGTGTCAAGAAACTATGTAGAAAAACAAAAAAATGATAAATATTTTTTAACTTTTCGATCTGACTGTACGATGAGGAAATTCTGAAAAACATAAGATAGTAAAGAAAAAGTTGGCCTGTTGGGAATTAAGTAAAATGTCAGATCGATCGTATCGAAAGGAATTTTTCGAACATTTTTCCAAACTGACACTTCATTAAAACAAGTTGATCGTGAGTATCGTGATGAGCTGATAACTAATGCCATGGGATAGCTCAATCTTTATATATACACGTATAAAAATAAATATATAAATGTATATAAGCATTAAAACATATATGTAGTCAATGTAGTGATATCAAAGTGGCGGGTTGATAGCGTAACGTTATCGTGAGACAGCAAAAGTATAGATAGATAGTCGCCCTCGATGGTCACTCGAGTTTCCACAGTGCTCGTACGAGCCTTTGTCCCGAGGGACGAGAAACGGTCCAAGAAAGTGAAAAAATAAGTGTAAAATTTTGACGTTTCAATAATTTCATATAAAACTACTATTTTTATATTAACAAGAAACTAATTGATTGATAAAACATGGAAAAAGTGCTATAAAGTCATAAATTAAAAAGTTTAATAAGTAAAATGATTTGGAGGGAAAAAAATCGATAGTCGAATCGATAATAGGAGGAGAATCCGAAGCGTTGTATTTTTTAAACTGGGACATTAACGATTTGGCGCAAAAATCCGTTTCGCAATTAGAGGAAAAACCTCGTGACTGAAGTTTGAATGAGAAAAAAAAAACAACGAGAAGATTCGTCGTGTTGTTTTGTGTGTCGATGAGTGATCGAGAAATTTACCGATCATCGATAATATTGTACGAAAGACAAAAAAAAAACACCACATGTTAAAATAACATACGAGAAGAACTGGCAATCTGGTCAATAGGAAGGAGCCAGTCGCCGGGGAATCTTTCGAGTCTCTTTTCCTCGAGCACACACGCTCGTACGATGTCATCGTGACTCAACATCGCCGGCACTTGGATCGCAAAGTTTTTTTTTTATTCTTTTTTTTTTATGTTAAAAACACGTATTATCGAGTGTTAAATTTGTTATTCGGATTTATATTGTTCGAGTGTTTTGTTATGACCCATTTTTTCATACAAAATTGTGCCAATTTGGGAATATCGACGATAAACAATTATTTATTATTTATAACAGTGGTTTGCACTCTCGGTGCCTTTATCGGAATCGAAATGATTTGAATTATTGACCTTGCGGTTCAATACTCAACCAACGTGGTAAGCACCGTTTTATTTTTAATAATTATCGTGGAAAAAACAAAAACTTCGATAAACGTCATTCAAAGTCACGTTTATTCAAATAATTATTCGAATTTACAGAGATTTTTCATTTCATTACATTTACAAACAATTTAAATCCCCCCCCCCGCCCCCTCGACTTTTTACCATTTTTGTTTCATTAATTCAATGATGAATTGAACCAGAAGTCATCGAAATTTTTCGTGTAGTTTTTCATGAAGGAATCAATTTGCCATTAAATTACAATAAATATTAAAATGATAATTTTTTTATTAACTCAATACACTTCGAAGAGTTTTGGAGAATTTTTTTAAAATTTTTCTCACGGTAGTTTTCTTTTGAAAAAATAATAAAGCAAAAAAAATTTATAACTCAAAGAATTAAGGTTTTTTATGAAAATAATTCAAATTAATACCAAAATTCAGAAATAATAATGAACATTAAATAATCATGAAACAAAAATACCACAAATCGTGTAAATTTATTGATAACTAATTTCGAATGATACGAAACGAAACTTTCCTACAGAACGAAAGTCAATTGAAAAAAAAAACAATAGGAAAATAAATGCAGAGGAAAAAAATTGTAAATAAAGAATTTGAAATAGTGCATCAAGTGAAAAAAAGCCTAAAATTAGAATAGTGATACACAGTGCAAAAAAGGCAAAAGCGAAATCGTCGACTCCCACAGTTTGGAGTTTGTGTGGGTGGGAAAAAGAAAGAGAGAGAGAGAGAGAAAGATAGAAAGAAAGAAAAAAAAGAGTTTGAAGAGTAATCGTAAGGTATTCGAGGAAAGTCGTATTCGAAGAACCGAATGACGATGATCGGATGGGAAGACAACCGGGAGAGTGCGTGGGTGTCTGTTGTCCTTGGCTGATCATAATTTGCAAATCCGAAAATTACACGATAAATCAATATCAAAATGAAACTGTCTATGCTGAGCTCGATTAACCGAGAGAATATTTTGTCTCAATAAAAAAGCACGTTTTTTGTACAAAAATAACGAAAAAAAATACAAAAAAAAATACCAATAAAAGAAAGAAAACAAAAATAAATCATATTTTGGCGAAACCAGTCTGGTTTCAAATTTTCAGAAATGTTTTTCTTCTTCACGGTGTTAAAAGTCCAACAATACTCCGATTGGAGAATCAATTTGACTTATTTCGTGTTTCCAAATTAATTCATTAATATATTAATTATTTATATTAATAAAAACTTCCACGAACTTGTATCTCGTCGGCTGGCTGTTAGCGTTAAATTTATTCAATTTTTTTGTTATTTCGATAATTTATGAAGCAGAGGGTTTCGATCTTACGAGTTGTCTCGCAGATCTCGCGGTCTATTGCGTGGGTTTTTTCTTCTTCCTCTTCTTCTACTTATACTTCTTTGGACAGGCAGGATGTAATTAAGACACAAGAGTGTATAATGTAGTGGATTGGATTGAAGAAGCGAGAACGTCTCGAAAGCCTGCACCACCGGGAAGTCATCGGTGTAGCCTTTTGCGATTTTCAACGACGAAATTGACACGAAGAAATAAGTACACACGATGAATCGGTCAAAACGATTAATTCGTCTCTTTCAATTTTTATCAACGCACACATTAGTACACAAATATAATATTGCTCTACGTATTTATTCCATTTTTAATTCGTAATACGTTCGTAAAGACCGCGAGACACGTAGATCCGATTTAATGATTCTCCCGATATTTTTATCGTCATAAAAATAACGTTTCATCATCTTTCGAGTATGAACGATTGACTTACCATAAGCATAACTTTAATCTGTATTATAATTTCATTGCCTATTTTATTGCTTTTTTCATCCTTTCTAAACAAATTGTCATGCAAAAACAATTGCTTCCTCAATCAATTTTCTTTGACAACGAACTTTAGCTTTTTTTTATTTATTATTCTTATATTTTTATGGAGTCTGACAAAACTCTGAATCTTCGAGAATATAAAAAAAATATATTCAATTTTTTAAATGTTATTTTAGATCAAAATTTGTATCCACGCGTCCAATTCGTGAGTTTTTATTTCACGATGTAGTTGGTAATGCAGGAAAATTCAATTTTTTATATTTGTTTATTTAAAATCAATTTAATTAGAGGCATTTTTTAACTTATTTCGTCAGATACACATTTGCAACGTCAATTAATTGTAGATTTGAAATATTGTCGTTGAATTATTTGCAGAGCAGAATATAAAAAATATAATTTCATTGAAACATTGAAACTTTTTTTACAGATTTTTTAGACATTAATTTGCATCGTCAATATTTTGCAAATTAAAAAAGTTATCATCATCGCATTATTTCGAGTGCAGAACATAATTGAAAAAATGTTGATTTTCTAAAAGTCGTTTGTTTGAAATTTGATGGAATTTACTTTTGTTTTTATTCATAAATTGTTATGGCTCCTTTTCTTCTTTCTTCATTCTCTGATTTCTTGGCTGTTTTCACGAAAACAAAGGATTCTAAATGAGAAAGCAATAAGCTGTAAATTTGATAGACATGTTGACGCGATTCAGGAGCTACGTTTGTTCTAAATATTGAACTGGTGCAATCCTACTGGAATATTTATAGAAATTGCCTCGTTCCCAATCGAGATTGCAAAGTTGCAGTGAATGATTTTTGTTTTCCGTTTATTTCCGGTTGATTCTCGTTTATTATTGTGTTTCAACGAAGTCAAATTCAACGATTTACATTGGGACGCAATCGGGACAGAAAAGTATGCAAAGAGTGTAAACAAACAAAAATTATCAATGTTTCAAACAAAATATTTGATTTAAAATCGAATTCATTTACAAAATGAATTTATACGTCGAAAAAATGAAAATCAAAGAAAAATCGAAGTTTCGTTTCATATTCCATTTGATTAAAAAAAAAAAATGCTCGTTATTGTTACTAATTGGAATAATTGTGAAAACGGTTACGCTCTTCGAAGATTAAATCATTGGAATGTGACTTTTTTTTTCTCTCACGTCCGGTTTCCGTAAGATTCCTCGTACGTAACGATGCGAAATAAAATCTGAATTGAAGAATAAACGCTTCCCATTAGCACGCACATACGTCAAGACCATTCCGTTCGAGAATTGTCTCTTTTTTATTTTGCATTAAGAAAAAAGAAAAAAAGTCTTCAAAACTCAAGAAAAATTTTCCTTGTGCATTCTTGTTTTACTGATAAAGACTCATTTTGAAACCGGCTTCTCGTAACGAGCGGCGACACTTGTTACAACAAAGCGGAATCAGTAAATGTCGAAATTTGATGAAAACTGTTATTTTTTTTTTTTTTTTTTTTTTTTTCAATATTGCAATTTGCAGGGAGGAGAATTTAGCTCAGGCTTAAAATGCAAATGAACGATTTTCAATCGCGATGTTTTTGTTATTGAAATAATTATCAAGAAATTAAATTGTCGATTTTTTTTTCTCGATAAAACTTCTTTTTCATCTCGTCTGATTCGAATTATTCAAACATTTTAATTTAATATCAAATTCGTCTTTTTATTGAAATTTTAAACGATGGAATATTCATATGCACTAAATTTAATAAATTGTTTTTCTTCGGTAAACAAAAAAGTTGGCACTTAAGACACTGTTGTAACATATGTTTTGCACATAATATGTGGTCGTGTAATATCGTCCAAGTGATCGCACGACGATTGCCTTAGTCACAATGTGGCGTGGAAACCGGAGAAAGTTTTTACGGTTTTCGAAACGCTTGGGGACGGCTACTCGTCGCGAAAGATTATTGCGTTCACCTGTCAATCGTCCTTCGTGTACGAATAGCGAAAGAACCTGTCGAACGCGATCTATAAGACACAATATATGTGCTATTTTACGTTTCATCGATTGTGCGAGTTCAAACATAAAAAAAAGAAGAAAACATTTCATCCTAATTTTGGTAAATTGTTGTTTTATATTATTGACCCATATATTACGAAAAACAGGTCAAAATTATATTAATCAATGATTCCGAAGGTGACAATTAAGCAATTATTGTAAAAAATCTTGATTTTCATTTATTTTTTATTTATTAAAATCTCAACGAGTCTGGAAAACGTGAAATTTGGTAAAAAGTCATTTTTCTCAATCGAATATCATTTCGCGAGAGTTCAAAAAATAATCAACCCAAAAAAATTGAATTAATTATCAAATCTGGATTTTTTTTTTAACCAACAATTGGATTTAGAAACTATTTTTGACAAACCCAAGGATCAATAACCATTTAACCCTCCGTTGACACACTCGCGTTGAGACACTGGGTCTATCTGACCCGGAACGTAAAATTTCATCCTCCTGGCGACTTTGGCGAAAATAGATTCCGGGTCAATATGACCCAGTGTGGTGACGAAGGGTTAAATGTTAAAACTTGAGACAATTAAAAAAAATTTTTTTAAAAATGGATTATTCATACAGTGAGTGAAGTATTGGTCAAAAAGCAACGAGAAGACAGGGAGAATGGATAATGGCGAGGACAGAGGAATAAGAACCAAGAGTTTTTGAGGGAGAAAAAGATCGTGAAACTCGAGGTTAATGAAGTGAATATTTTCGTGATATTCGAAAAGTGAAATTAATAAAAGACGTGATACGGCCAACGAGATGGACGTCGAACTAGTGACAAGAACATCCCTGAGCTCGTTGCACAAGATCGACGATGGAATGATTGTGTCACCGAACAGCCTTGACGAATGGACATGGTCGAGTTTAAGGGTGAGTTTTTTTTTTTTCATACAATTTTGAAACGCAATAAAGTTTCTACGGATTTTCAAACTGCGAAAAAAAATCTTATAAATATTATCAACTTCGACATCAATTTTTTTTTCATGAATTCAACGATTTGTTCACCATTTTTTTAATTCTTTGCAACACAAGAACGAAACTTTGAATAAGAATCAAAAAATAATTTCACGAATGTTAATGAATTTTCGTATAAAATTAATTAATTTTCGTACCAGAATAATTCAATGAATTATCAAATAGTCAAATCATCGGAAGGCTCTTCAATTTTTTTGTTCGCGTTCTTTTAGATCCACAATTGTGATAAACTATAAGAAAAATATTAGGATGATAATTGTTTGAGTGAGAAAAAATCAAGTTTCGATCTAGAACGACAAAGCCTGTACGTTTATAAAAACGTGATATAATTATGCATCATAAATGCATCGCTGTGATCTTTTTCTCATGCAATAATTATCCGGCACGCAATCAAACGAGGATATTGCGTTAACGAGTATTTGATGTACAGCAAGTTCGTTTTTTATACGATAATTTTTTTTTTAATACTAAATAACCACGTGATTTTATATCATCGGAGATTCCTAGAATTAAGAGACTGTGTGTGCGATTTAATCGATCGAGTAAAACGACGGAAATTAAAATAAAAAATTATTTTAACAGTGACGAGTCCGTTACTTTGTCGAAAACTGGAAACTCTCCGAAAGATTTGAAACACAAAATCTAGGAATTCATAATCGGGGTCGATTTGACCCCATAATGAAAGACTTTTTAAAAAAGTGTTCGGTGACCGTCATTTTTTTTTTTAAGGCGCGATATCCTCGTAATCATTGAGATTTTTGAAATTTTTGTCAGATTTTATTTTGTACGGTTAAACTGTAGAATAAAAAAAAACTTTTGAAATAAAAATTCAATCAAATCAAATGAAACCAAAATCAAATGAAAAAAAATCAATCTTCTCTGTATTGTGTTGCTTCAAACGCCATATCTCTAATCTCATTTTTCAAATAAATTTTTATTTTCTTCAAAAACAAGGAAAAATGTCTCGATGACAAAGCAAACAGCAACTTGTTGTCCTTATACATTTATATTGATATAGAGCAGTTGGTGGCAATTTGAACAATTTGAGTTTTCACTTGATTATTATTTGAGACTATCCTCGGGAAATTTATTTAATAAAAAAATTTCTAAAAGGCTCGAAAAGCTGCTGTAATATTCGAAGGATCGACAAAAAAATTTCATTTTTACAAGAAACTCGAGCAACGATTTTTTCAAATCTGCAAAAATTATTTAAGGAAAAAAATTAAGTGAAAATTGTTGTTAAAATACAAATATGGATTACAATGCAAAAAAAAAAAAAAAAAAGAAATTAACGAGTATAGACTTAAGGAATTTACAGCTTGGTCTAAATTAGTACCAACTTGACGATATATCGTGTAGTTTACACTCATGCACTATTTTATCTCAAACTCGGATATGCCATATCGGAGATACTCGATAAGTGAATGATGAGTCGATAGCGGTTGAGGGATTCATTTTGTGCAGAAAATACCGAAGAGTGAAGTGCCGAGGGTGGGAGGGGGTGGGGGGGGGGGGGGGGAGGGAAGAGGGATCGATTCTCAATCACGACCGTGGCCTTCGCGTGACACTCTCTCTTAATCCTCATGTACGAACAGAGTGAGTTACAACTAGAAGGTTGATTGAAAAACGAGTCCACGATGAAGAAGAAAATTTAGAAGTTGAAATCAATTATTTTTTAACAGCAGTGACCATTTTACCTCGTAAGCGAAACGAATGATTTGGATAAAATTTCGTACAGACACACAATTCAACTTTTCATCACGCAATTTTTTTTTTTTCACGTTGTAACTTATTCCCATTTGCAAAAATGAATTACAAAAAATTCATACTCGACGAAGACTAGTTTTTTGTCACTTTTGATAAAAAAAAAAACATAAAAAATTTCTTTGATTTTTGGGTTAAACTGTGAATTGGGTTAATTGTTTATTTTCATGAAATTTTCTACGTTCAATGACAAAAATATGTCTTCAAATAAAAATAAAGTTGTTTAGGTTCATCATTGTTTCTGTATTAAAAAAATCATTTTAATTGTTCGTATTTTTTGGACTTTTACGTGCTCGTAAAAGCCTTAAGAACAGCGTAGAAATTGCATTCAATTTAAAAACCAAGTTTGTTGTTGAGATTTGACATTATTTCCGTTCCTCAGCCATTTATTTACATAAAGAAAAAGAAATAGAGAAATAAAAAATAGGAAAGTATGAAAAAATGATGTTGAAGGGTCTAGAGAGTCGAGAGATGATGGGGACCAGGAGGTTTAAAATGTCTCCCAGATGGGATTGAAGATCAATATCAAGGCAAAAGCCATGATGGTGGGGTTGGCAGGGTGAGAATAGTATCGCGGGGGAGAATTTCGTTAGGTCGGGATGTAACACACCACGAGACTGTGAATTCTCTATTCTCCGTTGTACAACAAGCGAAGATATATCAAACACTCGTGTTGCTCTTTCTCTCACTATTTATTTTCTCTCCGAGACGGTTCAGTGGAGCGTCTGCGCTGTATTGAATTGTTCTACTCCGATGAAGAAAAAGCCACCCGGCAGCCCGGGGCTCCGGTTCAGAGCAGTGAAAATCGTTTAAGCACAAATTTCAAGTCTCGCACGAAATTCATCGCTTTTACAGTGAGTTTCACCAAATCATCAATATTTTCATAAACGTCATTCGTTTCTTAACAATTATCGCGTCGAAAATCATTCTAAAAAGTTCATTACCATTGTCCACTAATTGCAGTTGCAATGAAGCACATTCGTTGAATTTAATGTGAATTTCAGATCAGAATTTATGTGAATAAATCAATTAATTTAATGAAAACACAAGTTTCTATAAATACTCGAAATAATGCAATTAAACGTCACCATTTTTCGATTCGAAACTAATTTTCAAAATTCAGATACTAAATAAAAATTCAAAAATAATCAAACACTCATAAATGTTTCACGAAAAAAGTGTCATCGATAAATTAATTTTTTTTTACATTCGAATAGATTTGCAAAAATACATTTTCAGTGGTGGCTGGTTATTGAAAAAAAATTTAAACGTAATTGCACTTGGACATAAATATTAATTTTATTATTATTTTATTTTATGTACGAATATATGAGTGTAATGCAAATAAATTAACGCCACCCGGCATCGAGCCCGTTGTGCACACCGGACACGTACGTTTGTAAATATATATCTATATATTAATGTCCGTAAAAACAGGTTCTAATTCAAGTGAAGAAGGACAGTTTTTTTCTAGCTCGCACACTCGATTCAATTTGAAGCTATCCTCCTCTCTCTTTAGCGGCAAAAGGAACGTGAAAAAATAAAAGTGGGAGTTTTCGTCTTCATCTGTGTGTACGTGCAAGTGTACTTGCAAATATGTAACGTCACAGTTCCCTCGTCGCTTAAAGCGACACAAGGAAAGCTTAACAGTCAGTGGTACATTGCATTGCTGGACAGTTACCAAAACGGTATTGTTTCCTGTTTTTAAAAACGAAAAATTCATTTTTCCAATTGTCCTTATTTCGAGAAATATTCGTGCAGTAAATTTATTGTTTAAACATTTAAAAAAAAAAAAAAAGGTGTTTGTTGGAAAGTGCATATGGTGAAATTTGAAGTGATTGCAAAATTGTTAACGTGTTTACGAAAATAAATATATTTTGGTGAAAAATGAAAAAAAATTTAAAAAATACTTGTGCAAATGATGTTTTTTGAATATTTTTTTTTTCAAAATTGATTAGAAATTCGATTCCTTTATTTATAAATTGTTTTTATTTGAGAAATATCATAGTTTACTTTTGATAAACAGAAAAATATTAATTTAAACACAAAAATTCGTGATGAAACCATTCGACCATGATATTGAAGGCGAAATTCTCGTATAAACGAAAATTATTCATAATAAGAATTTATTCGAAAACTGCAAGTGCTTGAGCCAGTGTTTGAAGTCGAAAAAGAAATTTTTGTCCAAACTCGAAGCTTCGACACGATAAAAATGTTTTTGTTTGCTTATTATCGATATTTTTTTTATTTTCCACTAAATGTCCCGAATCTATAATTGACCAAACTGGAATGTTGCAATCAACTAGTTGCATCGTGTTGCTCGTGTATTTCTATCGATGATTCAAACCGGAAATGACATTTGCTCAATGATTATTTGAGAGAGAATTATTCGAGGGGTGTGTTCATTTCCGGTTTTGTTTATATCGTCCAAGGACAAAAGTATCAAAATGAATGAAGAGTGTGATTACTCATTCGAAAAGTATAATCAATCAAATCTCGAGTTATCAAATATGGAAGAAAATAAATATAAGATTTTAATGAAAAATTGAATCTAAAATTGGTAAATTCACAATTAATCATTTTTTTGAACCAAAACCAACGTACATAAAAATTTGAAAAAATTAAATTAAATTCTTTGGAGCATTTCGAGGTTGTGAAAAAAATTTCATTCCAATATTCATAGTAATTTAATATGAAATGAATTTTTTCACGAAAAACTACAAAATTCAACTATTTTTATTTGTACGTGAACATTTGTGGAATTAAAAAATGATAACCATTTACAAAATAAAAAAGTTAATGAAAAATCGTAAAATTGATGAAAAAATTGAAAAACCAATAAAAAGGTCAAATCTTTGACCTAAATAGATAGAGGACAAAGAGGAATTGGTTTTTCTTTGTTCACTCATATATATGCCTGTTAAATTTCCTCGTTAATTTTATCTCGATCGATCGATACCGGAATTCATTTATATTCGCAACATCGACGCCTCGTTTTCTCCTATTCATGTCACTCTGAACACACGTACAAGTACGAATACTCGTTAATGCACCTGTACGCCACAATATAAAAATACATATATTTATTTTTTCGATTTTCAGAAACAATTTGAGTTCAAAAACCTCGAAAAGCTGTACTCGATCTATCAGAGGAGGTTGCAAAATGGATATCTATCACTTTTCGTTTTACTCCAATTGGTTCTCGGTGTTACGCATTGTACTGTATTAATAATGACGGTAAGAAAAAAAAAAAAAAAAATTTATTCACATTTTCCATTGAAAACTATTTGAAAAGCTAATCTCTCAAAATTGAAACCGTAATTAGTTAAATATTCAACGATCATACTTTCGAAAAATTCGAAAAAAAAAGAAGTTTTGAAATGATCATACAATGAAATGTTTGCCCGAGAAACGTGGGCTTTGACCTTGGAAAATATATTTTAATCTTGAAAAAACTTTAACGAGATTATTTGTCAAAAACGAAAATATTTTCGATGGGAAATCTCGTCAAATTTGACGATTGAATCGTTAATTAGATTAATTTTTTTTTTTTTTTCAATGTTTTTGTTTTTTCAATAGCAGGTCGAGTTTAAGGCGTCGTTGCCGGACGTGGTAACATGTAGCGTCGTCGGTGCTCTCTTATTTCCGGTAATAGCGTTATCCTTCAGAACGAAGTTGATCGCACGAGAAACGTACCTTCCGGTAGTGCTTTCGTTCTTGATTATAATTTTACTGGTGATCGGTGATTTGGCGGTGCCTCTTTGGTACATGTTGAATTGTACAGAAGACATACCAGCGATAAGGTAAACAAATATAAGTCATAAATAATTGAAAAATCAAAAAACTTTGAGCTGTCAAAAATCGAAATGCCAATTCGAGTTAAAAACTAATAAAAATGCAAAAACAAAAAAAAAACGCGACTAGAAACGTAAATTTCGAATTACTTCGAAGAAAAGCACTTGAACAACAGGTTGATAATTGCACAGATAATGTAAACTTGTCGCTTTCTCTACGCACACGTAATAAAAGTGCAAAAATTAGCAAAATACCTGATAAAAAGTTTCCAACGTGTGAAAGAAAACAAACCATTTGTTTTTTTTTTTTCTTATTTTTTTTTAACGTGAACACCATTTCGTCCATTATCACAAACCAGAAATACTAATTAACGTCGACATTAATCAGTAATTACGACGGCAATTAATCAAAATACACTTCCAGTCTCCTACTTACTTATAAATAAATAAATAAATAAATAAATTAATTAAAAAATTATACATTGATATTTACTCAATAATAAATAGTCGATTACGTAATTATTTATTATAAACATTTACCAATTATTATTTGTTTATTCATTTAATATAATTATGAATATAATAATTGATTAAAAGTTTTTCAAAATTGCTTATTTATAAAATAAAATATAAACTATAAAAAACTGCGTTATTTGTGTAATAAAAAAAAATAACTACATAGTTATGCCACATAAATTTTCTTTATCTCGAGTTTCAAATGTTTAAAAAAAATCAAACAATAAATAAAGGTAAAAAAAATGAGTGAGAAATTTTCTCAACTTGGCAGACAATCCGGCATTCTCTTCTCGATATATGTGTGCAATCCGTAACCATCCATATATATTTTCTCTGTTCCACAGTTCGTGTATACAATGACGGGCTATTTATCATTTGTATATACATCCAACAACGTGAACGTGCATTATTAAGATACGAGAATATTCAGACTTATATATAATGTATTATATATATATATATATATCATTGTATGTATTCACTGTGCGTAAGAAAAACACAAAAAGAAATAGAAAGAAATGGATCGTCCAACCTCAAGCGGTGCTAATCACTCGAGGTTCCTAATTATCAGCTTCGACCTTGGCTCCGATAATTCTCTTCCCTCTACGTCTGTAACCCCCTTGCCATTTAATCTCAACGACCTAGACTTTTTATTTTTTGACTATTTTTATTGAAAAAAAAAAAAAAAAAAAAAAAAACGAAAAAAAAAACGATTTCTCGTTCTATTTTTATTCAGTGTAATGTTTGTTTTGTTTTGTTTTTTATTTATTTTTTATTTCTATTTAATCTGAACGAGGTAGACTTTTTTTTATCATTCATTTCTGGTCCTCATAATCATTTTTTTTCGTATTTGAATGTTTTTATTTATAATATCCAGTATTTTTTTTTTTTTTCACTATATTCGAATAATTATTACATTTTTTAACTATTTTTATTTAAAATTCGAAACAAAAATATGTTCTTTGTACTTTTTAATTATTTTGGTTTTATAAATTCTTTTCTGAACGGTATCATTTTTCGTAATTTTGTGACAATTTTTTTTCTCACTTTACATTCTTTTTATTTTCATATTTAATTCAAATGGCTATGAGTTTTTTGAATTTTACTTTTTGGGAATGCATTTTTTGCCTTGCTTTCATGAAATTTTGATCAACAATAAAACTGAGAAATAATTTCGTCTTGTTCCTCGATAATTCACGTTTTTTTCAGACCTGCATACTGGCCACAAGGAAAATGAGATTCTGAGACGCGCATGGTACATAAATTATTGTATTTTTTTTTTCTATTTTTATTGTTTTTTTATGTTTCAGACCCGCATACGCCACTCACGTTTTACTCGCGTGCTACGTCTTTTTACCATTGACGGAGAATCTCCACGCTTTTATACTCGGAATCACCGCGACGTTATGTTACCTCGCGAGTTTATCGCTCGTTACCTACAGAAATATGGCCGATTATTCCGGAAGAGTAAGTCCAATGGAAAAGAGTTGAGAATTTGTCGATTTGAAAAATTTTTTTTAACAATTATTTGTTTTTTTTTTCTTTTTTTTTATAGATTATCGCAGATGCCATTTATTTTGCGTGTGTAAACGGCCTGGGTCTGTACTTCAGATTCATGAACGAAATTGTCATCAGACGCTCGTTCCTCGACAGAAGAAAATGCGTCGAGTCGACGCTCAGACTAAATTACGAAAAAGATCAAGAAGTAATAATTCCAAAAATTCAAAAAAAAATTAATGAATTCAAAAAATAAATAGGGGGAAAAAGCGAGTCGAAGAAAATTAATGAAATTATTTTGCAGGAACAATTAACTCGGAGTATTTTACCTCAACACTTTGCTGCTAAAATAAAAAAAGATTTTCGAGACATTTTCAAATTTATCGAAGAACATAAGAAACCACCGCCCAAAGGTCGTCGAAGAAAGTGAGTTTCCAAACAATCGTCGACATTGAATTTTTTTAAAAATTCATTTGAAATTTTCAAATACTTAATAATTTTTTCAGCGATCTTTACGTCGAGACGCACAACAATGTGAGCATATTGTACGCCGACGTTGTTAATTTTTCGGGCTTGACGGTGACATTGCCAGTGAGAAAATTAGTGGAAACATTGAACGATTTGTTCGGTAGTTTCGACGAGGCTTCCGAACGTCATAACGTTTTGCGAATAAAGTTCCTGGGTGATTGTTACTACTGTGTCAGTGGTGTACCAACTCCAAATATTCATCACGCTAAGAGCTGCGTCGATCTTGGTAATAATAATAATAATAATAATAATAATAATAAAAATTATTATATCGTTGTACACAAAATCTAAAAAAATAGCAATTCCCAATTTTTCAAAAAATGATAAAAATGTTAGAAAAAAATCAATTCTTCGAATAAAAATCGATCGACGTTCACTTCAAACAAATTTCTTAATAATAAATCATTTTTTTATAAAAAAGTTTGATGAAAAATAATTTAACATTATTAAAATTTTACAGTATGTCTAAAAAAATGCAAATTCTCGATAAGAATAATAATAATAACAATAATTGTCCTCTAGAAAGGGAAAATCGAACTTTTTTCCTGTCGAATCACCAAAAACAAAAAAAAAACAGTATTTGAAATGTTTTTATTGAATTTTTCCAAGGATTGGACATGATAAAAATAATCAAGGAAGTACGAGCACGTGTGAGACGCGAAAGCGGAGTCGACATAAACATGCGAATCGGGGTACACTCGGGTAAAATAATATCAGGAATTTTGGGAGCAAATAAATGGCAATATGACGTTTGGTCACGTGACGTTGTAATAGCAAATAAAATGGAACAAACTGGTCAGCCTGGCAAGGTCCACGTGACACAACAAACGCTGAATCTTTTAGACGCGAGTCAGTACGATTGTGTACCAGTTGAGGCCCTTAATGACGAGACCCTTAAGAAATATGACATTAGAAGTTATCTCATTACACCTACGGGCGAAGGATCACCAATATCGCAGGTGAGCCCGATATCGAGCCAATTACGATAACTTGATACTATTTTTTGTATTTAAAAAAATTATATTTTATTGAATCGAATTGTGAAAATATTCTATTAAACAACAACAAAAAACTCGGATCTGTTTCTAAGAACGAATTTTTTGGATAGAATTTTCAAAAAGTTGAGTGCAGGATGAAAATCATGTCAAAAAACCGAAAATGATACTTCAGTTTTCTTTTTTATGAATAAATCAACTGAATTTATTTGTCCCAAACAAATTATATTGGATCATAACGAATTACTATTTTAAAAAACAACAAAAAACCATTTTTCATAATAAAAAAAAAAAACACTTGGACCTGTTCCGAAGAATAAACTTTTTTAAATAAATTTTACAAAAAGTTGAGTGCAAAGTAAAACGATCGCGAAAAAATACACGATACTCTTTATTTTGGAATTAAAAAAAAAAAAATATTCGTTGCGGTGATTCGTAGAGTTAATTAGAAGCTTAAAAAAATCAATGTCCAGAACTAATTTCAAGGATTCGTTGACAAACAAAGGCTTTGTTGTAGAACAGCGAGAAGATCTTGCCTGTCACGAGGCCATCAACACCTCCGAGTCAGAGCAAACATTATGTCAGATGGTACAGTGTACGACCAAGCACCAGTGTTGGAGCATCGTCGAGAGGTGCACGAAGAGCAACAACAAATATGAGCAACAATCACGCTGATGTATTTGCTGGTACTTTTCGACGTCGTACACATTTTATGGATTCGTGTCTTAAGGACTATCATTTAATGCTGAAGGCTGCTGATGCCGAAATGGAAAATGCCATTAAACAAATGCCTTTGAGCAAATGGGAGTAAGTAAAAAAAAAAATCATCCAAATTAAAAAAAAAAAAAAAAAAAAACGTTTCAAGAAATTCATTTAGTTACAAAATAATTAAAAAAAATGATTTTATGACAATTGTTCTATTATCATATGACTGGCAATCAATAAAAAAAAAAAATTATTGATTTATCTGTCAAAAATTGTTGCTTAAAAAGCATTTTTCAATTTATTTATAAATTGAGAGACAAGTCACTGGCGATTCGAGTGATGAAAATTGGTCAAATCTGTGCCAATCGAAATCGACTTTAATTCAAAATATTGACGCGAATTAATTAATTAATGGAAAATTTTGTTCTTTTTTTTCTTGATTTCCATGTTTTAGTAAACTAATGATTTTTTTCTTTTCAAATTAATAGACAATGGTTTAAATGGGAACATATAAATCCTCTTTTCCTTACGTTCTCACAACTGAGCTGGGAAATTCCATTTTTACGAGAGCCCGATCCGTTATTCAAATTCTACGTGGGATGTGCAGTTCTCGTGTTACTTTGTATGGGCCTCATTTTTTTGGTACCATCTGTTTTATTTTCTGAGTAAGTATTTTAATGCAATTAACCTCCCATGGATACAGAACTATAAATTTCAATTTTTATTTTTATTTTCCTTTTTGAAGATGTGAAAAAATCGTTCGTCTTGCTTTTTCAGATTTCATTTAAGTACCACTTTCGGTTACACCATTGCTGTGCTCTTCTTGATCGCTCTATTACCACTCACGTGGATGCATTTTGTTTGGAATCGTTGCAAAGATCCTCACGATGAATACGAGGGTCATGTGCCACAGCCAAGAAACAAATTACTTCATTTTATGTATCAGACAAGTATAAAGGTAAAAAATTCATATTATTATGTGAGCCAACGTTAAAATTATTGTTTAACAATTTAAAAAAAAATTTTTTTAATATGGTCTAAAAATTTTCAAAACGTCAATACGTGAATGAAATTTTTAAAAATATTTTTTATATTTTTTAAATATTTTATTATAAGATCGAAGAATAATTTCAGAACGTTTTTTTTTATATTTTCATTGTTGTCTCGTTAATTTTTAAGGTCGTCTGGAGTGCATTACTAAGAACAACACTTTATCTGGTGATAACGATAATGCTTGCGGCGTGTGCAATGTTCGACATGTTGGTAAGAAATCAATTTCTGCCACGATCGTAAAAAAATGAAAATATAGAATTAAAAAAACGATGGTTTTTACAATTTTTTTTTTTTTTTCAAATTTTAGTTCGAGTGTAAAAACGAAGATGCTTTAGCGAGCAACAATGCAACAGCAGACATTGCTGCGAACGGTGCATCGGAAGTTGCATGTTTGTCGACATCGTGGGTAAGATTATTTCGAAAAAAAAGCAAAAAAAAGAAAAAACTTTTCTTAATTTCTTCGTTTAAAGATTTTTTGTAAAAATGTAAAAATCAAAATCTCTTGTTACTTTACAGCAAATGTCAGAAACATGCTCGTTAGCCATTCTCACGAGTTTCCTTTTTCTCAGAGTGCATTTCGTCCTCAAACTCTTGATTGGTATTGCAATCGTTATTTTTTACGCCTGGAACATTTTTTCCTACAGATCAGTTATTTTTCAGGTAACGTAATAAAATAAACTTTCGTTTTAATGGCATTTTTTTTTCGACAAAGTCATGAAAATTGGAAAAATGAATTCTGAATAAATTTCAGGCTGGAGAAACTTGGAATCCTCATTTGGAGCCAAGATTAGCTCACATTCTCAACGTTGTTTTTCTCACTTTTTCTCTTCACCTTATAGATCGCCAGGTACGTTAAAAATACTGTCATTAATCCTTAAACGAAAATGATAAATTCAATTTTTAATTTAAACCATCGCTCTAAAATAAACAGAGAAAACAGAAACTGACGAATTATTTTCTTTTTTTTCTCACTATCCAAAATATACGTTTTTATGGAAAGCCAAAAAAAAACTTTATATATAAATGGAAGAAAATTTAATTTAATATCGTGAAAATGTACGTTCTTCGTATTAAAAATAGCTTGAAATTCATTAAACTCGTAAAACTCTAATCGACGTTTTCAAATCGAAATTTAAAATCCATCGAATAATTTGAAAAAAAGTGAATTATTTAAATTTGATAGAAAGTTTGTTTTTCGCGAAAAAAAAATGAAGAAAAAGTGATTTTTTGAATATTTTAGTTTTCTGAGTTTAATTTCACAACAATTAATTTATAAATTTTTATAAACTAATTTAATAAATACTGTTTTTTTTGTTGTTTAGGCAGAGTATTTAAGTAGATTGGACTATCAGTGGAAGCGTCAATTGATGAAGGAGCAGGACGAAGCTTTTCATACGAGAAATGCGAACAAATTGTTATTACGAAATATTTTACCTGAGCACGTTGGTTCGTAAATTTTTTAAAAATATTTTCGACATAGATTTAATGGAATGTATGAAATTGATAAATTTAAAAATTTATATTCCACGCAGCTGATTTTTATCTGAACATGAACAGAACGGATGAGAATGAATTATATCACAAAGCTCATGAGAACGTGGCAGTGATGTTTGCCTCGTTAACGGATCTGTCGATTGACGAGAGTAATATTTTGATCGATCTGAACGAAATAATTTGTGAATTTGACAAATTACTTTTCGAGCCAAGTTTCGTGTGTAGAATTGAAAAAATTAAAATAGCTGGAACGACGTATATGGCTGCGTGTGGGCTCGAAGCTCATCGTAGAGATTCCATGAGAAATGAGGAAAAGGATGAGGATCATGTGGTCAAAGTAATGGCAGAATTTGCATCTCAAATGATGTCTGTTCTCGATAGGCTCAACATCGAGGCATTTCCAAACACGAAACCTTACAAGTACGTTCAAAAAAAAAAAAAAAAAAAAAATTAAAAATCGAACTTCCAATAAATTCCATACGAAATACCGAACAAAATTAAAAAATAAGAATAAAAATATTGATTTCACTTATAATTCAATAAAAATACAATTAATCAGTAAATTTCGAAAGATTTTTAACATTTTTTCGACATTTTAATTTCGTGGAGATACTAAAAAGTTTCAAATTCATTTCTTATCAAGTTTTCTTTTGTCAAAAGTTGTAATAAAGTAACGAAGTTAAAAAATACAAGATTTTTCAATACTAACGAGTCTGGGTAACTGAGACCCATTGAAATAACGACTTAGATTTTCAAAAAAATCTTCTATTGGATTTTTTTATTAAAAAATACAGATTGCGAATCGGAATATCTCACGGAGAGGTGACTGCGGGTGTAGTGGGTTCGCAAAAACCTCTTTACGATATTTGGGGAGACGCGGTGAACATGGCATCGAGGATGGACACTACAGGAGTTCCAGGAAAAATCCAGGTGATTAAAAAGAAAAAAAAAACTGGTAAAATGAATTATTTCGATTGAAAAAGTAAAAAAAAAAAATTGAATCCTAGGTGACGACGGAGACAGCAGCAGTTTTGGAGCACGATGGTATAAAGTGTGATTTACGTGGTGAAACGTGGGTAAAACCGAAGGGTCTTGTGACAACGTATTTCATCGGTGTAGACGAGAAGCGTCGTCTCTTAAGGGTGGAATCCTTGGAAGAGACGAATTTGTGAGACGAAGAATATTCCTCGAGGATGTTTTCGTCGAACGAGAGAACAAAAATGACAAAAAAAAAAAGAGAAAAAAAACGGAAGAGAATCCGTTTCTGACGGCCAATTAAATCGTAACTTGCGACAGATTCGACGTCGAGTCAAAAATGATGGAAAAAAAAAAATTGAAAAGGAGAAGAAGAAGCAAAATAATAAAAACAACAACAACAACAAAAATGACCAAAGATAGAAACCCTGGGAGACCAAAGAAGATTGTCGAGGGACAGAACGTGATATTTCTATAATTCGTCAACGAGATCGAACGAATAATGAGAAAAAGGAACGTAAAAAGTAAAAAGTAAAAAAAAAAAAAGTATTTACTGATTTTTCTAAAATTTGGGAAAAAATCAAGGTCCCAAAATTTGACAGAAAAATCCCTCGCGTCCCGAAACAACTTTTTAGACTAACACACGATTATTTTTCTAAATAAAAAAAACACACGAGCGAGTGCATGAAACTTCGTGACACCTGCTAATCTCTGTAAATAATTCTGTACATATAAATATATTATATATTATAACATAATAATATAGTTTTCGAAGTCAAATTGGGACGAAAGCACAACAGCATGAAGAGTGAGTCCAACTATTATGATACGTGAGAGTGAGACAAATTTTTTTAAATAAAAATATAAACAGCAACTGAAATAATTATATTTATTCAATGGCACACGATATCCACCGATAAAGTTTATTCATTCTCTGAAATTTCCATCCAAGTCAAGAAAAGGAACCCCATTGAAAAAAAGAGAGAAAAAAAAACCCTTAATTTTTTCTTATTAATCCATTAAAAGAAGGAGCCAGAAATAACTTTTTTAACAAATATATACAAACGCACAAGAGAGGCCCAAGTTTGTGATAGATAAAGATTAAAAGCTCTCTCATTCATGCACACATTGTTGTGTGAGTGTGTGTGTGTTCGTGTGTGCGACTGTACAGAGTGTGATAAAAAGTGGACCACTTTATTATTAGATAAGCTTTAGATAAAAATAAAACTTCGTCGTATACGTTGAAAAAAACGAGAGAGAAAGATACATTGTATCCATTATCGAAGATACACTGAAAAAAAAAATTTACTTACCACAGTATTCCCGATTGAGATCGACTTCGACAAATTGGCGTTTCTATTGAATGTATGAGTTCTACGGTTTCCGAACGAGTTTTTCGTCACTTAGGGTTTCAATGGATTCAAATTTCTATTCGTTATTAAAAAACGAAGAGATTCGTGTGCTGACAAGTCTCTTTGTCCATGTAAATACGATGTTACGTTCAAAAACTTCATGGGATCGAAAACGAGCCTGTTCTATGATTAATTCATTAATTCACGATATCACGATATTGGACATGAGATTCAAAAATATGAAACGGTGTACACAGTTGCCCGGTGATGACTTGACACCATGGCACCATGCCAATTTTTTAAGTTGGACATGAGGTGAAAAAACTGATTGTTTTTATTGGCATGGCAGAGGCAGGATGTGAAAATTTTTTTTTTTTAAATCGCCTCCTGCCGAGAGTCCCTCGAATGAGAGTTTTTGACAAATTGAAATATATTTCGAATCTGCAAACTCGACTGAGCTGAATTATGTGACGAGATGATTGAACAGCTTCCTGAAACGACCGCTACGGAAAAACCTGCAGAACGATCGAACGCCTCGTCTCGTCTCGTATGACAGTGGTCAAAAATCAAAACATTCAATAATATTTTCTTATCTCTTGAATCGAACAAATTTTCTAATAAATGTTTTCATGCACAAAAAGTTAAAAGTTTTATTATTTCTTACGCACTTATCAGTCCTAACTTGGTTCTCAATCTCGTGTTATTTCCAATGGACGTCCAAAAACCAGAGTGTTCTTACGGGGTCTCGTGTTTTAGAAAAAACCCTTTTCACTTCAAACAGCTGTCACATCCTCAATGTACGTTTTATATTAAAAAATTCCCGAAAAAATCACATTTTCTTCGTTTTCATTTAAAATATGTCATCTCGACTTTTCTCGACATTTATTTACAGTCGAGAAACTTTTGGCTAAAATATCCGGAAGTGAGATAATCCTTCCTGACAATTTGGAATTCGAATGCGGAAATCGAGCTTTGCTACGAGAACAACTCGAAATTCTTCGCACGATAGAGGTATGTCAATATTTTTAAATTCAATTGGGATCGTGTCTACTGGATAACCCCAAAATCGATTGATTTTGACAACATGAAAGTAAAAAGCTTTTTTCCTAAAAACTTCTTCATAGAGTTCACTGTTCATTATTGAAATTCAATTTTTTGTATTATCAAAGCAAAATAAAAGTAGCGGAGAATCTTCACAGTGTAGTACTGGGGGAAAAAAACTCAATGCATCTGAAGGAGGATCAAACCTCAAGGTCAGTCTAAATTTACAATCGATTCAGTAAATAAAGGACCATCAATTAAATGTCTAAAGTAGCTCCAAAAAAGATACTCACGGCAGTTGCATTGAAATAGCAATTTTGATTTTTTTTTTCCAGCGAAAGAAGAGCGGTTCGGAAACTTCCAGTACTTTGAACAAAGAAAAAAGGTACAAATACGAGACTCAAGGACCATCGAAAGCAAAGGTTTGTTTAATTGCTCCTAATAGAAATATTCACAATTGGAAAACGAAAATTCTGCTAATTTATCATTTTTCAAAACTTTTAATCAAGAAATTATAACAATTTTTTCCAAAATTGCCACAAACTTCATTGTATTTTCAATTCAATATAAAAATGAATAATTCCAAAACTCTTGCCAATTATTGCTTCAAAAAATATTGATTATTCAAATGACGTTATTCACAATTTTCCTTCATTGTGTTGAACTAACATTCCGTTTTCAAAATCGCATTTAAATAGCCCACGGTCAATGCAAAACCATCGGAAGAGATGTCGGATGAAAAAAGATTGAGAATGAGAGAAGCAGTGCTCCGTAAAATGAGGGAATGTGGATCGGAGCCAGAGTACATAGCGCCGATGGGTGATTTTGGATTAAAATGGATACTGGCTGCGCCGTATCATTTGTTTTTCACTGCAGTGCCAAAAACTCGTGACACTTGGACGCAGAGTTTGAGCGTAACGTTGTCAGAGGTTCTGGACAGAAGTTTAGGCGACATAGTACAAAGTTTACACACGAATATGGTTGTTGATTTTGGTTGGTTAGTGGCCCAATATATGCTGGCGGGCCAGGATCACAGGCCCAAAATGACTGTGTTTTATAACCAGTGTCCGGACGACGTAGAGTTGCCTGATAACATTGAAGCGCACGTAGTTAAATGTCCAACTAATTTTGGCACTCATCACTGCAAAATCTCGATATTTCAGTATCGAGATTCTGGAATAAGGATCGTCGTTTCTAGCGCTAATCTTTATCGCGACGATTGGGAGTTCAGAACACAAGGGTAAGTAATAATTATTCTTGATACAGGTGATGCTTGTTTTAAAAAAATTGGTAGTAGTAATTTAAAAAAAGGGTAGGATTATTCTTTGTATTTTAAACATAAAAAGGTAAAAAATTATTGTTTTTTGTCTTGATTTATTCTCAGTTTGTGGATATCTCCACATTTGCCACACATGGATGATTCAGCCAAAGAAACTGACGGTGAATCGCCAACGGGATTCAAACGTGATTTTTTACGTTTTTTGGGACAGTACGACAGTAGAATGAATAATTGGAAAACGATTGTTTCTCGTGCTGATTGTTCGTCGATAAACGTCGCGTTCGTTGCCTCGGTTCCTGGCAATTTTGAGCTCGATGATACCCGATGGGGCCACCAAAAACTAGGTGTACTTTTGCGCAGTCACACTAAAGTTCCGGAGAATGAAACTCGAACGACTGTTGTTGCTCAAGCATCAAGCATCGGATCACTTGGCCCGAATTATCACAGTTGGATCGGCACTCAAATCGTTGCCGCAATGGCCAAAACTCAGGGATTAAATAAAAAAGTACCAGACTTCAAATTTATTTTTCCTACTATCGAAAATTTTAAAAATAGCCATGATATGAGGGAACTCTCAAATTGTCTGTGCAATTCGCAACAGAAGAAACAAGAATGGATCGTTTCGTATATGCAGTGAGTATAAAAATTTTCTCAGTATAATTAATAATTATTGATTTTATTATTATTATTATTATTTACTGATGACTTCAAGCTGATCTGTCAGTCGTTCGGTCATCTCTCTTGCACTCATTCAACTAATAGATCACCTTAAAACTGATTTGATTTGTCCTTTTTTTCCTCGTCAATTGGAAACGAAATTTTATTCATTTGCAGTAAATGGAAAGCAGAAAAAACGTCACGTACTCGTGCAATACCTCATATAAAAACGTTTACGAGGATTTCCGAGGACAACAAACGTATATGGTGGTTTGTTCTGGGATCAGCGAATCTCAGTAAAGCTGCCTGGGGCCAACGATATCAAGGGAAATATCGGATTCTTAGTTACGAAGCTGGTGTCGTGTTTATCCCTAAATTTGTGGTACGTTTAATCGGATAATTTGAAGAATTATAGAATAAAATAAAAATAATATCGATTTTTAATATTTAATATCACGTTAGGGAATAAATAATTCGCAGTTAATTAAACTCTGATTTATCGTCTTGATTTACTATAAATTTTGAATTTTTATATTTATTTGCAGACTGGAGAAGACGACTTTTCCATTTGCGATGACGCTACAAGATCGTCACCGACGTTTCCTATGCCATATGATTTGCCTCTTACTCCTTATGCCCCGACGGACAGGCCATTCGTGGATGATTTTTTCCGCGATAGTTATCAAAGTTAATTTGTACATATTTATTTATTTATTTATTATAATTTGCGATATAATTATTTTTGTAACATCGTATTTGGAGGATTTTGTCGGGATAATGGAAAAACTGTGCGACTTAATAAAAATTTTCAAAAATCAACTATTATAGATAATATTATACTATTTTTTATACAAAAAATTGAAAAGTTTCTTTTACATCGAAGCCAAACGATTGTCAAGCATTTGAATTTTCCCGTCACGTAGAACGTTCTTGGACTCGTGGGTTGGAAATCATTGCGCAGGATCGAATTTTCCCGCCAAATAAAACTTTCTCGAACCGTCATATACACACAAAAAAACCGATAAAAACGTCCACGTCATTCGTCGAAAGCCTAGTCTGGAATGGGTTAATGCGTACTTATGACTGTGGTCGACAATAAAAACATTCGATATTATTTTTTCATGCTTCAAATCACAGAATTATTGCATTAATCGGATTTACCCACAAAAAGTTGAAGGCTCTTTCATTTTTGTGCATTCATCAGTCCAATTTATTTGATAATCTTGTTTTCAATGGACGAGCAAAAACAAGAATGTCCGTACGGGACCACGTGCTATAGAAAAAATTCTCTTCACTTCAAACAGTTGTCACATTCCCAATGTAAGTTTTTATTTTAATATTCCCAAAAGAAAATCAAAGTTTCTTCATAGCCGATCAGAAAATACGGTTTTCTATTTTTCAAAATTGATTTACAGTCGAAAAACTTTTGGCTATAATATCCGGGAACGAAATTATTCTTCCTGACAATTTGGAATTCAATTGCGAAAACCGAGCTCTGCTACGAGATCAACTTGAAATTCTTCGTACGATAAAAGTATTTTATTTTTTTTATTTTTATTATTCAATTAATTAAGCTTGCTTTTAATATTGTACTTCGAAATAAATTCGATTTGCTAGTGTAAGGAAAGAAAAACATTTTTTTCTGAATGCTCAAACTCTTAAAACAGGTTTTCAGAAAAAAAGCCTTTCGCGAAATTTTTAGAATCGTTCAAAAACTCCGCAAAATTGAATTAAATTTATTTTTTTAATCTTAGCTGTGAAAATAATTGTATTCAAATGTTGAAAATCTAAGAATAGGTTTCAGAGAAAAAAGCTTTTTTTTAAACCTTTTGTAGCACATTTTGAAATCCCTGTACAAAGGAATAAAGCTAAAGAAGTTTTTACTAATTAGATTCCAAAACTAAATTTCCTTTTTTTTGTTTTATCAAAGCAAAATGAAGGTAACGGAGAATTTCCTCAGGATAATAGTGCAAACAAAAAAGTCAATGGTTCTGATGAACGATTGGACCTCAAGGTCAGTATATCCAACCATCGATTCAGCAGATCAACTGTGCAATCTACATGAAGAAAATCCATAAAAAGCATATTCAAAATGTGTTTTTTTTTTTCATAAATTGTTCTTTCCAGCGAAAGACGAGCGATTCTGAAACCTCCGGTACATCGAATGAGGAAAAAAGGTTTAAAGATGAGACCCAAGGAACATCAGAGCCGCAGGTTCGTTTGATTTATCATTCAAGAAATATTCCTTATCCAAAAATCTAAGTTTCTAAACCTAAGTTTGAAAAAATTGTACAAATTTTAACAAAACAATTTCAAAGATCATCGTCTTCAATGTTTCATCATAAATTAAATCATTCTCAAAAATATACAAACGGTCTGCTAATATTTCTCAAAATATTGAGCATTGAAATATCAATGTTGAATTTTTTGTGCACCAAATGCTTCCAAATTAACTTTTTTTTTTGTGAATAATCTTTATGCAGCCTGCAGGTGGCGCAGAGTCACACGAGGCAAAAGAATCGCAGCCAGAATACAAAGCGCCATTGGGAGAATTCAAGTTAAAATGGGAAATGGCTGCGCCGTATCATTTTTTCTTGTCGGTGGTGCCAAAAACTCGTGCCACTTGGTCGCAGAGTTTGAGCGTAGCGTTTCCAGAGATTTTGGACAAAAGTTTGGGCGATATTGTTGAAAGTTTACACATGAATATGGTTGTTGACTTCCGATGGTTAACAGAACAATATTTGCTGGCGGGTCAAGATCATAAATCCAAAATGACTGTGTTTTATGATCAATGTCCTCCAGGTGACGTAGCGGTGCCGGATAACATCGAAGCTCATGTAATAAAATGTGAGACTCAATACGGCATTCATCACTGCAATATCTCGATATTTCAATATCAAGATTCTGGCATAAGAATTGTTGTTTCCAGTGCAAATCTTTATCGCCCAGATTGGGAATTCAGAACACAAGGGTAAGTAATAATTATTCTTGACACAGGTGATGCTTGTTTTAAAAAAATTGGTACTAGTAATTTAAAAAAAGGGTAGGATTATTCTTTGTATTTCAAACATAAAAAAGTAAAAAAATATTATTTTTTGTCTTGATTTATTCTCAGTTTATGGATATCTTCACATTTGCCACGCATGGATGATTCAGCCAAAGAAACTGACGGTGAATCGCCAACGGGATTTAAACGTGATTTTCTAAGTTTTTTGGGACAATACGACAGTCGAATGGATAATTGGAAAAAGATAGTGTCGCGTGCTGATTGTTCGACAATAAACGTGGCATTCGTTGCGGCGGCTCCCGGGAAATACAAGGTCAATGATACCGAATGGGGTCACCAAAAACTGGGTGTTCTTTTGGAGAATCACACAAAAGTTCCGGAGAATGAAACTCGAACGATAATCGTTGCTCAAGCTTCGAGCATTGGAACACTTGGTCGAAATTATGACCGTTGGATCGGCAGTGAAATCCTTTCATCAATGGCCAAAACTCAGGGACAAAATAAAAACGTACCAGACTTCAAATTTATTTTTCCGACTGTCGAAGATTTTCACAACAGCCACGATATGAAAGAATACACAAATTGTTTGTGCAATGGAGCACAAAAGAAACAAGAATGGATCGTTCCGTATATGCAGTAAATATAATAATTTCTTTATTCATTATTTCTTTCACATTTCATTTTTTTAAATTCAATAACTCAACCCTGGGCCATTGACAACTAATTTTCCGGACGCAAACCCTACAACGGGGTCGAGAATGACCCGAATCTTCTCTTTAGCAAAATCTCTTCTCGTCATGCGTTACTGAAGTTTGAGTTAATGAAAAAAGAGGTTTCTGCCTGTAACAAATAAGGTTTTTCGATTTAAAAATTGAAAAAATGACAAAATATTAAAAAATAGAAACGACGGATGATCTTGAATTTTTTTTGACTCCACCGGATGTTAATTCTTATGAAAACAAAATTAATTTTATCGTATATACAAAAAAATTTAATTAAACAAATTTTTGAATTCGCAGTAAATGGAAAGCAGAAAAAATCTCACGTACTCTTGCAATCCCGCACATAAAAACGTATACGAGGATTTCTGAGGACAACAAACGCATATGGTGGTTTGTTCTCGGATCAGCGAATCTCAGTAAAATTGGCTGGGGCCAACACTACCAACGGAAATATAGAATTCTCAACTACGAGGCTGGTGTCGTATTTATCCCTAAATTCGTGGTACGTTCAATCAAATAATTCAAAGAATCGTTAAATTAAAAAAAAAAAAAACAAACACCAATATTTATTACAAATATTGACATTTATTTCAATAGCAAATAATTCCCTTTCAATTAGCTTCCAATTTCATTAAGGAAAAATTGAATTGTATTTCAATTTATTTTCAGACCGGAGATGAACACTTTTCCATTTGCGACGATTTTGGTAAAACATCGCCAATATTTCCTATGCCTTACGATTTGCCTTTGACTCCTTATTCCCCCACAGACAAGCCATTCGTAAACAGTGTTTTCCGCGATCATGGTTACTAAAGGCCAAGAGTAACCCAGAAAGTCTCAGTTTTGTTACTATATATTAATATTTTTATGGATTTTGGGTAAAACACGATTTAAGATATCTCCTTAAATAACAATAATTTTAAACAAGAATTAAAAAAGCCACGATAGAAATAAGTGTTCAGCCGAAGGACTGATGACAAAATAAAACAAAATAAACGATATTAATGAAATTGTTAATAAGTTAAAACGGGAAACAAGAGAATAAAAAAGTACAGAAAATATTTACAATACGATAAATAATATAAGAATAAACAAAAAGGGACGCGAATAGTTCACAAATGTCACTATGAGCGATTACCAACAAATAAACTGTTGAAATGACAAAATTTTTTGTTATTATTGCTAAATGTTTTGTTGGACGATTTCAACTAAATAGTCGCTTTTTTCAATTTAGAAAAATACAGATTAAAAAAATTAAAGTCTCAGGTATAATAATTTAAGAATTATGTTACTTAACAAAAATATTAAAACAATAAACGTGAATTTTATTTATACAAAAATTCGAAAAAAAGTTTCACACCTAAGCCAAATTTAAAGGGAAACAATTTGAAATTTATTTTTCCTCAATAGAAACCTTGTTTACTGGTCAATTCACGAACTCTGTTAGTTTTTTTTTTCAATTTATTGAAGAAAGATCCCTGAAATTTCCTGTTTTTGAGGAAAAAATCTAAAAGAAATATAAAAAAAACTTGAAAATTCATTAAATAATAAAATTCATAATCTAAGTCATTAATAAATCTCAAGATCAAATTTTGTTGAAAATATATTAAAATTCAAGAAAATTACTTTCAGTTTCTACCCCCACTACCGCCAATCGTTTTATTCAGAGATTATAAACTCGGGCAAGCCTCAGGCCAGCAGACGACAGACTGAGCTGTCAAACGTACTTGTCCCCGAGACTACGGAGTCTCTCGATAAATCGTTTTGTATCAAAAATCGCTTCGCCATCAATGATGTTTTTGATTCAAATCGCGAAATAAAAATCTTCATTTGAATCGTGTTGATTTTTATGTAAAAAAAATTGATTTCACGTTAAAAATTGAAAAAACTCAATAAATTAGTCGTCGAATTAAATTTTTATTAATCAAATAAGTTTTTTGCTACAAAATTTTCCACAGTTATCAATTTATTCATTCAGTTATCATGTTATTCCTTCAATTTCAAAGTGGCAAAAAAAACGTGCAGGAAAAACTCTAATAAATTAAAAAAAAAAAACTAATTCGAGTGATAGAGATCTTTGGTCTGAAGAGTTGACGCAGTAACTGCGTTTTCCATTAAAAAAAAGGAAGAAAAAAATTAAAAAAAAAAAATTAAAACAACATGCATCGACATATACGTATTTGCGTTAACGAGATGTTTAATTGTGTTGTCCTAGCGCCGCGCAGGTGCGGACGCATAGTCACGACAGTGTGAGGAAGTTTCATCGACGATGAACGCTCACAGTAACACACAGAAACACACAAGCGTTTATCACTTCTCTTTCGTCCTGCTCAACGCGATCAGTTCAGTCTGTAAAATGTCGGCGAATCGGTGTCTGATTGGAAATTTTTTTTTCTAAAATCTTATTATTAAAAGGTGTTTATTATCATTAAATAAAATCGTCACTAAATACAGGAGTTATAATTATTAAATAAATCATTAAATTGCGTTTAAAAAGTGCATTTTTGTCCGATCGTAACGTCGACTCGTACCACTGAAAGTTTTATACTATTTTTTAAACCCTCTCCACCGTCTTCGAACCCTCGATTTACACCGTCTGACTATTGTGGCTGTAACTACTTTAGAATTTTGCAAAAGTGTCTGGATTGAGAGAACTTCGAGTTATTTTGAAGTAAGTTTTGCTCAAGTTTATTTTTCTACGTTTTCACACAGGTCTTGAGTCAATTATGGTCATTTATATTCTTCGGAGAATCTCCCATTGTTTACGAATCGAACAGAAGGGTTTTTATGGTTTTTTTAAATTTGCAATCTCATGGGATGAAGTAGAGATTGAGAGAAATTGAATTTTCGTGGTCGAGCTACATTTTGTTTGTTTGTTTTTTTTTATCCTCGTAAAAAACTGATTTTACATATTTGTTTATTTTTTTTTTAAACAAAAACATGATTTTTCGATTAATGATTTTAATTTTTAATTTTTTTTATATTCGTTTTTAAAAATTACGTTCACGCACTCATTGATATCGCACGTGTGTATTATCCGTAATCGTTAAATATTTCGTAACGATTTTTAGACACAATTGAACTAAATAAATTACCGAAAATAAATACGAAGGACTGAAAATAAATAAGTGGCACTGAGTTAGCATGGAAAAATCGTTGAATTAAATGTCTCTTAGTGTACGTGCTCGTAATGCATAAGATTCGAATGTTACACACGTGTGATCGAGAAAACCAGTTTCTTACTTGATCAAAAAATACTTTCTCCGTTTCTTGTGGGAGTCATTGAAATTCCACGTGAAAGGAAAGAGTTTTTTTTTGTTGTTTCGCCCTTTGAATAATCAATGGTATGTTTATTCTCGATAATTTTCCAGCTGGCGCACTGCGTTATCTCGTTGTTGTGATAACGACCATCAGGAGACTGAGAAATGGCGTATGTCGAAGGGTTGACGAGGGCCAACGAGACTGAGTCTCCGCAAATCAAAGATCCTCGTTATTTTGGTTAATCTTGGAGAAAAAAAAGGTTTAAGATTGCCGAGAAAGAAAACCTGGTTTCAATAACGCAATGAAAAGCTGTGACCATCAAATTGAAGTAAATATTTTTTTTCGTATTATTTCGTAGAATAATTAAATTATCAAGAAATTTTAATTTTGAAATTTTTTCATAGTTTACGTTAAAATTTAACACTGAGAATGAAAAAAAAAAAAATCTGCCAATGAATCGATCCAGTATTTTGAAAAATGAAAATTGTGACAAAATTTTTATTTGACAAAAAAATTGAATCATTTCGTCAACGAGTTGAAAAGAAAAAAAAATCAAAAACTCGTAGATACGATTCAGGATTTATGTTTCTATTTAAAAAATTACAATCACTGATAAAATCTTGATAAGGACAGTTATTTGTTTGAAGAATTGATAAGAATGGGGTTTGAGGATGTAATTTTTTATTCAGTTCAGATGAAAAGCATAATCCGGAAGGAGCAACAGCAGTGGGAGGCCACCGCAGACGCGAATCGATAAGTCGCAACGCGACTGAAGCGGCACGAGGGCTTATAAATATAAACATATATTTTCCTAGTTTTCGGAGACTTAAAGTTGCACAGAGAGAGTGAGATAAAAAAAAGAGGAAAATCTTAGCGACTAAAATACACCCGGGCCAAGGAGGAATACTTAAAAGCCAAAAATAGAGAAGACCAATCACATTTTTTCGTGAAGAAAAGATGTTTGCTTGCTGGGTTTTGACCGGTATCCTCGGGGCAATTGTTCTACTTTACGCCCTCATTGAAGTTCATTATTTTTTAAGGATTTTCGTCACCGTATTTTTTGCAAGATTTTGCAAAAAACGAGTCCACATACTCGACGAAACGTCAGTGTACGGTAAGAAAGTTTTTCTTTCATTATTTATTTCGCTATTTTATTATTTTTCGTTACAAAGAAAAATCGAGCCACGAATAATGTAAAAAATGAATCATCATTTTTTATATTTTTTTTATTTTTTTATTTTTTCATTAAATTCTTTTTTATCCATCAACCCTCTCACACCTGTTAAATATTCCTCGGTGACGAGCCAAATCTCGAATCCCTACAATTTCCGTACTTATCTCCGTGGAACGTCAACCTTGACCGATGTGCCTTTTCATGATGGTCAGGTCAGTTGTCGAAGGCACGTAACCTTGCCTTCGAATATCGATCATAATTATGAAAAATAAACAATGAAAAAGCGTGTAAATTGGGAGACCATTACTTTGCTCGTGGATTATTGTCAATATTTTCAAAATTTACATTATTTATTATTTTTTACGGTTCGAATAAATTTTAAAACATGTCAATGATGAACTGAATCAAGAAACAAATATTTCGTACGAAAAATTGAACAGTTAGTTAAAAAAGAAAAAAATCCAACGTTTACCAGATTCCGAAATGATTTCGAACCATTAATCGTCTGATCAATTTTTCAATTTTCAGAGAAAATTTTTATTTATTTATCAATTTTTGTGTCATTATAAAAATTAATCCAGTTCTGAATTAATATTTCGTGAAAACAGTAAAAAAAAAAAAAAAATACTCAAGTTCTCAGATTTGATGTGATTTCGATATAAAAATAAAATTGAAAATTTCTTTATTTATTCGCCAAAAACATAATCCAATGATGTAGAACTTAATTTTGATTTTTTTTTTTTTTTACATGAATTTAATGCCTTTGTGTAAACGACAGGAATTTGTACGACGACAGACGTCGATACTTTGTTATATCACATGAACAATGCGAGATATCTACGCGAGCTTGACTTCGCGAGAGCTGATTTTTACGAGAGAACAAATCTCTATCGTGAAATATGTTCGCAAGGAACGGGCGTAGTTCAAGGAGCAGCAACAATACGTTATAGAAGATTTCTCAAGCCTCTGTCAATCTTTAAAATAATATCGAAAGTAAGTCAAAGCAATTTTATTATGTAGTCGAATGTGTGAATGTAAGTGTAAATTAAATTGAGTGTCCCAAGAGATTTGTACGTAGTATTATTTTCGCAAAGAATATTTCTGTATCGTACACTTTCCAAGACTCTGACGATCGTTGCCTTCTGTCAATAAACGACTCGTCTTGCTAAACGTTTGCCCGGAATAACTAAAAGTGAACGTATCTCTCATCGTCTCTTTTTTCAGTGACTAATATTTTCGCAAAATTTGGCTTTTCATTACTTTCGTCACGTCAATGAACTTTACCTCTGCTTTTTAACTGACATTGAATTTACTTAGCAATACTTAGTGTCACCGAGATAAAAATTCTTTTTGGATTTAAGACATTCGTGATTTTACACCAAACGTAGACGTGATATCGTGGTAATCAAAAAAAAGAAAAAAAACTATTTACTGCCTTTTTTTACTGCCAGTGTGTGAACGAGAAATTATTTGAGAAAAAAGAAAAAAACTATTGTACAAATTGAATAATATAATATAATATATAATTGAAAATATATTTTTTTCTTCGTGGAATTGATAATTAATTAAATTGAACTCTGTTTCGCTTGACGTAGCAATTTTAAAAGTCTAGCTAATCAACAAAAATATTTTTCATTACATATTATTTTATTTGAACAAACGATTTTTCCTTCGTGATGTTTTCACTTTTGCAAAGTCTCATGTTTCTCAGCAGCATAGAGTTCTCTGTACACAGTAAGCTTGCGTACAAATTGAATTATCTTTTCCACGTTTCAAGGTAGCTCGTTAAATGGTGGCTTTGCAAACAACGATCCAGAGAATATCCCTGAAAATAATTTGTACCTATGTAAGTCAGTAGACCTGGCGATGAACATTAAATGAATGTTGAACACGTAAATACGAAGAAAAGGAACGATCAACACGTTTTTTCCAATAGTGGCTATGACTGTTTGGATTGTTCATGACTGGGCTTAGCTTTTCATCCGATTTCCATTAATTCGTCATTAGTATTAATTCCGCAGATGAAACACGTGATTTATTTGCTCTTTTATTTTTATTTTTATTTTTATTATCGTTTATTTTTTTTTTCAGATTATTTACTGGGACGAAAAAACGATATTCATGGAGCATCGTTTCGTCACTCCCACGGATGGTTTCGTGAGAGCAATAGCAATCTGTCGTCAACGTTTGTTGGACTGCAGTGCAGAGGCTGTTATGTGTGCTCTTATTGAACGAGGAGTCAAGCAAAACGGTAGCGTTGAAGTTGGAGTCACGCAGGTACGTTAAAACGACTTAATTCATAACTTTGTTCTTATTTTTTTTTTTTTTTTTTCAATATTTCAACGAAAACTGGAGAGCATGTAGATCGTGAAATTCTGAAGAGAAAAGTCCTTATTGACTTTTCTCTTATTTTTTTTTTTATTGACTTTTCTTTATTGACAAGTCTTTCACGAGATATCAATGAATTAGTGTGATGGCCAATCCGGACAAAGGGGCGTGACGCTAGACCCCTACTCCACGCCACTAAACAATTAATATCTAATCAACGGTACGTCGTAGGGAAAAATCGTAAAAGACACTTTTCTTCTTAAAATTACACGCTCTACTCGGCCTGTAAATATGAATGAAGAATTTTGAGACACATTATGTATTAGTCACTCTGAGAACGCTATGTCATGGGGAAGTATCGATTCTTACATTTTTTTATATATTTCTCGTATATGCATGAGCCACACCCCAACAACGAGGAAAGAATTGAAACGACAAATTTATATTAATTTGATAATTTTATTTATTATCCATCATTAAGGAACTGCGACTTAAAAATTTCGAAGAAGTCTCGAGCTATGAATTTTCAATTGTATTTTTTTTAAAACTGAGTCCAGAATTACAGAATATGACCTCGTGAGACACGATGAAATTTCGTAACCATTGATTTTTAATTATCAAATAATTAGATACCACACATGAGGCCAGAAATTCCTCCCGAAGTTGCGAGATGGCTGGAAAGCAACGAGATCTCTTCGGCAGCTTTGAGACAACGACCATTACCATCGGAAAATACAAATTGCTGACCCAAATCACAGGACCCCCGAGGGTCCGAAATCGAAAATCATTTGAACCAAAGCGACATTAATAACGTTACTAGAATTCAGGGAATCGAGAGACAATCGATCATGGAACAAAGAGTCGTCTATAGTAATCTTTGAAATGAAATTATCCATTATCGAGTGTGTTTACCCTGGAAAATATCTCATGCATTTTTCTCATTCGCCATATGGTCAAAATTTTATCAAACGACTGATAAGAATCGAGAGCAAAACCTGTTCGTTAACCAACAGAATTATTCCAAGTTCTGTAACTTTTTTGTTTTGTTTTTAAATCGACCCACGTGTGCATCACTTGGAGATTTTTCTAAGCAAATTGCTGTGATGTGTTAATAACCGATAAAAAAAATCTTATCATTTTGAAAAAAAACACAAAAATATATTTCCAAAAACAATAATATCGGAAGTTTAATAGAAATATCGTTTAAAAATAACACAAATAATCGAACAACTCATTTTCTACAATCACAAAAATACTAGAATATAATTTTTTCATTAATTCCAAATTTTTATTTTTCTTTTTTTTACGAAAAAAGCATTGAGTGAATGATAAGAACTGAAAAAACGATAAAAAATAAATTAAAAGTTGCACGCGAGTGAGAAGAAAAGAAATTCATTTCAACGCCGAAAATTTTTTAACTTCGATAGGAACAATTTCATTTCCCGAAAAAAAAAAAAAAAAAACAGATCGAAACGTTGAGTATTGAGCGTCCTTACAAATCACTCTTGAGGCCACTCGTGCCTGAATTTTTTTTCTTGTTACATTGGAAAAAAAAAAAACAAAAAAACAAAAAAAAAAAAGTATTAGCACGATAAATACATTTAAAAAAAAACTATACAGGGTGTGCTCCTTAATAAAAATGAGTATTTTGCGGAAAATAACGGAATATTCGTCTTCGTATTGACTGTAAAGTGATAACCTCGGTGTAAATAAAATAATGATTATAAAATTATTCAACAATGAGGAAAAAAGTGAAAGAAAATTTTATCTAATCTGCAAAGTTATTGAAATATTCCTCTGTTAAAATGGTCAATCCTTTGTAAATAATAACAACAATAAAAAATAATAATAATTATTATTATACTAATACTAATAATAATAGCTTATTGATTGTAATTAATATTTAATGATGTATATACACGTATACTTTCTTCGTAATTGAAATAAAGAGTTGACGATGCCTTAAATTGACATCTCGTAAAATTCCATTGAACTGCTGTTAATTATTTAAATATAAATCTTTCCTCAATAGTTTCAAGCATCGAGGAATCATGATATAAATAATAAATAATTGTGCAAATTTATTGCAACCTTTGTTTTAGGAAGTAGACAAAGTTTTGATAAAAATAATGTTTTTTTTTTCTTCATTTTTTTTATTTTATAAATGTTCATACAGTTTGAGAGAAGAAACGCAGCTGCGGATTGTTTTTTTTCTATCCCAAATTGGTTTTCTGTCCTCCATCAAAAACATTTAATTAATTTAATCAAAATCTAACGATTTTTTCGCTAGACTCCCATCTTTTAACACAGCAACGAGACAAAGAGAAGGCATAAAATTGACAATACTACTTTTAATCAATGATCGACTTTACTTGACCTTACAATTATTCGGCGACCATCACAATTCAATGCCATATTATTCCGTGTTTGTGACCCGGATGTCACCAAATTATACACTGTCATCAACCTCTTTGTATACATTTTGGTATTTGGAGCATTAAACGTTCCTTCGTAAAAAAAAAAAATGATTGAAAAATGAACAAAACCGAATTGAACAATTATTCAAAATTCTTTCCTATTTTTTTTTCTTTTTTTGAGTTATAATATACGTCGATCATTTTTACGACGTGTGAAGGTCAGAGATCCGAAATTATGGCACTCAGATAATTATGTAGAAAAAAAACACTCGGCGAAATAAAAAAATCTGACTGATGATGCCTACGAGGAAAAATTCTATCAATAGAGAAACTCTATAACTTCTTAACATTATTATGATTTTTTGAGTACCCAGTCGATTACTCTGTTGAAATAAAAATCCTTTTAATATATACAGTGAATATGTAGTCATTTTTTTTCTGATAGAGATACACGTTTGATGGAATTTTTCCTTTTAGAGGTTCCAGTTAGTCAGACTGGCATATTTTCCAGATCAGCTTTTTTTAGCAGAGTTCTTTGGATAGAAGGATTGACTTTTTTTTTTACTTCAACACCACTCGTTTCCTTATTTTTCAAGCGGGACCGTCGAAAATTAAATTTAACGACCTGAAGATTGTGGCGATTTCTTAGAAGCGCGTATTTCATGAATCTACGCAGCGAATAACCAGTTTTTCAGTCATTGCATGGCGTCTCTATAGGCAAATGAGCAAAATTACCAAAATATCAAATTGATCGTTTCTTATGGATTGAACATTATTTTTATAATAAATTATCATGATTACGATCTTTAACAGTTTATTTGTGATAGCGATCGCAACTTTCGTCGAATTTTGTATTTGGCTTTTAACGCTGAAGTCTCGCCACGGACGCATTTAAAAATTAACGTTTAATTTTTTTTATCTTTTTCAAAAAATCATATTACTTGCGAAACTATCCAATAATGTTAGTTTTCAGATCATAGAAAGAAATCACATAATAAGAAGTTTGAAGTTTGACGAATAACCACCTTAAGGTCCATTTTACTTTAAAAATTATTATTAAATGTTTATTATTATTATTATTATTATTATTATTATTATTATTACAAAATTCTTGATTTTTTAAAGACTTCTTCATGTGTTTTTGGAAACATTTCATTCAACTTTGTAGTGTTTTTCTTTTGTTTATATTTTAATTAATGAACATACTTTTATTTTTGTTTTTGTTTTTTTTTTTTTTCACAATTTTACAAAAGTATCTCTCCTTGACTTCGTATATTTTTTGTTTATTTCTCGTCTCTCTATTTAATCGAAACATAAAACCTGTTTGGGATTCTCGGTCAAAGTTACGAGAGCTCTTGAGCGTCACTGCAACAGTTTGCTTACTTGAAGGAGTAATATCGTCGCGGGAGAGAGGAGAAAAGTATAGATATGTACAAACCCAAACAAAAGTAGACACGACGACCACGTCGAATAGCGGAATCGTGAAGCAGGCTTTTTGTACGTCAAGATCACTTATAACGTCAGCAGTCTTTCGCGGTTCAACATCGACGAAAGACGATAGTATTTATAATTAAATTAAATAATCTTATAGAACGATCGATTTATTAATAACTTATAGTAATTTTAATAAAAATCGCCATGACTTGTGCGTGGAGCTGGTTCATCATAGCAATTTTATACATTCTTTTTGACGTTAATTACTTTTTGAGAATCGCATTTACCATTGGCTGGGGAAGACTTTTCCAAAAGAAGAAAAAACTGTTCGACGAAACTACGATTTACGGTAAGAATAAAAATTAAAAAAATTCATATAAAAACCATTAATTTATCAGAAATTTTAATTCGTTTGTTTCCGTGCATTGTCGTGTGAAAAATTGAATCAAAAATCATTTGATGGATCTATCTATTGTTTCTTTTCTATTAATATGAACATTTAAATAATATCAAAAGAATATTTTGTGTTTGTAGAAAATGTATGACATTGTAATGTTTGTTTTTGATCAGGATTTTCAAATAAAATAAATCATCGAAATATTTGACACTTTTTACGTAATAAATTGTAATTTTTAAAAAATGAAAAGTACTCAAAATACTCTGATTATTAATTAAAATCGAATTTTGATTTTTCAATTATGAAAGGCTTACGTTTGAATCGTATGAGAATCTTGCGAAGCCGGCTTTGATAACGGTAGTAGAAACTGTTCGTCATATCCTGAAGTATCTACGTGCCCAATTTTTATACTTTAATGTAGTAAATATGATCGTGAATCGTGACTCACTGTCAAACTATTAGTGGGGCATTGAGAAATATGGAATTAATAGTTTTTCAGTGAGTTTTCGAATTAAAATTCAAACGTTGTAATGGAAATTTTACTGAACATCAAACTATCTTCCAATTACTTGTGCACGTATGTAACAAAAACTGTACTGAAGTGCTAAAAAACAGCTTTTTGCTTGATCTCGTAAAATATGAAATTGTTTCACTGAGACCATAAAAATTTCGCAAGTCATCGAATTACCGATGATTTTATTGAAATTTTTTAAAAGATCTTTGTGGTTTGTGGTCAAATCAATTGTAATCAATAATTGCGATATTAAAGAAAAATTTCATGGAAAGATATGAAGAAATTATTTGATAATAATAATTCGTAATAATTTTGATGATAAATGTATCACAAATAAATCAATAATCATCATTATAAAACGTTTCATTAGTTTTCATTCATTAGTTTTTTCATTTATAAGTGAATGAAATGTTTTTTATTTTTTAAATTTTTTATTTTTTTTTCTGACGATCGACGGCGATTAATTGTTTATTCATTTAATTATGTAATTTCAGGCTTATGTACGAGTCAGGATGTTGATCTGTTTCTCAAACACATGAACAATGCAAGATATCTGAGAGAACTTGACTTTGCTCGATTTCATTATTACGACAGAACTGGAATTTATGCTGAGATTAGCAAACGGGGTGGGGGGGCAGTACAAGGTGCATCTTCTGTTCGGTACAGACGTGTGTTGCCAATTTTCACGCCGTACAAGGTGACGACAAAGGTAAACAGCTTCTAGCCACTTTTTTATTCGTTATTAATCGTCTTTGTACAATCTATTCATTATTTGTCCTCCATTTTTTCAAACATTGAATGCACATTTTTATCACAGTTGTTTGCAGAGCCGATAAATTTCAATTTCAATTTCAAATTAAGTTTTTTATCCATTCGAAATTAATAAAACGATTTTTTTTAATTGGATCAAAATTTGCTTGTCATTCTGTCGAATTCCAATAGATCGATATCAAAGATTGATTATTAGAAAATTTATTCCTCCTACGCCTATTTAATTCTCCTGTAAAAAGAAGATTTTTTTTTTCTTGAGACGATCTGTCAGTCGTTCACTGCACCAGGAAAATAAAATGTTCTTTTTTTTCTCTAAATATCAAGCGTCGGTATCGTAGGGCGTGTTTACAATTCTTTTCGTAAATTTGACTCATGAAAATCAATAATAACATTTTTTATTGATTCTCCAACGTGATTGTAAGATTAATTGATTGATTCTGTTAATAATGTTTTTTTTTTTTTTATTCTCCAAATTTCAGTTGCTCTACTGGGACGACAAAAGTTTTTATTTGGAGCATCAGTTCATTACTCTTTCGGACAATTTTGTGCGAGCAGTAATTTTGAGCAAACAGGGTGTAACGGGGCTGAAAGTATCAGTTAACGAAATAATTGCATCGATCGAGCCTGACACGAAATGTCCTGCAGTTTCAAAAGAACTCAAATATTGGCTCGATTCAATGGAAGAATCTTCGCAGAGACTTAGAAAAGCCAATTAATTGGAGACTAAACGAACAAACAAAATTTTTGTTTTTGTAACAAAAAAAAAAAAAAAATCAGCAAAAGCCTCAAATATGATTTTTATGTCTCTATATTTTTTGTTTATCGAGAGACTGATGAAGTAATTGTTTACGGGGGCAGAGGCAGTCAAACAATTGTTCATAAGTCTCACAATTGACTGATCTGTTTACAAAAATTATTTAAACCTGGAAATATAATTTATTTATTGATGATTAATTGGTTCGTTGATCAAAAATCAATTCATTTTCCATAGAAAATGCTCCCAAATCGTAACAATCTTGTTTTTGTTGTTGTTTTTTTTTTTTTTTTTTTTTCAAATATTTGTTACATAAATCTTATTGATCTCTACAAAAATAGCACTTTTTGTACTTATCAGTTCGACCTGAACGAGTTGCCGAGAAATCTTGCCCAGAAATGTTATCCATCGTTAAATGGTCAATAATTTTGAGGAATTTCGATTATCTGAGAAATAAAAATTCTATTCCACAACGAGTTGTCTATCATATTCCGTTTTTTTTCCACATCACGATAAAAAAATTACATTTTTGAAAAGTAACTTTTGCCGAGAAGCTAATAATATACAAAATTAGTTCGTAATTCGAAGCAACGAAAATGGCAATCGTAACAGATTCGAGAAAGTAATTTCTGCATATAATTTGACATTTACATTGAATTTTCAACGTAAAAACGTATCAAAGGAGAAAAATTAACAAATTTTGTTTTTTTATTTTGTTACAAATTTGCCAAATCTGTAAAAAAAAAACTGTAAAATCGTTCTATTGAGAAAATTTCTTTTTGAACCGTTTTGTTTGTTCGTGTTACAAAATTAGAGAACTTCTAGATGGCGCGATCTGTACGATGCGCGGAGCGAAAAAGTATCGAAGAAATCGCTGAGACCGGCTGTTAGCAAAAATGTAACTACGAAGGAATTTTGTGAGGAAAAATAAACGATAACGTTGCTGAATGACGATAGTAAAAAATTTAAATGGCACCGCTGAGCGCGAGTATCGCGTTGCCTCGATTCTCTCTCACTCTTGACTCATTAGCTCTTTCTCTCTCATTCTCTGCTCGGTGAACAGCTTACACATGCCCGTAAAAACAAATTGCCCAGAGTCAAAGTGTTCGAAGCTCGCGGGCCTTGATTCAGTCGCGATTCGTGAGTCTCCTAGTGGGACTCGCTGATCTTTCGAACGATCTTTTCTTCTTCTTTGTTTTTTAATTTTTTTTTCTCTTCCGTGGTCCAGCTTCCTTGAAAATTTTATCGAGCATGGTATTTTTTCACTGAACGGTAAGTACAAACAGTCCTCAAGTCATTAACTTTCGTAAAAATCATTAAAAACAATTTTATTTTTTAAAATATTCAAATAATTGGCGATTTAATGCAATGAAGTGTTTTGATTGTTTAGTATTAAAAAATTATAAATAAATAAATAATATAAATGAACTATATATATTGAATTTGTTGATTATTCTGAAAATTGTTTTATTTAAATGATATTTTATATCAACTATTTTATTACAAAATAATAAAAAACAATATTTTTCAATTGCTTGATTATTATTTTATCAATAAAATCATTGTAAATGTAGTGTTTTTTTTTTATTACAATTGTGAATAAATAAATAAAAGTATTCGTACCGCTCAAGTACGATGTCGGTTCGACATTTTCATGTTGGAATTTTTTCTTCTTTTCTTTTCTTATCTAAACGAAGCGTGAGCTCGATATTCCGCTCCTGTCATGCGATTAATGTGTACATACGAGTCGTCTTAAGTTAACAAACATTACACGATCAAGTGATTACAAAAAAAAGAATTTTTTCGTTTTTTATACTTAATCCATTTTTCCTATGACACAAAATCGACGCAGGATTAAAAATCGTACAGAAAATATGTATTTTTCGCCTCCGTCATTTATTCTCACTCTGTCACAATCAGCTGTCGCATGCAACAATTTCCAGGGCATTTTGACTCGTCCTCGATTAACTCGTATTAGCACAATCGCGAGCTCGTTCCCAAGCGATGCCGCACAGACGGGACGTTGGATTTTTAATATTTGTTGGGCACAACGAGTGTTTGAATTTATAAGTATCAAAAGAAGGAAATTAAAGCTGTGGATTAATTATTCTAATGACGTAATCCGGTACGACGTTGTGAATATATAAAACTATTTTTAAAATCTACTCATATTTTATGAAAAATTATTTTCGCGATTTATTTTAATGAATTGAGGACTAATTTGGCGATGGGAATATTTTAGTTTTCGAGTTTGTTAATTTTTTCAAAATTTCTCGGATAATTAATCAAGTTGGAAAAAACACTTGGATGGATTTTTGTGTTTTTTTTTTGGCGTAGTTATTTGAACTAATTACCTTTTAATGTCAATCGTCAATCGGAAACAATAATGAAGTTTTGACGTTTTTTTTTTCGAAATTCCCTCGAAAGGAATACTTTGAATAGTTTAATGATTTACTATTTAAAAAGATCGATTGAAATTCAATTGTTTTAAAAAATTCACTCGCATTGTGTGAGTCTATCGAAACACGTGATCTTAAATACGACAATGTACAGATTTCTCGTTGCTACTCGATACATGTCCCAGATATTTCGAACGAAATCCCTATGTACCCTATAACTACATGGTCTTGGTATTCCTCGCGTTACACACGAAACTAATACGCATATAAATATAACGGTTGGCCGAGCAAATAATCTCTTTCTCTCTTATTCTTTCACATTCGAGTGTCAAATTTTGCAGTAGGGCAAATACGAGACCAGAAAACAAAAAAGACAAATCCGTCTTTTTCCAAATGTATGCCAAAGCCCATATTCGTAATTTCTTTATATTTACGTACACAAGAATCGTAAATAATTATAAAAAACAAGTGAAAAAGTATAAGAAATAAATTGAATTTTAATATTTTCATCAAAATAAATTTCAAATGATTTTAAATACAAAATTAAAGTGTCGTCAAAAATAAATAAATGTTTTAATTGCAGAAATTTTCTGCTGCTCCAATTTTACGAGCAAAAACAGAAATTGTCACAAATTTTTAAAATGCAATTAAAAAATTAAGTTCAATTAAACTTCATTTGTTGAAAAATTAAATTGAAGTACCTGGAATGAAAAAAAAAAATCGATCGAGTCATTAACAATGTTTGGAAACATGGAAATAGTATAAACTTCGTAATTCATCATCATCATCACCATCATCATCATGTATGACTGTCTCGAGATGCAAAATGGTGTAAATCACACTGTGAAGACCAAAGAGGGAACAATGTCCTTTGAAGAGGGTTGTAATTCTGACGATGACGTTACAGTGTCTAGCATACACATGAATAAATTAAATACATGATAAAATACACGTGTATATGGGGTATTTCATGTCAACTGGATCCACAAAGCCCCAAATTTAAAAGATTCATTAATTCTTCTGTATTCCCACTCACGTCAAGTCCCCAAAAATGTTAATATTTATTAACTCAAACAAAATCAATGACTTAAAAAAAAAATATATACAATTTTGCAACAATGAACAACGATATACTTCGCAAACAGTACAAAAACAGTATATCCAACCAACGAGCCAGAAATATAATGTCAAAAAAAGCCAAACGAAGTTTTCGACCCGAAAAAAAAATTAGCTAGCACCCTGCGACATGAAAAAAAAAACAAAAAAAAAATTGAAAAATTGATTTGAGACCAAGTGCCTAATGCAGATAAACAGATGTTCTAGGACGCGTTTAATATCCTCGCTATTCGATGAATCGGCTTGCTGGTGCAGAACTGTCGTGCTTAAAATGTGAGAGAACTTTATAGACATCAGAGAGGAGAGAGAAAGAGAGAGAGAGAAAGAAGAGAGGCGTAACGTGTGGGGATCATAGATGATTGCAAATTGGCTGAAATTGGCAGGAAGTCGGGGGGACCGAAAGTATGTTCATCGTTGAGTTGCTACCACGTAGGATTCTCATCCATACACACACATATATATATACATATATATAAAGTATATAAATATATATAACACTTTCGTCAGTGTCCTCTTTTGTCAGTCTCGCCTCGTTCCATCTCTCTCTCTCTTATTTTTCACCTACGCGTACATTAATTTGTGTATATTGACAGCTAAAAATCATAAGGACGTATTTTACATGCTTGTGTGTGACGATATTTATGATAGACGTTAAATTTCAAGATTGGGTAATCGATATATCGTATGTCATCTCCATACGTCCTTGCACACAGATTCTCTCCTTTATGTACTACTGGCATTCGTAAATGGGTTTATAACATACCTATATATATGTATATATATCTATATATCAGCTTGAATGATCTTTTAATACATGACTTTATCTATAGATATAAATACATCGATGTATGTGTGAGAAATCGTATATATAACTGGAGGAGATCTGCTGTGCACCGCTCGCTCTGGTTCAACGCATGGGAAATGTCAACGATCGCTACCGTTACGTTATATATGTATACCGATGTATATATCTATATATATATTTGTGTGTGTAAATATAGTTATCGTGAGGCATCGATATAGTGGATTGTAAGTGTACGTAAGGACAAAAGAAAGGCTCCTCTGATCATGTGAATTTGCACTCTGGATAGTTTAGACCTAAACTTAATTAAAGCCTTGATTAAAGCCCTAAAGTTAATTAAACGTTACACGTTAATAAAGTATCCATGAATTCCTAATTTGATTTAATTCTCTCTTTGAAATAAGTATTCATAAGAATTGATAGCTTCCAGTTGAATCTCGACGAACTCGTTTTCATTAACGAATTATTCGGTAATTTAAATTTAAAAATATGTTAATTTTGTCTACTTCGAAGTTTCGTGAAGTCATACAGTTTTTTCGATGTTTTTTTAAAAATATTTTCTTTCAACGATACTCAATTAACATTTTATTTCATTTTTAGATTTATGGAGAATGTCCAATTGACTATAATTACATTAAATTCCTCGTTTTTCGAACTTTTTATTTATTTCTTGAAATAATTATTTTCCTAAATCAAAAGAAAGAGGAAAGATTTTTTGGAATCGTTTTTCATAAAATTGACAACAGTCGCCAACGATAATAATTCACAACAAAACAAATGAATAATAAATTAACCAGATTACGTTAATTCGAGGAATTTTCAAAGGGCATTTCTTCCAATCGTACTTTCTATTGAATGGGAAATAAATAAATACGAAATAAAAAAAAAAAGTGACGTTTGAGTGTTGCTTTGGAGCGTAAATCTCGTCACGATCCTGAGCAATGCATTCGCAGATAAAAACATAAATATACAAATGCATATTACAGATATATAGTTATACATCCAGATGACTACGTGGGTGGAGGCTCTCGTCATGTTCGGTTGTCAGCGGTGAGAACAGTGAACGTGTGTCGCGTAGGTGGGAATCGGGCCCCGTAGAGAATGTTTGAGGGAGATAGACAACTGGTTGAGCATTTACCGACTCTCCAATGTTTCTCTCAGCGATGTCCCGTTACGAGACCTGGAAGGCCTCTCATTTCTCTCTCTCTCTCTCTTTCTCTTTTTTTATCTCTTTCTCTCTCCCTTACGATTCTTTCCTTTTTTTTTACTCTCTCTCTTTCTCTCTGTCTTTTCATCCTCCTCTCTGAGGCCCCTGGTGATCGAGCGTACAGTAGTAGTAGCACAGACAGCACAGACGATCGGTCAGCAGTTCTCTACTGACTATCCTCGAACTCATCGCTTTTATAATACCGCGGCTATACAAACTACATTGTGTTTATATATGTATACATATATATTAAAATATAACATACATGTGATGTATTATTATGATAATATATTATCCGCGAGCTTAAACGTCATTCATTATAGAACTGTACTCGCATGATTGCTCTCTCATCTCTCTTTCTCTCTCTCTCTCTCTCTCTCTTGGTGTGCAATTTCGCGCTCGATTTTTTCGTACTAGTTAAAAGTGCGCCGTACAGTTCGTGTCGTTGAATATCGCGTGCGCTTGCACGCACTTACGCGTTATATATGTTTTTTTAATACACACATATATATATATATCTATGTGAACGTGTGCTTTTATAGTGTAGGCGCACGATGGAGAGATTCCCTCGTGGTTCTATCGCATGATGAGCTTCATCCGCCCGTTATAGTTACGCGACGACATCACACGAGAACTTCTCGTGCTCGTACGTGAACGCGATTTTCGTATAAACCGCGGTACGTCAAATCATTATCGTTGGGTCAAATACGGGTCAGCTGATTACTCTGGAATTTTTATCATTATACATATTTTATATCCATTTATTTAATCATTGTTCTGGTCTTGTGATTTTTGTACTTTTTTATGGAATCAGTGTCATTGTGTCATTTGCCTATAGAATCGTTTTTTTTTCTTCTCAGTGAACTTATCGATGATCCATCGGAAGATCGAGTGTCATCGAGACTTTGAATGACGATTTTTTTTGACTATTCTTTTCATTTATTCAGCATTTTATCGATATTTTTATTTTCTTCTGATTCATCATCTCGTAGATCGATTGTTGTACGCTTTTATTTTAATTACACTGTTCAGTTTAACGCTTGAATTAATCGCAATTGTCTATTGATGAGTGATTTTTAATTGTCAATTTATTTTACTCAAGATTTCTTATATTTTGATAAGATATTGAGTTTTCAAATAAAAATATTTATGTTTACTAACCTTTTCTTTATTTTTAAATTAATAAAAAATAATAACCAATGTGATTTTTTGGGGAGAGAGAAAATTATGATTTGCTTGGAAACATTTTCTAGATTTAATAATTGTCGATAAAAAAAAATCAATAACTGTTCCACTCTAGATATAAATATATATATTTATCTATATATTCCTGTATAGAGTTGATAATGATGAAAGTAGCAAGAAGAAAGACCAACGTGCCAGCTTTCAAAACGGACCGTTACATCGATCTCGTTTTCCGATTAATAATTTCATTCCAGCGTAACTATCGCGATCTCATTATGATTTTTTGTCTCTATTGAATTTTTGTTATTTCAGGAAATACCGCGGTTCGATACGCGACGAGGCAGATTTTAAATTATAAGGAATAAAAAAATTAAAAAAAAAAAAGAAACGATAAAGCGTGCCTCGACGTGGGGAGCAATGGGACGTACAGGATACACGTGCATAAGGCACGTTTTCTGTTCGCTGAACGTGCTCATTTGGGTACGTACAAAATCAACACGTAAACACACTACTCCAGAACGAATGGAAGAAAATAAATTGATACAGCCTGCGAGAATGCATCTCTCGAGAGTGTAAAAATAGTTAAGTGTTGTTCACCCTCCACAAATCTATGAAAACTTTCCGGACGAACCCACGATATTGAAGTTTGCATCAATGGGAAGTTTTTTACTTACAGTTTTTTTTTCACTCATACGTTTTGCGTACAATGATTCTTAACAAACTTTTCTTAGCTCCAAAAAAAGAAAAAAAAGCAAATTAAATGTCAATTTTTTCGCAAATCAAGAAATACAACACTCGAAGTTTGAATAAATTTTTTGAACTCTCGTCATTTTATTTCCATTCGTTAAGTACCTACACTCGTGCCTTTTTTCTCTCTTTGTATCTCTTCTCCTTCGTTCTCGAGTTTAACCGCCATGTTCGACGCTTGTGTTCATCTTGAATACAAATCGAGGAATAATTGTCATTGTAATCCGCGACCTGTTTGAAACGCAAAAAGACGAATGGGAAACGACAGAATCGAAGAAAACGTACAAACCGAATCCAATTTAACATTCGAGTCACGCGCGTGTGATAATGTCAATTTGCATTTGACAAAACAAAAATAAACATTCACAAATGTACATTTTTCTAAGTAAATATTATTAAAACTATAAAAAGTTTATATATTTTTAAACGTTTCGTCACTTTATATAAAAACAACTCATCGAACAAAAAATGATTTGTGTCAAAAATACATTTTTCAACTTTATTTTATATAAATATAAAATTTTATCTGAATCACTAATATTTTGCAGTGTCAAAAAGTTTCATGTTTACTTTGTAATTGCTGTTCGTGGTTGTTATTATTTTTTAAAGTTGTTGATGTCAATATAACGATTTTCAAAATGTCATGGTTTTCGATTTTCAACAACAATTTCTTTATACAATTTTTTTAAAAATTTATTCCCACTGTAAAGTTCACTTTCATGTTCTAAAAATGTTATAAAGATTCGGAAATTTGACGTTTTGTAAAATTTAATGCAAATTCCCGCAATCAATGTAAATTGTTTGTTATTTACGTCATTTCCATGGCTTACAATTTATGCATTTATCCAATTTCCAGGCGATCTTGGTTATGCATAAATAATATGTTATATTTACGCTCTTTCGCGTAATAATAATGGTGTGTGGATCTCAAAGTGCTTGTGAAAATATATAATGCACAGAATCGTGTCCCACGATTTCGAAGCTATTCCTATATCGGAATTATAGTATTGTATATCCAACTATGGGCATATATTTGTACATATTCCATTTGTAAATGGAAACTAGATGTTACCACTAAGCATTTGTACGTATTTATACATCGGGTGTCCTACCAGAAAATCTTATAAATTCCTGCACTTGAGGCTTCAGAAAAAAAAACTCAGAAAAAAAAAGGTTTCGTGATAATTATTTTCCTTATTGTCTCTTCGCCTTATTCTGAAAATGTAGTGCAATTTCGATGTTGCTCTTATTTTTTTTTGCCTTTAGACTTTTAAAACTTTCCCTTTTTTCGTCAAATTCATCTTCAAATTCATTTTCCACATTTTTGAATACAGAAATTAATAAAATTGGATAAAAATTTCGAAGGAGAAAAAATGTTTTCTTTGCTTGCCACAGTAAGTGGAAATTCTAAAACTTTTATGTATTGAAAAATATATTTTTAGTTTATTTTTTAATTTCCTTAATTTTTATTATATTTATTTTCAAACGTTCATCAGTATCTGGAAAAATATTCAAATAAATGAAATTGTAAATAGCTGGAAAACAACTGCGACACCCTTTGGGTTGTGGAACTGTTGACAAGTAGGTGACCCACAAGTAGGCGTTCATGGCTGTCGGTGGTAATTGTAAATAAGTTGAAAAGTGCTCTTCGTGTTTCTTGACTCAAGTGCTTGGCATTTTCTCACAGTAAATATAGGAGAACACCGTCCATAAGATTGGAAATGACTGTTTTTTAATATTTAAATTTAAATTGTTTTTACAGTTATGTGCCTGTGGAGTTTTGGGTGCCGGACTTTGGCTGAGACTCGCATATTCGGGTTATGCGACCCTCGTACCTCAGTACAGTTTTGCATCAGCTGATTCGGTCCTTTTAGCCGCAGGATGTGTCACATTCGTCGTTGCATTTTTCGGATGCTGTGGAGCATGGTTCCAGTCCAGATGCATGCTGATAACGGTTCGTTTTAATTAATTCATTCATTAAAAATGAAAAAACAATGATAGGATGAAATCCAAGTGTCAAAATCTTGTTCGAATTCAATCATTTAAGCCCAAATAATAAATAGTTTAATTCAATAAATTACTTCAAAATTTTTATTCATTTTAAACGATTTGATGTTCTAATTAAATTATTCAATTGTATTTTACAGAAATACAATGACGTTTACAGTCTTATGGTCCATAAAATTTTTCATTATATGTATTGAATTAGAACTGATGGTGATTTAATTATTTATTCAATGGTAATTTAAGAGAATGATAATTTTTTTTCTTCCTTATTTTCGCAGTACTTCAGCCTTGTTATATTGGTATTTCTCGCCGAATTTATGCTCGGTGCTCTGGCATTCGTATTTCGCGAACATCTCGCCAGGAGCCTCAAGGACGAATTATTATTTGGTATTCACAAACATTATAATATCACACGAGAGCCTGGTACTTTGCCTGCTGTCTGGGATCACATTCACGAAGAGGTATAATTTATGCAGAATTCAAATTATCTGAATTCGACATTCACAATAATTATTATTGGTTTTTTTTATTAATTTGATTTGTAGGTTTCAAACATTCGATAATTATTAGCTCGAAATATTGAAATGAATTTAATGAATTTTCCATAAAGTTATTTCTACACTGTAAAAATGTGGTTTTATTTTGAAAAATATAAAAATTATTAGAATGAAAAATAGAGTTTTGCATTTAACTTTATTTGTGACTTTCGTTTTTCAAGTTCCACTGTTGCGGTATCCGGGACTACACAGATTGGTTTCAAATCGAGGCATGGCCAACCGAGGATCGAGTTCCAGATTCTTGTTGCATAAAACGGGAGCGTTATTGCGGACGTCTTGATCCCGAAGGACGAAATAAGGAATTATGGCACAAAAAAGGTTGCGCAACAGCGATACAAATGTGGTTGGTTACGAGACTTCACGTGGTCGGTACTGTAGGACTTGTCGTAGGTTTTCTACAATTATTTGGTCTTGTCTCCAGCATGATATTGTTTTGTACGGTTAGCAGTAAGAGATCATCCCACACTTACAAGAGTTACGACACTGCGAATACCTAGGAACGCGCGTGGATCCCGGCATACGGGATCCACGAGCCTGCCACACCGTCTGAGGAGACGGTGACATAAATTTTTTCATCGTCGTTCAATTTTTGCCTTTTTTATGAACAAAAAAAATAAGAATGACGAGAAAGTTTATTGCGTTTGTAACGTACAATGACAAAAGGGTCGAAGGACAGGAAGGGAGAAAAAGATAGAGAGAGAGAGAGAGAGGAGCGAGAGTGTCAGAAGGAAAGGAAAAGGTTAAAAATTTGAAAACGGAAGTAAATGTACGAAAATACATTTTCAATAATCTGCACAAAAAAAGGAACATTCCGCCAAGAGATTATTAAAAAAATGCAAGCCATTTTTGTTTCTTGAACGAGTGTAAAACGCACATTTTTTTTTTGTGAAAAATGTTAGAGTATGTATGATTTTTTTTTTTAACGACCGCGAGACGATCGCGAATGATCCAAAGTTTGACTCGAGGAAAACTGAAATAATTCAGACGCTTTAAGTTCCCATAGAGATATTTTTTGTTTCTCGTATCGTGGATATATATTTACGAAACAATCGAGGAAATGATTTTTTGAAGTATTTCACCAAATGTATGTGAATATAGATTTTAATATATATATAACGACACATTACGTCGATAGTATTTTGTAGTGCGAATGCGTAATTTAGTGCGTATTAGAGATCGAACGAGTGTGAATCTGATGATTGTGATGTAATATGTAATAATGTTTAGTATTTTAATGTACGATGCCAAGTTCATACAGCTGCGGATTTAAGTACGAGCTTTATTTACATTTTTGTTGTTTTTTTTTTTTTTTTTTTTCAATATATTTATGTATTAATGTTTAACACCATTTATCATCGAGTAACATAATCAACGAGTTGTAAAGTAATACTGACACGTGGAGAAAAAAAAACGAAAAAAAAACATCACTGAAGACCGACCAGTCGACCTCCCAATTCATTCAGAGCTTTTGAAACACCTCGCGAGGTTTTTTTCGCTGTGTCGATTGGAAACTAAAAAAAAAAAAAAACACAAAGTATATCACTATTTTTTAAACCAATAAAATATTTAAAGAAAATATTACGAAAATGATATTACTAAATCGTTCAAACTATATTTATCGACACATGTATTTTTTATAGTTAATTTTTGAACGTCCTGTTAAATCCCCCAAATACCAAAACAATATAATTTTTTAGCCATTATAGTTGACCGACCAAAATCAATTGTTAAGATTTACGAAATAGTTTAATTCTAGTATTGTTGTTGTGTACGAGAATATGAATGTAGTTCAAAGTGTAAAACTTGTTTGTTATATGTACAGCAAACATGGTTTGTATTGTTGACGAATAAATTATTTTCAAACGCCTGGATTCATACTTTTTTATTTTTTTTAAGTTTTAAAAAATTTTGAAAACATTCCGCCATGGCGACGAAATTTGTAATATTTTCCCCTCTCAACCAAGAATCGTCACAAGTATAAAAAAATCATTCTCTAATTCTTTACATAATGTCATGTACTGTTTATTCGAGTTATCGTCGTTGTAAAAAGCATGAGAGTCGAGATCTGTTTAATTAAAACTTACGTCGACAACAGTGTTCAAAAAATTGCTCAATCCCTCAAATCCACCGACCAGAGCTCGTCCAATGCCGATGAATTTATCACCGGAATTCCCGTATTTATCCTCTTCACGAATTTTATCGACCAAAGGCGTAGGTCTGAGATACATTGCGATTAAATTTCCGATTGGATTGCTTTTCTTAGCTTCAAAAAGTGCCTGATCATTTTCATTCTCAAGCCTCACGGTTTCACGTGCTTTTGGAGGTAGAAAACTGTCGAAAGGTCCAGAAGTGACGAACGTATTTACTGCATTTGACCCTTGAGCCAGGATATCACTTTTAGCAGCAATCGCAGACGCAACATTGTTCCTGGCTTCATTCGCTAAGCCCTAGAAAACGGGGTATTTGAAATTGACTTCATTAATGTCCCAGACGATATGTGAAGTGGTTAATTGTTATTCGATCCACTATATGGTGCTCCATATGTATTGCGAAGAAGCCAAAAAGAAATAGAATGAAATCGATTTCACAAGTCCAAAAAAAAAAAAAAAATGATTGAGTATTCACGACAACGTGGTAGCAACTTTCGTGCATTGAATCGAACGCTGCATGTCGGTTTCGCAAAAGAAAAATCGCCAGTGCAAAGATAAAAGTACGAGAGTTGACCTCTCGCGGGGGTAACTATCAGAAAGACCTTCAAATGAGAAAAAACAGGTCAGAAATGCTATAGACACCTGTTAGTTTGATCGGTTTTGCGTGCGTTAATGTAGTAATATTGTTATCGACACGTGAAAAAGAAAAATCGAAGAACACATTCCTCGCACTCACGTATTGGGATAAAAGATTGCCTTGAATGAAGAAAAAAATCTTCAAGACCTAATCGCCCAAACGTACGGTTATGGAATCAACGAATATTATAATCAACACAAAGCAACATATATGTGTATGTACATAATGTATTAAATCGTCGAATAATGTTGCGCATATTTTAATTACCTCCGCTCTTTCAGCTATAATATTTCTGGTCATTATAGCGGAATTGATTAATTTTCCTCTGCCGAATCTTAATGCGTCTCCGACTCGGCCTAACAATTCCTACAATGGATCGTGTTGAACGTATTTAAACATTTAAACAAAGTGAACCCTCGACGTTTTTGTCGCTCACGGACTCTTTGATTGTTTTGCTAAGCAATAATTAAAATTTTGATGATTGTGCAACGCTGAAAGCTGACCCATGAACGATTTTCTTATGTATGTAAAAATGATTTGTAGGGTCAGGAGCTTTTAATTACCATCCCCTGTTCCCATCTTGATGGCGAGAACTGGTCACTCCGATCAACGCTTTCCGCAGTGGTGTTGAAATTAAATTTTGTTGGTGTTTCGGCCGGTCGCCCGATCGCAATGTCGAGATAAAGAACGACCAGAAAAATGGCGATTGCCATGTATACTGTACCGTGTTTTGCCATTTTACTGAAAATTTCGCGATATCACAACAATCACTGATTTTAAAGCAGAATTTCGAAATCTTCATTCATTGACCGCGGAAAGGTGCATTTGGTTCAAAATAATAAAGTAATGTTTATTATGTTGGTGCCAACAACCGGTATTGAGACTATTTCGTACACACTTTTGTACTTTTTAATAATAATAAAAGAAATACAAAGTGCCACAATGTATCTTGTGAATTATTAGCCTTCCAACCGTGACTTGACCGATGTGTGGTGTTATACTGTGCAGTAAGAAACTAACCGATTTTCTGACGCTCGTTTCTTGCTTTCCCACTCTGCTTCGCTAAAATATTACGACACATATCCTACCGCAGCTTTCTCTTTTAATATTCTTCTCTGCGCCTGCTTGCCTCGATATCGACAAGTCACGTCAGCGATCGTCTGCCATTCTCGTTATCGTATGTAGTTTTCAGAGTTGTGGACATTTATGCGGATCGAGGAAAGTGGCAGTTGTTGGACGAGACCATTGCGAGGAAAAGGATGTTTTGTAATCATGTTTACATTACCATAAAAATTATTACAGTCGTAGGAACATTCAACATATTAACTTGACCTACGTATATATTACGATACATTAGTCTCGACACGGTTGAATCTCGAAATCCTATGCCTCGATGCCAAAGATGTTCTTCACAGAATCGAATGTTGCCATCAATATGTGGTAGGGCAGCTGAAACAGAAATAAAGAAAATGTACCCTTTTTTCACTCTTGAAAATCGATTAATCAGATTTTGCGAGTTCTTTTCGTTTCTAAAGTAGTCGGAATGTAATCGATCATCTTTTTAGGCACTGCAGATTTCTATTTTGGACTGCAAAAAATTTGAATAATGATGAGAAAGTTAAAATAATTGTATACCTTCAATACGCCGTCGATGGTATACAAGACATCAGCATATAACGAATATGGCTGTTCAGTGTTATTGAATGGTGGTAGGCAACCATCAACAACGTAGAGACCAGGATCTACATCTGGTAACGCCGCTGTGGAGAATCGCGGGTGTGGTATACAGTTAGGATCACCACCTGTGCCCGAGACGTAAATTCCTCCAGCCGTCCCTGACGACCCAGAAGTTCCTTGGTTTGAATTGCTGCCACTTGATCCAGAGATATTTTCCGATGAACTGCCACCATTCATACTTGATCCTGAGCCACTTCCAGATGAACTAGATCCATCGGCTGGTACCACGGTTACGGGAATTCCACCACCTGCTCCAGAAGACCCAGACGATCCCTGGTTCGAATTGCTGCCACTAGATCCTGAGGTTGCTCCAGATGAACCGGCACCATTCATACTCGATTGCGAACTGCTTTCAGATGAACTAGACTCGTCGCCTGGTACTACGGTAATGGGGATTCCGCCACCTGTTCCAGAGGACTCAGATGATCCCTGGTTTGAATTGCTGCTACTTGATCCTGAGGAATCTCCAGATGAACCAGCACCATTCATACTCGATTCCGAACTGCTTTCAGATGACTCAGAACTCTTCTCAGTTGATCCAGAGCTATTTCCTGATGAGCCTGATTCGTCATCTGATGAGTTTCTATTTTGGACGTCAGTGCTTGACCCTGTATCATTATCTGACGAACTAGATCCCTGTGTTGAACCGGAAATTACTGACGATCCACCATCCGTTCCAGACGATCCAGAAGACTCCTGGTTTGAATTACTGGTACTGGATCCAGAGTTATTTTCCGATGAACTGCCACCATTCATACTCGATCCCGAACTGTTTTCAGATGAACTAGACTCGTCACCTGGTACTACGGTTATGGGAATTCCGCCACCTGTTCCTGACGATTCCGAACTGCTTTCAGAAGAACTAGACTCATTGCCTGCGGTTGTGGGAAAGGTTACGGGAAGTCTACTATCTGTCCCGGACGATTCAGAATTTCCTTCGTTCGAAGTGCTGCCACTAGATTCTGCGGTATCTCCAGATGAACCGGTACCATTCATACTCGATTCCGAACTGCTTTCAGATGAACTAGACTCATCGCCTGGCACTACGGTGATAGGAATTCCACCACCCGTTCCAGAAGACTCAGATGATCCCTGGTTCGAATTGCTGCTACTTGATTCAGAATTATCTCCAGATGAACTAGCACCATTCATACTCGACTCCGAATTGCTTTCAGATGACTCAGAACTCTTCTCAGTTGATCCAGAGCCATTTGCTGATGAACTTGATTCGTCATCCGATGAGTTTCTATTTTGGACGTCAGTGCTTGATCCTGTATCATTATCTGACGAACTAGATCCCTGTGTTGATCCGGAAATTACTGTCGATCCACCATCCGATCCAGACGATCCAGAAGACTCCTGGTTTGAATTACTGATACTTGATCCCGAGTTATTTTCCGATGAATTGCCACCATTCATACTCGATTCCGAACTGCTTTCTGATGAACTGGTTTCATCGCCTGGTACTACGGTTATGGGAATTCCGCCACCTGTCCCCGACGATTCAGAACTTCCTTCGTTCGAATCGCTGCCACTAGATCCTGAGGTTTCTCCAGATGAACCGGCACCATTCATACTCGATTGCGAACTGCTTTCAGATGAACTAGACTCATCGCCTGGTACCACGGTTATGGGAATACTACCACTTGTTCCTGACGATTGCGAACTGCTTTCAGATGAACTGGACTCGTCGCCTGGTACTACGGTGATAGGAATTCCACCACCCGTTCCAGAAGACTCAGATGATCCCTGGTTCGAATTGCTGCTACTTGATTCAGAATTATCTCCAGATGAACTAGCACCATTCATACTCGACTCCGAATTGCTTTCCGACGACTCAGAACTTTTCTCCGTTGATCCAGAGCTATTTCCTGATGAGCTTGAATCGTCATCTGATGAGTTTCTATTTTGCACGTCAGTGCTCGATTCTGAATCATTATCTGACGAACTAGATTCCTGTGTTGATCCTGAAGTTACTGATGATCCACCATCCGTTCCAGATGATCCAGAAGACCCCGGGTTTGAGTTGCTGGTACTTGATCCAGAGTTATTTTCCGCTGAACTGGAACCATTCATACTCGATTCCGAACTGCTTTCAGATGAACTAGATTCATCGCCTGGTCCTGAAGTTACGTAAAATCCACCACTTATTCCTGACGATCCAGAACCTGCTTCGTTTGAAGTGCTGCCACCAGATCCTGAGGTTCCTCCAGATGAACCGGCACCATTCATACTCGATTCCGAACTGCTTTCAGATGAGCTAGACCCATCACCTGGTATCACGGTTATGGGAATTCCACCACCCGTCCCCGACGATTCCGAACTACTTTCAGATGAACCAGACTCATCGCCTGGTACCACGGTTATGGGAATACTACCACTTGTTCCTGACGATTCCGAACTGCTTTCAGATGAACTAGACTCATCGCCTGGTACCACGGTTATGGGAATACTACCACCTGTTCCCGATGATTCCGAACTACTTTCGTTCGAAGTGCTGCCACTAGATCCTGAGGTTTCTCCAGATGAACCGGCACCATTCATACTCGATTGCGAACTGCTTTCAGATGAACTAGACTCGTCGCCTGGTACCACGGTTATGGGAATACTGCCACCTGTTCCCGATGATTCCGAACTACTTTCGTTCGAAGTGCTGCCACTAGATCCTGAGGTTTCTCCAGATAAACCGGCACTATTCATACTCGATTGCGAACTGCTTTCAGATGAACTAGACTCGTCGCCTGGTACTACGGTAATGGGGATTCCGCCACCTGTTCCAGAGGACTCAGATGATCCCTGGTTTGAATTGCTGCTACTTGATCCTGAGGAATCTCCAGATGAACTGGCACCATTCATACTTGATTCTGAACTGCTTTTCGACGACTCAGAACTCTTCTCCGTTGATCCAGAGCTATTTTCTGATGAGCTTGAATCGTCATCTGATGAGTTTCTATTTTGCACGTCAGTGCTCGATTCTGAATCATTATCTGGCGAACTAGATTCCTGTGTTGATCCTGAAGTTACTGACGATTCACCACCTGTCCCGGATGATTCCGAACTGCTTTCAGATGAACTAGACTCATCGCCTGGTACTACGGTTATGGGAATTCCACCACCTGTCCCCGACGATTCAGAACTACTTTCAGATGAACCAGACTCATCGCCTGGTACCACGGTTATGGGAATACTACCACTTGTTCCCGATGATTCCGAACTACTTTCAGATGAACTAGACTCATCGCCTGGTACCACGGTTATGGGAATACTACCACCTGTTCCCGATGATTCCGAACTACTTTCGTTCGAAGTGCTGCCACTAAATCCTGAGGTTTCTCCAGATGAACCGGCACCATTCATACTCGATTGCGAACTGCTTTCAGATGAACTAGACTCGTCGCCTGGTACCACGGTTATGGGAATACTGCCACCAGTTCCCGATGATTCCGAACTACTTTCGTTCGAAGTGCTGCCACTAGATCCTGAGGTTTCTCCAGATAAACCGGCACCATTCATACTCGATTGCGAACTGCTTTCAGATGAACTAGACTCGTCGCCTGGTACTACGGTAATGGGGATTCCGCCACCTGTTCCAGAGGAGTCAGATGATCCCTGGTTTGAATTGCTGCTACTTGATCCTGAGGAATCTCCAGATGAACTGGCACCATTCATACTTGATTCTGAACTGCTTTTCGACGACTCAGAACTCTTCTCCGTTGATCCAGAGCTATTTTCTGATGAGCTTGAATCGTCATCTGATGAGTTTCTATTTTGCACGTCAGTGCTCGATTCTGAATCATTATCTGGCGAACTAGATTCCTGTGTTGATCCTGAAGTTACTGACGATTCACCACCTGTTCCGGACGATTCCGAACTGCTTTCAGATGAACTAGACTCGTCGCCTGGTACCACGGTTATGGGAATACTGCCACCAGTTCCCGATGATTCCGAACTACTTTCGTTCGAAGTGCTGCCACTAGATCCTGAGGTTTCTCCAGATAAACCGGCACCATTCATACTCGATTGCGAACTGCTTTCAGATGAACTGGACTCGTCGCCTGATACCACGGTTATGGGAATGCTACCACCTGTTCCTGACGATTCCGAACTACTTTCAGATGAACTAGACTCATCGCCTGGTACTACGGTTATGGGAATTCCACCACCTGTCCCCGACGATTCAGAACTTCCTCCGTTAGAAGTGCTGCTACTAGATCCTGAGGTGTCTCCAGATGAACCGGCACCATTCATACTCGATTGCGAACTGCTTTCAGATGAACCAGACTCATCGCCTGGTACCACGGTTATGGGAATACTACCACCTGTTCCCGATGATTCCGAACTACTTTCAGATGAACCAGACTCATCGCCTGGTACCACGGTTATGGGAATACTACCACCTGTTCCCGATGATTCCGAACTACTTTCAGATGAACCAGACTCATCACCTGGTACCACGGTTATGGGAATACTACCATCTGTTCCTGACGATTCCGAACTACTTTCAGATGAACCAGACTCATCGCCTGGTACCACGGTTATGGGAATTCCACCACCTGTCCCCGACGATTCAGAACTTCCTTCATTAGAAGTGCTGCCACTAGATCCTGAGGAATCTCCGGATGAACCGGCACCATTCATACTCGATTGCGAACTGCTTTCAGATGAACTAGACTCATCGCCTGGTACCACGGTTATGGGAATGCTACCACCTGTTCCCGACGTTTCTGAACTACTTTCAGATGAACCAGACTCATCGCCTGGTACCACGGTTATGGGAATACTACCACTTGTTCCTGACGATTCCGAACTGCTTTCAGATGAACTAGATTCATTGGCATGCGATGAACCACTACGGGTTTTATTATATGGAATTATCCATATTCCTTGATTCTCCGGATCCGACGTTCCAAATATATTGTTTAAAATGTCACTGACAGTAGCGTTTTTTTCGAGAGAATCTGAATTTTGAATCTGAAAAATAATTTAGGTTATCTTATATAACAGTTATAGTTATATGCCACAGATCGTTCGCATATTGTACCTGTCTTCGATTCCGTGGTCGTGCATAGCTGCTCACAGTCAATATAAGAAGCACAAAAAATACGCTGGATTTCATTTTGTTGATGTATTTCCTGACGCTGTTAGAGAAAATTAAATGCCTGAGCGCTCGCGCGCGAAAATTCAGACACTGAAGAAAGCTATAGTCCCACCATAGTACACTTTCCCAAATGAACCTTGATTCGTGTAAAAAACTGTCTTAAGAACCCTCGGTGTTTTGCAGATAAGGCTAGAGCTCGTTTTATTATCGCTCAATAAAATGAGTTTGGTCTTACTTGAACTTGACGATGGAGAAAAAGCAATTAAATTTTTTTCGTTTTTGCACAAATTAGGTATGTGAAATTGACATGAAAAGCAATCAACCGGTCACTTCCATACCTACATGTAATAGGTTTAGCGTAATTGTACGACTATCTATTGATAAAACGGGTAAGTGAATGTTCAAGGACGTGTTTAATGGACAGTTTGCCTAGAAAGACATTATATCCAAGACACAATATAACAAGACACTGTTGGATTACAGGACTAGTTTTTGGGCTGAATTTAACAAGCAATAATTTTTTCTTCGTCCGAAGTTGACTTTTTTTCATTTCATTGAGTTCATTTTCACTGAAATTTCGTCTATTTTCTGTGGACATTTTCCTGCGGGTATGAATAGCTGCTAGATTTGTTTGCATTCATTGGGGGGACAGCATGATCATCATCAACTGACGCAGTATGCAAAATATCATTGAAATTCATTTTATTCTATACCATAACAAACGACGTCGAATATGGAGTCTTAAAAAATTACAAAAGTACAAAGAATCACATGAAAGTAATACATAAACGTGAATAAGAACGTCGTAATAAAAACCACTATCATTTTGATTACATAATGTTCTCACGAATAAAAGGTGATTATTTAAAAGATGATCGATGCCGTTGTGGACTTTTGTCTGGTCTTGTCGCCAGTCACGCACATGACATCACGTTGAAAATGCATATAAGGGTATGATTCACCCAGCTTTGTTATTCAGCAACTGATTGACTGCTGCGAGGGTAGCGATTGGTATCTGAGAACAGCCGGAGCAAAAAATTAATTGTTAGGAAAAAAAGCGATGCAATTTATAATGATTTAGTCTCGGAGCAAGTTGAACGTTGTACAGACAATCATAACGTGATATTTCAACAGATTCTCGCACGTACGTCGACGGTTTACTCACGTTGAATATATCATCAAAGAAAGTTGTGCCCTTTGGTCTTGCAAAAACTCCATAGGGTACATGGCCATGATCATGGTTGATGTGAATATGGGTCTGATTGTCAACTCCCTGGCGTTCTTCAATTGCGATGGGTTGATTCGAGGTGGCTGATTCAATTGGTACATCGTTGGTTGTAAAATACTTGTAAAGAACATTTTTGCGCGCGGGATTGCCACGCAGTAGCTTGCGGTAGTAACGACGCGCAGAAATTGGAATACTAACGACATCCTGTACCTCCACCACTAAAAAAAGAAATATTTACGATCGTACAATCCTACTTAGTTCAATGTTCGTCCATATTAGTTATGCTTTCAGGAATCATATGTTATCCAAATTTAATAACTATAACCTTTTGCCAAATTATGCAGTAGTGCGAGCCTTGTTGAGAAGGTTAAAACCTCCTGAAGTTTTTTCGAACCCGTTGATAATCAGTAGAAAACGAGTGAAATTTAACTTTTCACAGAGGAGCTGTGAATGTACGATTGGAGATCAAAAAGCTGGTAAAAACAGGAAGAAAGCACCAGAGGTAATTGTAGCTCGCAATATTTTGAAGTGAGTAGAGTCACAACAAAATGTTAATTCTTTGAAGACAAAATTTTATTCCAAAATTTACATTTCCAGTTTTCCAGAATATTTAGAAACGTTTTTCGGTATCGCAAAATGCAATTCAATAATGTTAATAAACCTTTCCCTTAAAATAAATACAAAAAAAACTCGAGTGAAAACTATTTACATCAAGCAAAAATACTACCAAGGAAGGGAAATCTATAGCCATATTTTGAGTAGTTTTGAGTTATACATGGGCTCTACAGTGGAATAAGCATGGCGGGCTTTTTACAAAGTTTGTGTAGGTGTGTACAGGAGTCCATGCCACTCCAATCGACGTGGGACCCTTGCCGTCGGGGACTCTGTAATCCTCTAGTATGTTGTTGAATGTACAAATAATCGTTTACGAAGGATCACTTTTTTTCTGGACCACCAAAGTCTGCTCCCAAAGAAAAAAGCGTGTTATTTATAAACTAGAGGTACGCAATTAGTAGAAGAGTTTAAGCTTCATAAATGACATGTACCAGGTATGGCGCCATTGCGCTTTGAGCTTAGATTTCCTCCATCGTCTCCGGTAAGGCCTGATGAACTAGCTGCATGTTGATTGCTTGCTGGGAGTTTGAATTCCAGGGTGGTGGTAGGGTCGTCGGAACCAGATTTTGCCAGATAAACTTTTTCTTTAGCAGCTGATGGTGCAATGGATTGAATGTTGTTGTCTTTTACAGCGACCTTTGTTTTGTAGCCATTGGAAGCGAATGAACCTCCAGTTGATCTTCCATTTTCGTCAATATTTCCTCCGAGACCTACAAGTACTGGTGGTCCTCTCGGGCTGGCACCAGCGTAAAGTCCTCCTCGTGCACGACTCCCAGAACGACCAGATCCATCAAGATTTCCACCAAGACCAGCTGCAGCTTCCGGTCCACCATTGCCTAGACCAGCTCTTGCGTGTAATCCACCGGTCGCTGTGCCATCAGCACCTCCCAAGCCACCACCGAGTCCAGCTGAAGCCGAAGGGCCCCAAGGAGTACCAGCGCTGGCAAACAAACCTCCTTTTGCGTCTGGTCCACCGAGCAATCCGCCGAGCCCAGCCTCGGCGTGGTAACCAGCGAAATTCACCCGGATACCACCATTTTTAAACTGAAGGAATGGAAGCTGGAGAAAAAAAAATCGTGGTTCATATTTATGAGTCTTGTGAACCAACTTCAAGAATGATGCCGTAAAATTCATTCCGTTGGGTGTAAATACAGTCACGCTGATAACAAAAATAATCACAAGTTCTTTTCAACTAAAAACTAGTCTCTAACGAGTGAGTCTACAGTTTCCTAACAGAGTATGGTCGACTAAATGCGATAAGTCCCTTTGGTTGACGTAATTATTATTACCCTGCCAGCATCATCGCCTACTTCCTCAGCACTTCTGCCTGATTGTGACATAATAGTAAAGAGTGTTGAATTTATTTTCCTTGTTATTCTATCAAATAATCAGGAAATTGCACATGCCCGCTTTTCCTTTCTTTCTCTTTGTGTTTTTCCTTGTCCTGAAAATAGACACGTGAATGGAAATATCTCTTAATGGCCCCCCGATAACCACGATGTTCACATATGAGTATTATATCCACAGATATTCGTTGCATTAAAAAGTAGAACTATAATTAGACTTGAAACGGCAAAAGATTAGAAAACACTACGACGATTGTTGACCACTTAATCGACGTTACAACACCAACGGTGAATGGAATACAACTGATTTATCCTCTGTCAAGCCTCGTTCGGACATACTCTGTTTTTCTTCCATGAATCTCATTTTCCTGCTTATTTTTTTTTGTTTTTTTTTTTTTTTTGCATTCTTGATCTTTTTTAACTCTCGTGCAGTTGATTAGTTATAATATTACGCGGTCGTACAGAGTGGGAGAAAAAATAATGCGATAACTTACGTCAATCGAAGGCGAATTATCGGTATACTCAGAGGTCGGCACCTTATCGGCATTTGCAGGTTGTGGAAAAGCGGCTATCTGACTCGATGCAATTGCAACAAGGAAAAGAGCAATCTCAACTTTATTATTCACCATCTTGGAAGGAAGTCTGAACACTGAGTGACTCGTTGGTCTCAAACGACGAGCTTGCTCGTCTAGAAGGAACAGAAATCTCAGAGAGAACTGTCGGTGGAAAAGACGGTGTTGAATCGTGTTATTTACGCTGAGGTGAGCGAGAACATTTTACTCGCGTATATATATGTATGAATCGGTACATATGTAGACAGGTAGAAAAGTTGAGAACATCGTAACGTCGCTACGCATCGTTCGTTGGTTCTTTCTCGCACTCCCGCGTCATCCAGAGAAGGGAATCAGGAAACGTCGGTGGGGATAAAATGCGATCGAGCCAATCCGCGACCTGCCAGCCACGATTCAGACTCTCCACTCCGATCAAAACACACAGACATTCACTAACATTTTTACACTCTTGTAATTACGGATGGAGGTGAGCATACGGCAAAAAAAGAACAAGTTATTCATTCCCCCTGGGGTGGTCCAGGAAAAACCCGGTGCACACTATACAAAAAATCATCTGTCATTCATACTCTTGCATTCAAAGAAATCATTAATTTTTATAGAAAAAACAATTACTGCATTCTGTGGCTATTCTGCTCGATATACTTGATTAATTTTTGAAATACTTCTATCATTCTAAGAGAAGAAACAATTCTTTTAAACACTCGCCATCGAAACTTAGAAGCTAATTTTTTCCTCTGTGTAAGACGGATATTAAGGCCGAATTTTTTTTTTTTTTTTTTTTTTTTTTTTTACAGCACAGTAAACAGTAGGAATAAACATCAGAACGAAAAAATTCAAGGGAGTATAAAATCCTTTATGAATACAACAACAAATCACAAGTTTGGTGGAAATTTCCTGTGTTTCACAGTTGTTTTAACATTTTTATTAGACTCAAGAGAATGTTAGTGAATCATTTAATCGTTGTACTCATGTTTATTAGAACTATTTTATTGTCATTAATATTTTGAGCACAATAGAACGAAACAAAAACGATCGCGGTGCAGTCTTACTGAATTCATTTCGAATGCGTGTCTCGTCGTTGAAATGCACGATTTTTTTATTTATTAGCAATTGAAATTTTGATTGCTGTAGAGTCGAACTGGTTGTAGTAGGTACAATATAAAAACAAAGATCGTTTTTGATCGCGAACAAAGGCCAATTCTCGTTGGCATTTTAATTTTTACATCATTGATTCTTTTATATATTGCAGACACACGCAAGTTATACTAAAACATTCGTACGCCCTTATCATTTCTATTCTTATATCGAAATATTCCTGTAATGCTTATTTTGTATATTTATATTAAGAAGTCCGGGCCTCTGCTCTTTCTCGATTGATACGAAACTCGGATCCTGGAGCAATTTTATTCTGAATTTCGTTGTCGTCGAATTTGGTACTAGTTCCAGTTTGCAGCCATGAAAATATTCCTGATTGTATTGGTCGTTCATTCACTTGTTCGTGAACTTCATACTGACTATTTCCACCCAAGTAATTTCCGGCTGAACCTGTAAAAAAAAATTTCGATGATTTATTTACTATTGACAACTTTGCCAAATCAATTTTCATCTTTTTCTTTTATCCAAAATTCTATCGAATTCCACAGAGTCAGAATTTCTTTCTTTCTTTCAAAATTCTTAAATCGCATGAGTCGACAAAGTTCTGCAAATATATATTCAGCACTTTGTTCTATAATTTTTTTATTCTCGGTTCCGTTGGACTTTATTTTAATTTGATAGCATGAAATAAAAATTTTATCACCATGACCTCCGTGATGTCCGGGTTTTAATGGTCTCAACGGGCGTTTCGGAGGTTTCCATTGATGTCCATGTCCATGACCATGACCATGGCCATGACCTGCGAACAAATTGCCAGTGTGGTGTCCACCACCACCACCAACCAACAAATCTGCGAGGCTTGAAAAGAGATTAAGGTTCGAATGATGACCGAGATCGAAAAATCTTTCCTCATCCATGACTTTACGACGATCGCGTTCTTGCTGCCTCATCCTTAATATTTTCTCCCTGCGCTCTTGTCGTCTTTGGTCACTCAAACTCAAAGGTCGTCGTGATCCAAAATTCTGAGCATTATTGTTGTTATTATTAAAATCATTGTTATTATCATCAAAATCATTGTTATTATTATTGTTGATGTTGCTGATTCTCTGGGGTCGAGATTCTTTTATGTAGTTTCCCACGGCATCCAACGTCGTCACTGGAATCTTTTACAAGAACGATATTTCATTAGATCGTTGAATCTATTTTTGATATTCCAAATTTTGGATTATATGATTTTTTAAACATACGTCAAAAATCGACTGAATAGCCTGAGTGTTTTGAGGGGAAAAAGCTTGAGCTGCAGCTGAAGTTCCTTTTATCACTGCAATTGGTATCTGTTTAATTAATCATCGTAATTATTAATTATTTTTGTCTTTAAAATTATTATTCTTAATTTTTAACGAAGGGGAGTACATTTTTTCATGATAATATAGAGCAACATTTTTTTTTTTTCATGAAATCTTAACCGAAAAGCAACAAAAAAATGATTATTTAAGATTATTTAAGTTCATGGCATTAAAATAGTCCCATTACGAGAATCCTAAAAAATATATTTATTCGAATGCGTGAATTTATCAAATGAGCTTTATTTTCGAAAGTATTAAATCGTTCATTATCGTGACGTTAATGATTGAACCCGGGTCAATATGATCCAGTGTGTCAACGAAGATTGGAAAGTTGATCGGGCATCGGCAGCCCCTAATTTATCGAACTATAATATGTGTCTTATTCAAAAAGTTCTCCTTTTTTTCACAACAGCAATTGAATCAATAAATGCAGGTTATCCTACAGGGTTAAATGTCACCGTATCCCGAACAATCTCACTTTGAACACGTTTTCTATGTTAGAACCACTTCCGCTGTAGGAGCCTCGTCTGTTGAAGGTTCTGGATTCCAAATTTTCTGGTTCTCTTCGATCGCTGAATCGCAAGCGATCCTAGAAAGGAGTTTCAACAAAAATATAACAATTTTGTCGCAGGTTTATGGCTCTTTACATCGACGAAAGAACTCACCCCTTGCGGGGCGCCAAAAACGGTCTGAAAAATCGCGAATGTTGCAAAAAACGCGAAGATAAACATTTTTTCGCTCAGAACAAAAACTTCCGAGTAGTTTACTCAAGGGAGAAAAATCAATGAAAATAACAACGCGAATAAGTTTGCGACACTATGAAAGTCGAACGTCAAATCCTCGCGTACATCTGAGAGCCGGGTGTTTATATGAGAAAATCACGGGGGTAGGTTATGTGAGATTTTTAACCCACGCCAAAAAACCATGATGGACCAATCATCTTGTCGCAAAATCTTCAACTCGACTTTCTCCGTTCGAGATTTAACCATTTTTATATTTCATCGTGAACGATAAAGAGACTATTGAGTAGGCGTGGTGACGCATACTTTTTGTATTATACATTTTGCGATTCTTGACAGTCGACACTCTAGAGACATTGCGCAAAATCACATCATTCTCAGATCCTTTTGCACGAAGTAAACAAATCTCAAAGAATTTACTGCACGTTTCGTTAAAATAAATAAATCATCATTCTTTTTACAGTTCATTTAAAAGTTTGATCGACAGTGAACTCAATTAATTTGCATTTCTGGTTCAATTTAAAATTCGAGCATCAATGAAGCGTTTTAGGAAAAAATAAAAATAAAAAATAAAAACTCTCTATTGACGAAAATAGCTTCGATCCTCGTTATTTTTTCTGCAGGCTAGTTATTTTAATGGAACAAAATTTGCATAATTGATGTTTATATTCAGTCCGTCTTGACTTCTATATAAAGAATAAAAATAATGTTAATGCTTTTTTTTCTCTGTGTATGAAAATATGTTTTATGTACAGCTACTTTTCATTAGTTTTTATGTACAGATCCGTATTTGTATTTTAAAGGTTTATTTTTGGGTCAGACAACGTCTGGATTGTCTTTAAGAAAAGGACTTATTCGGTTGCCCAGATCTCGTTGAAATTCTCGAACATTTGCCTGCGATTGCTGAAACCAAAATCATTTGAATAAAATCGAAGGTGATTTTGAAAATCTGTTGAAATTTATATTTCATTTGAAAACAATTAAAAACTCTTACGTTCAGAGCATCACGCCATTCGATGTTGAACAAACGAATTAGTCCTCGTAAATTTCTTCGAACAAGGCTTTGGAGCTCACTTGGGGTCAATTTAAATGGCTCCTCCTCACCTTCCTCGGTTGAAGTTTTCTCACTCGTCGTTGTTGTCGGTTCTGTCGTTGCTCCTTTGTCCCCCAGGCCGCGACCTGTTCCTCCTCGTACGGTTGTCGTTTCCGGTGCAATATTGTTCGAGATGAGGACACTTATCTGCTCGATCGCTGATCTTGTCTCGTTCACTGTCTGAAAGCCCATTAACAATAGTTTAATTGCTTGAATATTATTTAAAAATTGAAACTGTCATTCTAATTAATCGAAATTCAACAAATTATATAAACTCATAAACTTTCCTCTCGTGCCAAAAAAATTCAGTATTCCTAGTTGCCTTTTAATTATATCCATTAAAAAATTTGACATTTAATCAATTTATCATTTTGCAACTTTGAGAAAATCACCAGAAATTCGTAAATTCAGATTTTTCTACGAAAAAATGAACGGTTAAAAAAAAGTGACGTTTTCGGTCAGTTTTTGATGAATATACAGAAAAAAGAGCTATTAATTGTTATTTTAATTTTCATTTTAGGTGAAAGTATAAACTCACTTCGAAAGCGACTCGGGCAAGAGTCCAAAAAAATCCTGGCCTCTGTCTCTTGACCTGCCTCACGACTCTCTTGGCGTCTTCGGTTAGATTGGCTCTGGTAATCATTTGTTCACCGATACGATCGAAATTCTCAAGTTCCGATGGACTCGAAACCCGATAATCTTTCGATACGATAACTTTAAACAATTTCTCTTCCTCGTCACGGATTTTTCTTGAGTTTTCAATCGATCTTTCACGATTATTTCGTTGAGACAAATAATTCGGTCTTGAGGGGCGATAATAATCTTGATCTTCAAAGTTTAAACCATTTGAGCGGGAATTTCGAACAGTCGCCGAGTTTATGGACCGAGATTTTCGTGGTTCTTCTCCGTCCACTTCGGCCAGAATTGCTATCAGCAAACACATCGCTGTCAGAATTTTTTTGCCATCGGTTCCCATCTGGAAAATAAATATTAAAAATTTATCCTGGACAATGAAAAGTTCAATCGATTTCTTCAATTTTTTAATGACAAATGTTTCGACGAGTACTAGAAAACCCAGGTTTGCGATTCAGCAATTAATATCCATTTTGTTTTCATCGAAAATCAAAAAATTTGAAGAATTCTTATCGCACCACAGTTTCGTTTTCCATACAGACAATGGTCAAAAATCGTCGGTCCGACGAGCTCGGTTTCTCGCTCGCAACTGCTGCAACCGATAAATTTTCTCTCGCGTAAAAACGTTCGAGTATAGAGTTGGTCGGTGCCCCATAATGCCTCGCCCTACAATTGGCTCAAAGCAAAGTTTCGGCGATCCATTTACGAAACAGACAATTGGCCTGCGAGTCACCATCGTTTCAATCGTCGTTGCACGTGTCCCGAATTTAATTTCGTACAATGATCAATACGATTAAAAAAAAAAACAATGCCAAAAAATCGACTCATCGATGTCGTGGTTGACGAAATAAATTTTTTCGAAGGTTTTCGGACATCGTTAAATATTTTTATGCACTGAAAAAAATTTCGAATCAATTTTGCGTTAAAATTCAACATAAAAAGTTCACAAATTGCAATTATTGATAAATATAATTTTTTTATTCTTGACGTTTATTCCAGTGCAGTTTGAAAATTTTCACAACAAGATTTTTTTCAATTGGATTTGAAAAATAAAAAAACAAGGATTTTCATACTTTTCCAATCAACACTTGAATCCCTCTTAGTTTTAGATTCATTTTAGTTTAAATTTAGAATTGAGATTTTTAATCTGAAAAATCTTGGGTTGTCTTTTCGTTCCGACGTTTTTTCGCGCAATCGTTCAAATGTAATTCGTCCAGTGAGTGTAGGAGTTGTGTGACAATTGCTTCAAACCATGAACTGCTATATTGGGATAAAAGTCTCCATGCTGTAACCGCGAGAGACCACCGACCGATTGAGTACTTTCTAGGCAACTTCCGCGACGCTTCCGCGACCGAGATTTCCATTGATTACGAGAATTATTACGTGCTGGTTTGTTCAACTATCCAGCGTAAGATAAAATTACACACCAGTCAACTATTCTCCAAGAAACATTAACCGATCTTCGATAAATTGTCATGTTCAGCATCCACGAAATTTTTATCAACGAGAATATTATTGTCTTTTGATTTAATAACCATAAATTGCCTATTTACGAATATTCATTGTTTCGTTTATTATTTTTTCAAATAATGACGAAGGATTCTCGTTAAAAAGTCACGATTTTAGTTCACAGCTCTATTATAATGATATATTATCGAGTTATTGTTGTTTTTCATAATTAAAAACGTTGTTGACTATAATTTGAAAAATATAAACGATCAATGTAAAGATTTACTACAAAATACAATAATTAATCAATTTATTCGAAAAAATGTATCAACATTTTTACAAAATTTACATATTGTAGAGTAAATTATGAAAACAAACTTATTTTCACTGTTCTCGTCCATTTTCGATAATTTGCTGATTTTTTAATATTCATTAGGATGGAAAAGATGATAATTTACATTCTAAGGGAAAAAAAGTACAAACACGTTGAAAAAATGGACTAAATAGTTGATAACATGATAAACGGAGAAATGAAGGAAAAAAAAAAGTATAACGATCCCATTACGATCGCCTTGAGCTGAATGCAATGATTAAGTTGACTCGATGTCACGGTTAGTTTGTTACATTTTGAATAAACATCGAACTCGACTTTTTTATGCAAAAAAAAAACAGTTGAGCTTCAGGTTCTGAAGATTCTCGATTTTTTTGTTGTCGAGGTATTTGATCCCTGCTCTTGTTAACGTGAACACTTGTCAACAAACATAAAAACATTCTGGATATCCTTGTAACACTTGCACATCTCATAGATCTTCGAAGAAACAAGAAAAATAGTTTTTATTCTTTTTTTTTCCTTCATAACCATCAATACCTTCGTTTCTGATCTTTGGTCCCCGTGTCTTTCAGTTACGCAATTTCTTTCTCTGCATGCACGCAAGTCTTTCGTTATCTCACACAATTTTTTTCTTTTATTTCCAAATCCGTATCCTCATACACTCATTAAATGTTTGTCTTTTACTCCTTGCCTGTGATTTTAGCTCAAAATATTTCTTGCACATCCTGACGTTACGTACGATCGAAGTTTACACTCGTTTTTCTCAACTGTAATAACAATTCTACGATAAGATTGTCGTCGAAAAATAAGTTCTGATAAAAAACGAATATGGTTGAGATGGAAATAAAATGTTTCAAAAATGTATTTATCAACTCAAAGTGTTTGAAATATTTTTTTCTCTATTTTATAAATATGTTAAAACATGTAAAAAAGTTAGAAATTGCAAAAGAAATAATTGAATCAATTTCACGATCAATTGCCTCAAAGTATAACGATACAGGATAACACGATTTTCAAATTTGCACTGCGTATGTGAATGGAAGGCGGTGTATTTGCCGATTGTAAAATATTCACATTTATTATGCATCGTTCCAAAAAGCCATAAAAACGACGTAATACATTTGTAAGAAGTTACGAATAAAAATATATCTTTGAAAAAATCCGCTTGAGGTCCTTCTCAAGTTCCATGAACCGTCATCGGTTTGTTCAGTCAAAATTATATAATTTACATCATCGTTTTCTCGTGTACCTGTTACGAAATCATCGTGTGTTTATGCCATCACTCTGACTCGTGCGAAAGACCAACATTGAACGAGTTATACGATGCGTCAACACTTTCTTGTCTTTCTTTCAATTAAAAACTAATTTTTATTCATTGAATAATTTTTCTCGATGAAACCTAATCGAAAAATCCATTAATTGGCTTTTAACTTTTCCATTTCGAACATTCGTAATTTTTTTACACGATATGTTAAAAAAATAGTAAAAATTCGTTTTGAAAATCATAATATTGCCAAATAATGGTTTTTTTTTTGAAAAATATGTAAATTTACCTTAAATACGTCGCAGAGATTTTATTGAATGGTCTACAAAATGTGTAATACTGTAGGTGGTTCCTTTTCCGGGCGTGTGATATACGCAACGGCAGTCCATTAGATCTAAAAACGCGAATAGTGAAAGTATAACGTACATAAAACGTATGAGTCAATATAGTAACTTGTAATAAATATATTTAAGTATAATACGGATGTTGCGTTGCACTATGATTTTAACAAACAAAAAAAAAAACTGTGCATATCTGAGTTGCGTGCACTTGACTCATCAAAGGATTCGACCAACCGTGCAGATAAATAACAAGACGTTATTTATTAATGACACGAACACTGTTGCAAATTTATATCGACGCCCTTAAACGTTTATTTTATTTTTTTAACATCTATTAAACTTGAGACGTCGCCCTTAATTGACCATTTTCTTCATGAAAACTCGAAAAACTCAAACCCAAGTAGTCGTCGTTCCGAATTAATTTTCTCATTGATAAATTTTACTAGAAAGTTCAATTTAATAGTAAAATTCATAAAAATCGTTCGATCATTTTGCAACAACTGAAACCATCCCTCATGTTTATTATTATTTTTTTTTTTCATTGAACTGTTTTTTTTTTTTTCCACTGAATAAACACTGTTTTATGAAATATTAAAATGATAAACATTAGAATTAAAAAATCGTGGTAATTTGAACGAGCAAAAGGACCAGATGATGCGCACCTGTTCGTGACACTGAGAGAAATGCATCTTGCTGGTTGCCCGACGTGGCTGATACTAGCGAGATGAGCCTCGTTGCCTCAGACTCTTGGAATATCGAGGCCCAAGCCCTCAAGGTTATCGGCATTTTTTTTTTTTACTTTTTTTTTTTTTACGAAAGAGTCTGGTCAGGCTCAAATATATGTACAAATATATACGAAGCTGCTTCACCTCTTTGGTGTACTCATTCAACTGAATATAGATATATAAAATTTTAAAGAATCGTACGAAAGCGAAATCGGGTTTTCTCCACACTCATAAATAGCTTTCCTCTTCGTCCTTGACACAAGGTCTCTTTAGATCACGTCAAAGGCCCCCTCGATGGTATATCCTGTTTGCAAAATGTAACCAAACCATTGACACTCGTCGTACCTTTCGAAACTTTTTCTCCTTCCTCTGCGATCGTTTAATCTCAGAAAGATTGTCTATTCCTTTTCTAAGATCTTAGATCACGAATTTCCCCCTCTTAGCATTTTCACCCCTCCACGAACACCGAAACCCCGATTTTATTGAAAATGTAAATATTTTTTCGAACCTGTGTCTAAAAAAATTGGTTTCGGAAATTAAGTAAATTTTCGTCAACTCAACAATATTTTTCTCGTTTAAAAAAAATTAACTGTTCAAATGACGATTATTTGGTTGATTTTTGAAAATAAATTTGTTGGACGAACTTTACAAAATATTTACATTTCCAACAAAATCAGGTTCTAAGTGAACGAGAGATCGATTTCCCTCGAAAGTCCAATCAACTGTGACGACGTGATTATCGAACATTCCATTTCGAATCAAGAATTATGACCTTCTAAGAAATTCTGTTAATTTTATTAATTTTGAGTATTAAAAATGAAGGGTAAATAAAAAAATTCACACCTTTTTTATTCATTAAAAAAATTTTTTAATCATGAATTATGAATACATTTTTCGAAAGTCATTTCATAGCACGTGTGTGTACAATAATAAAAATGTATTCTAATATGAAAAAGTTAGACTTGTGACCCGTATTTTTTTGTCTTAAGAGCTAATCTGTAATTTTTAGTGAGAGTGGAATTATCGTGTGTTATTAGTGACACGTAACTTATGCACCTGAGAATCTATGGCTACGTATTTATGGTGTATTGTCGTAGGAAATGTATCCACCTTTTCATTTAACTCTTTATCTCAAGTAAAAAAAAAAAAAAAAACAAAAATTACATAAAAATACAGGTGACAAATGCCACGTTAATTGAAAGGGATACGAAAAATAATTATATCGCTTTTTTAACGAATAAATTTAGAAGCTAAAAAAATCCAACTTTTTACTAAAGAAAAATAAATTTTTAGAATGAAAAACCCGAGTTTATATGTTGAGAATGTTTTTGGATTGAAAAAGCGAGGAGTTGAGAAATGATTAAAGATCGTTTATGGCTTGACAGCACTGTGGGTCACAGCCACTGCTTTTAGCGTATCTTCGCAATGCACACTATTGTTCATTAAACTCTCTCTTTCGTCTCTCTTTACATATATCTCATTAGTTACATAACGTTATTTACATATTCATAAATTATTATTGAGTCTAAAGAAATGATAATATTTTTCATCGACCCGATCGATTGAGCAATTTTTTAGAAGTCCTTTTATTTATATTTCATCCTCTACTGCGTCTGGTCCGAGGGGAGACCTTTTATGGCAAAAGCACCACGAAAAACGGGCTTGAAGACTTCAAGAACGCTTTGTGTTCGACGTGCCGAATTCTGCAAAAGAAAAAGGTCGTAAAACGCAGAAAGTCATTGAAAACAACAAACAACTAACGAATATAAATGTTAACTAACGTCTAATAACAATATTTCCATCAAAATCAAATAAAATAATAATCAAAAACATTTATTAATCAAATTAAATCGATTTAATTTGGAAAAAAATCGATTTTCATTAAGGACTCACTAAAATGATGCTACTGAGGATGTCGCTGATGCTCTTAATAAGACTAAAACCGGTGCCCAAGGCAGGTGGTGGATAATCCAAGGAGACGTGAACTCTATCAAATTCAGGAATGTCCTCAGTGGTCGTAGAGATTTTTCCCTGTGCAGATAAACAAGGAATCGTTGACAAAATTGACGAGTGATCCACAAAAAAAAAAAAAAAGATCAAAGTCTCTTGAAAATCGAACTAAACGTTTAATTGATTTCTCTCACATTTGTCTGTTCCAAACGTCTCGTAATATTTTTATTTTCGACTTCATTCATCACCCCACCTCGAAGGATTCGTGCCAGGATCAAAGGATAATTCCAACACCTGATCCAAGTGCGTTTATTTCTTCATTGATCGACATATCGATTTATTCACTAAACTAATGACGTGCATGTGGATTTTAAGGAATAGGGATTACAAATGAACGACGAGACCATCACAAAACAGAATTTTTACGACTGGGAAGAGTTCAACGTGAGAAAGGGATGTGACGAAGATGTTTTTTTTTCTCTCGCAGAAACACAAGAATCAATTCGTGGATAACAAAGTCGTCATTTTTATTTGACATCGTTATTATCATAATAATAATAATAATAATAATAATAACAATAGTAATAATAACCTTCATTTAATCAATCACAACAGAAGACAAATTACTGTCATCGTCGTCGTCATTATCTTTCATTGTATTGTTTGTTTGCCTCGGTGCATATATTACAGAACAAAAAATGTAAAAAAAAGAAAATTAAACTAAAAAAAAAAACGGAAACAAACAAAAGATTTTCCTATATTTACATCATTTACAGGAGTTCACTATTCAATTATTCACAGCTGTCTTTTCGGTACTCGATCGATTGTAATCTCTGAAAATTCGTTCATCGTTAAAGGCCAAAGTGGAGAAAATTTTTGTTGATTTTTTGTGACAAGGCACAATGTTAAAAAAAAAAACAAAAAAACGATAAAATGAGTATTAAGAAATATTAACTAGGGATGAAATTCGCGAGGGTAGTTCGGGAGACTTCCATTAGAGATCGGTGACACCTTTGAGAAGATGCGTTTTAAGGGCCAGGGGCATCCGTTTTTACCGAAGTGTTGGCTAGAAAAGAAGATGAAAAAATAATAAAAAAAACATCAAACACTGTTTTCTCTTTCGAGTTAAACGTCCGAACGATGACGGCAATCCAAAAAGTGGTATTACAACATTTTTCAACAGCCAAATCGAGGTTTTTTCTCTGCTTTTTTGCTGGAAGCTCCAAATTTTAAAGCTTGTTTCAAAATGGGAGGAAAAAATGCAGCATTTTCAAAGTATGGGAAAATTTTCTACTCATTCACTCAAAGCAACCAACTGCTGGAACTACAAACAACATTTTGGCATTTGGCAGAATTTGCGTGAAAGTGTTATTGGAGGGAGGAAACTACCTCGACGATAATCATCATTTGCATCGATTCGTTACAGCTTGATTAAAAAAATAAACAAACAAAAAATAAACATTTTAACATTTTCGTGTACACTCGTCGAACGATTGTGGGGTGAGGAAGCTTACGAGGTTTGTAAAAACAAATAATTGTGAGGAATAACAGAGAGAGAGAGAGCTTTTTCACTACTTGCTACAAAATATCAAAATATCCCAAATGGAAATATCATTAAATTATTTTTCTGTCATCAATTGTTTTATCTTCGACTTAAAAATAAAATAAATGCAGTTTTTTTTTTTTAATTAAATATATAAATATATATTTGCAAATGTGTAACGATGTAATAAACTATGGAAAATGTTGTAAAAAACGTACTTTTGTAAGTGTAAATAATTTTTTATGATAAATTATTATTATTTATGCATGTTTTCATTTAATTATGAATATTTAAATGTTGAGACTGATTTTTTCGATTCCATTTGGGACATGCGAATACATAGGATCTGCGTATGAGTAAAGTTTAATTTTTTTAAATTGCTTTGCACTGTGGGATTTTCAGTGGCGAACTCTGGCTACTTTTGATTTTTTTCTTTTCTTTTTTTTTTTCCTTTTTCTTATTTCAACTCAGTACGGTCCTCCACCAAGATTGGCAAATGCACCGAGATTTACCCCCGCTCCTGCACCCGCGCTCGAACTACTACCACTTGACAAGCTGCTGTCATCATCGTCGTCGTCGTCATCATTGTTGTTGTTATTCCCACCGCTCAAACTTCCTAGGCCTCCGCTACTTCCGCTCACTGCTGACAATAGCGAACCAATAATACTTGCACTTCCGCTTGTACCTCCGCTTGAATCACCGCTCGAACCTGCCATAATTTATTCCGATTTTTTAACATTTTATTTTCATCCAAAATTTGAAGGTATCAGTTTTTTCTCATTTTTATCTTGTATTTTTTTATTTCTTATTGTTTTGCTTTCGAAATCGCTAAGAAAATAGAAAATAATTCAAATAATTGAACTTTTTTTAAAATTCTTTTGGCTAAAAATGCAAATTTCAATTGTTTCTTATTCCATTTTTTAAGAACTGAACATTGTTGACGAAAATAGTGATAAGAAATAAAATAATTGAACGTAGAAATCGAATATTTTGATGAATTCAAGTTTTTCTACACTTTTAAATTATTTTTTACTCCATTTTTCTACGCTTTTTTTTTGTCTGAGTACCATTTTCATTTCGATGTTCCGGTTGTAGGAATTGACTCATCTCACCTGAACCCCCTGATAATCCTCCAGCAAGAGAACTCAAAGGCCCGAGTTTCGAGGCAAATGCACCAGTTAAACCACTTGAGGCACCGGAAATAAAGGTCGTGGCACTGTTTATCAATGGTCCGATACTTGATGTGCCAGCTTGAATTTTTTGACCAATCAGATTGCTGATAAATGCACCTGTTGCTGATTGCGTGTTGTCGATACCGTAAGCCGCGTTCTTGGCTTTGTTACCCTCGTCCAAAACGCTTATTGCTCTCGTCTTAGCGTCGATTAATGCATCCAATTTCTGTCATCAATAATTCATCGATTTTTTAATCCGATTTTGAGTCATTTTCATTTACAGAAATTTCGTTTTTTTTTTTCTACATTTATGAATGTCCCCGGGAATATTTGTAATGAAAAAAATCTCGATATTTTTGTCGAAATAGTATTTCAATAATTTAAAAGACTGATGCGAAAAAATAGATGGGACAAACTCGCAAGTCCCACCATGACAAAAAGGGTTAATAAGATTGTCATTAGTGGTGAAAGCATAAACAGGTAAATAAATAGTTTTGATTACGTTAAAAAATGCGGAACCGAAGACACGTAGTTGGAAAAATTCCCACGAGAATAGATTGAATCGAAAATGTACAAATTGGAAGCGAATTACTTGACATTATTAAGGAATAACGATGCACCGCATAGAAAGTTGAATAAACGGATGTTATTTTTTGTCTCCCTTGCAAATATCCCTGACGTTGAAAATGATGATCGTTCAGAATGTGCCTCCAAGCAATAAATCTGAGTCACGATACAAAAAAATGGTCCCAGAAAAAGTTTCGTAATATTTGAAAGCTGTTATTTTTTTTTTCTCAACGAAATTAATGAGCTCATCTGTATTTGGTTCTTTACCCCAAAGACGAAGTTGATTATGCCATTGGAAACTCCAAGTTTGATGATACCGATTTTTCTCTTTTCTCGCTCGCCGTGTTCGCCCTCAACGTCCACCGAGGGTTCATCCTCGTTCGCAAATACGTAAACCTGCGAATGTTCCAAAAGTTCGATTTTTCAGAAGGAGAAAAAAGACACAAATTTTACGCAATTTTCCAGAGGTCAATTTTGTCCACAGTGTTTATTTATTTTATTTTTTTTTTCGATGTTGTGTTACCCCATGGGGAAATTTGGTCAACGAAATAACGGGCTCAATGAGTTTATTCGTAGCTTCGATCACGACGTTGCAATTGAAAACGTGCTCAAAATAATTCATGAAAATCCTCATTGACGACCCCACCCGTTGCTCGAATACTTTTTCAAATGTTTCAAATGTATTTTTAGGAAACTTTGCGTCTTCATTTATTTCGTAAACTATTTTTCAATATTGCTGCGTTCAGAGCACACGATATTTCTATCATGTTGAAAAATTCATTACCATCATTTTTTTTTTCATAAAAAAAGCTGTATTTTTGGATTATTTTATTAAATACTAAATTGTAAAGTATTTTTTCTTTGTGAAACATATTAAAATTCAAATTTCACGAAATTTCCACTTGCTCAGAGTCGACAGCGATGTAATCGAAATAAATAAATGAAATTAAACGAAATCTCGAATGTGGGATTGTGAATGTTTTTGAAATTTTGCTCTTAGTTTCAAAATAGTGCTCTGAATTTATTTTCAAAATTTCAAAAAATTTTGTACACAAACGCTTCAGTGAAATGACTACCTTAAGCACCAACTGCAATTGAAATAATTACTTCGTCATTGAGAATCCTTAGGAAATCGTAGATTCACAATTTCAAGTACATTTTTTTTCAAGCAACAGACTGTAAGGCCATCTTTTAAAGCTGTCACGATCGTCTAGGGAATTATTCGTGTCTGTTACAAACTTTACGTAATTTTAACAAGGCACTGTATTGATATATATGTATAAATACAGTTGAGGCCACGGGCTCACCTTCTCTCAAGAATCTTACGTTATATACACACACACCTAATTTCTCTTATAGTCTTCCTCGACACTGAACGCTAATACATTTGGAACGGAAGAACATACGAAAGCGAGAGTGAATCCGATAGTGAGAGTTCGCCGGTATATTTGAACAAGAAAATTCTCCTTCTCGTAAGTTCTCTTCGTTTGTACCGTAAATACGATGTTTCTCAAAGATTTTTAAACTTTCATTAATCATATCGTTCTCGTATGTTTATTCTGAATAAAAGAAAATTAAAATTCCAACAAATTCGACCTCGATCTTTCAAAGTGAACATTTTGTATGCTGAAAATTTCAAAATGAATTTTGAAAATAAATAAAAAATGCTTTACGAATAAATATTTACTATGAAAAATTGTTTCTTTTCATTTTTGATAAAATAATTAACAGTTTTGAAAAAAATAGAAGCTCCTGTTGATAGACGAAAAATTTTTATGGAAAGAGACGACCAATGAAGTTTCAAGCACGAACGTTAATTTCTGTCTCACAAAACGTCAAGTGCGGGTTTTTTACAGCGAAATATATTTATTTTGGACTAAAGCCAACGTTTAAAAAGTGAATGTGGATTGTAAGTGAAAATGTCAAAGTGCGTTTGAGAAAAACTGAAGAATCTTCAAAGCAGTATCCGTTGGTCCATCGTATAATTCTGTCGTTTAGTGTGATCGGGTCAGTGAGTGTTTCAGACGAGAGAGACTTTCACTCTCGACTGGCCCCTCTCGTTTTCATATCCATAGAACACTCCCGTGAACGCGAATCATTGTCATTTTTGATAAATTATTTTGATTTTTTGCTTTAAAAAAGCATAAGTGATGGATGAGACAAAAATAAATAGAAAAATGATGAAAATTGACTTACCTCGTTGAGAGGGTCGATGTCATTATTGTCAGTTGCTCTTTTGACAATGGGGTTGGCAGCACCAAGGGTGAGAAGGAGGGAAAGGGCGCAAAGAACAAGTGTTATTCTCATGATGAATTCGAGGCTAAGTTTCAGTCTCACTAAATCCTCTCGAGTTCTGTATAAACGTAGGACACGAACCTGGCGAAGAGTCTTCGAAGCCTGTGACACAAAAAGCAAATAATTATTGTTAAATTACTTACGACTCAAAATAATATCAGGTTCGATGATAGCTTCGTGATTGCTGGAAACCTTGAATCCCAACCGATTTATTCTGCACCGATCAAAACTAGATCACCGGGAGTGAAAGGTAGTTTAACCATTCGAGAATTATAGCGAACGAAAAAAACGACAAGGAAAAAAAATGGAATAAAAGAAGCAAATCAAAGGAGGCTGCCTCTCACACACGCATTTAATCGTTTTACAGATAAATCCCGATCGAAAAAGTTCAAACACTCGCGTCGCAACGGCCAGTTAATGATTTTTCCATAAGGCAAGTAGAAAAGTCGGTGTTTGGTCAGACATGGTTAATTTTGTGTATTATTGAGATCCAGAGTCAATTGTCGACAGGAAAAATGAAGTCAAAGTTCATTCTGAGTCTTGACAGCCAGAGGGAATCGATGAAACGATAAAATAATCGTAATTTCGATATTTTTGTTGATTTATTAAGTTTTGATGATATAATTAAATAATAGAAACCTTACTAACTGGGTTAACACTTGGGGGCACAAGCGTCTTTGATGTTTTGACCGTTTTACAAAGACCCGAGGAAAGAGAGACGCGTACCTTGCAAGGTGCGAGACTCGTTTGCGGCAAAAGTCGAAGGAGAGCCCGAAGTCTTGTGTGCTGTGTGTGACGACGACGACGAGGCGCGGGCTCGATTGCATGGACGGTCAGACGAGGGGAAAGAGAGCTAGATCTTGTGGCCGTTGCGAATAGCCAGGTCGAACAGGGTACACGAGTGCTTAAACTTGCTAATATCTATATCTATATATCTTTAAATATCAACATATGAATAAATACATATTCACATAGACACAAAGATCGTTTAGAACCTGATCAAATCGTGATAACTCCAGAGTATCTCTCTTTCAAAAGACAACGATCGAGTGTGCAAAAATATAGTGAATTCTGAAAACTCCACAAAGGAGTTACTGGCCACTGATGATGTTGATGACTATGTTTTGCGTTTGTGATTATAAATTTAAAGAAAATTTTACAATTTTTTATTCCCTGAGATACTAAATGGACTGGAATTGAAACTGAAACAAAATGGAGTATGATGAAGAATGAAAATAATTGAGTTTAGAGGAAGGAAGAAAACTTCCTTTCAAGTGAAAAAGAGATGAGACGATTCTTTTACCTGTTACGCGAATGCAATCCGTTGTCTTCTGCGTCTCGTGTGCGACTGACCGGCAAAAGATTTAGTAACGTGTAGAAATGTTGATGCACGTTTATTAAAAGCCTCTTACCCCTCGTTGTCACACGCACACGAGATGAGAATTGTTTCGAGATCGTAGAGAATCGATCGAACTTCATTCGTGGGGGAAGAATATTGCAAAGATGGTTGAAAATCATTGAGAAAGGAGGGGGAAGAAGAAGAATTAAAACTCAACGATTAATTGCGACTGCAGATATTACCGAACAATTTATTTACTTGCGTAATTTTTAAACGACAGCTTCAATCATAAAAAGCACGCGCCCATTCGCCAAACAATCGTTCACTTACATGCCATGGGAATTAAGAATAACGTAGCGATCGAAAATTTGGAAGCTTCGATCAATAGAATTCGAGGACTTCATCAATGTCGTCAAACTCAACTTTTACCATGTGAAAGTTTATTTATTCACATTTTTTCAACAATTTACTCGTCACCTTTTTATTTCTTTCACCTCTTGCTATCTTTTTTTTTATTTCTTATTATATTTGGCTGGTTATAACTTAGTCACGATTGATTTATACTCTTTTTTATTAGCTTATGCGTTTATTAGACTTTTCGTTGACTTTCGAATTCGTCTTCGTTAGCATTTGGTCAAATAGAAACAAATTTTCTTTAAAACCAAATAATTATGGTTTTGTTTTATCAAATCAGATTAGATTTCTAGTGTAAAAAAAAAACATTATTGTTTTCGACATTACATTGAAAAATAGAGCGACATGGTTTTGATTAAATTTTGACGAAATAAATACTTATTGTACAAAGTTTTTCTGTGTCAATCTTGAAAAAAAAAAAACGTTATCCAAAATTTGTAAAACTGCATTTTACGAACCAAAGTTCAACGTACGTAATTTCGAATAATTTCAGATTACGTGTTGAAAAGTTATTTGGATTCAAAATTGCCTGCAAACTTAATGTTGAAAAATGAAAGTAAACTCTCGATAAATCAATAAATTTTGGTTCGTTGAATAAAAAAATCAGTAGCCTCTTTTTTTTGATTATTCTGAAACAAAGTGCAATTTCTACGAGATGAGAGAATTTACAGATACTTGTGATTGTTTCATTTAAAGTTGCAATATTAGCTCGTTAACCTGACGTGATTCGGTGGGAGGATATCGTGATACTCACACATATTTAATCGTTACATAATTTTTGAAAGAAGATAGATTAATAGTGGTGCAAAGGTCAAAAGAAAGGTTGCGAGAAAGTTTCTCGATTTTATGTAATTTTTGAAATTTTCTATTCGCACGAACTTTGGAGATTTTTGTATTAACACTTGTTCCAATATTTTATAAGTGGAAGTAATTAATCCTCTGAATCCATAGTCTCAGATTTGCAATACAATATTCCACTGGATTTTAACTTCTTTTTTTAATTGGTGCCAAACAGTATGAAATGAATTTTTAAAATCCAGCATCACTTTTTCACGAACCTTGAAACATAATTGTAAGAATTATAAAACAAAATACTATGATTACGTTTTTTTACGTAAATAACCATTTATAAAAAATTAGCAACAAACAGAATTTATGGATCCTCGTAAAAAAAAAAAAATCCTTGGAATAATATACAAATTTTTGGATGTAACAGTCGGAAGATCACTAAAGGGAGATTTGTTTCATAAAAAAAAAAAACTTTATTCAAAGTTCCAAACTGGACATAGTAAACATTTATCAGCTCTATTAAATATTATTCAACTATAAAACTCTGCAGTGTTATTACAGAATAATTGTACGTTTAGTTTCCAATTCTAAAATATTAATAAAAAAAATATTAAAAAAAGATCGAGAAGTTTCAAGAATTTTAAAAGTTGATGCCTGTATTAATGATTATACAGTAAGAACACGTGTGAGGCCAAAAGATCGAAAAAAAAAGTTCAACATCGCAAAATATATTCTAGAACGAGAGTTTCTCGAGAGATAGTCTTTCGACTTTATTAATGCTGTGGCTTGATTGGGCAATCGTGTGTTACAGCAACATCAATCTATAGTGTTGTGTATATATTTATATACAATAATAATTTGCCACATATTCGCGAACATACCTAAAATTCTTCGGTTTAATGTATACAGTAGAGAATCGACCTGGACGCAATCGCTCTAATTCACCATTTCGTTTTTTTAAGCCCAATAAATATGTGAGTATATTTCTCGACGAGGAATTAATGCAGTTTTTTATACTGTTGGATATCGAATTAATGCAACTCACGGATTCACCTGAAAGTTAAAAAAAAAAAAAAAAAAAAAAAAGTAATGGCCTTGCAAGACCATCCATCCGTTTCGTTAAGAGATCGTATTAAATATTTTCATGGCTTTGAATGCGAGCAAGATTTTTTTTTCATCGTTAAATTGTTGTGTGATGAAATAAAAAATTTCCCAATTCATTGCTAAGAGTGTATAAGGTTGTCGTTCAAAACTTTGTCAACGAAATTTAACCGATCAGCTTGTTTATTATAATAATAACAACTTTTTTATTGAGTGAATTAATAGACGACAATTTTTTGATCGCATACTCATTTATGGAGCTGAGTAAGAAGAAAAAGTATTATTTTTCATCATTTTTCACCAATTTTCTGCTCCGTTTTTCTTGAGGAAAGATTGCAAACACTATTTTGCCACATTAACATTTTCTTGTTGCCCCTGACGATAGCCCTAAACATTCGTAATTCTAGACTTTGATCCAATTAGTGAGTATTCGAAAAAGCGGAACGGATTGCGAAAAAAAAATCTACATACACGTTTGACAGGAGTATTTGGTGAACTATGAAAATTTAAATTTTATATGAAGTTATAAATTACTTGTGGTGGATTGACTGAGAACTTGGAAGTATAAAAGTTACATAATAATAACGAAACAATAAAAATTCGTTTGATTAATCCATTGCGTTTTCATCGATCCCCACAATTAGTAAAATATGTCCAATAAAAAAAAATGAAAAAAGAAAAAAAAAAGAAAGCACAATTTTTGTAACGAAGGATCGTCACGTGGTGCCACGTCGCGAGAGAAGTTGCTACCTCGTTTATAGTTGGCCAGATATCATTGGTGTTTCGAAGAGACCATTCGATTGGTAACTTTCCAGAATCATGACGGAAACTTTAATCTTTTCGAGGCACTACCAAGATTATTTGTTGTTGAGTATAAATCTACTCCAATTAAGACGAACAAATGTTGAGAGAATGAATGAGGTAATGAGTCTGATAAGACGAGGAGACAAATGAGGGAAAGCATGCATTTTTCCTGTACAAAATTCGCAACTTTCCAATGAAGTGGCAAAAATGAAAAAAGAGAGAGGAATTTTGTGTCAAGTGGGAGGAAACATAATCTCTCTCTTTCGTCTTTGTGTGTGTGTGTGTGTGTGTGTGGAAGTCTGGGATGTTGCTTCTGAACAGCAGTCTCCGTTCGTGGGATCCTTTTGTTATATAAAAGGGGTCAGGATCCTCTCGCGGAAGGTGTATGCGGTTAAGAAAACGAAAGTAGTCTATACAGTCAGGAGAAGATCGAAACTCGACCGGTGTAAAGATGATCATCGTTACATAAAATTCAAAAAAAGTCTTCCTAGCCAATAAATTTTTGTTTAAATGTCAATAATTATTCTCGATTGATCGTTCATTGCAATTAAATATAAATATCTTTTTTTTTTATTAAATATATCTCATAAACTCCGACCACGTATCCATCTCCGTCATCGGATAAGAATTTCTCAAATGGTATAAAGAACAATGAATCAGATTTTTTTTTATAATAAAGACTCTGTACGTGAAATTTGGCCGCATGAAAACTTTATTCTGACATTTCGAGTTTAGCAATTTTGTAAAATGATATTTGTACTTACAGCTGTCACAGAATGTCCTCGGGGAATAGAACGCCCATGAAACGTCAATGATCTTTCAATATTTAGTTATTATTACAGGCAAACGAATAAACATGAACATGTTTGTAATTTGATAAGCGGAGGCTGCGGTGACGATTTGAATCAGAGGGATATCTCGTTGCAAAGTGCAGTCGACGACCTCGTCGAGGTCGTAACGGACCTTGTCCTGTATCTTTTTTTTTTTTCCCACGCACAAACGGTAAACCACTCAAGTGAATTCTCGTTCGATTTGCTTGTTTTCTATTTTTTTTTTTTCTTTTTTTCACAACGCGTGTAATCTATCGCGAGGGATAATGATTTCAACGTCACAACGAGGTCGACGTGTGATCGAAACTTCGCTTCGATGATCGAGGCACCTTCACTGCCGCCGGCCACTTTATCAAACTCCACTCAAACCGTCTTATGGCGCGTGACCACACAATAATTAATGGCGAAAGGAATTGGCGAAAAAAAATGATAAACCGAATAGGAAAATTGTGTGTGTGTGGCTTTGATGAATTTTATTTATTATTTTTACGTACAAGACCCGTCCAAGCTCGATGAATAATTAAACGGTTTCATTGACAGCACACACACGACGGAAAGAAGAAAAAAAAGTAAGTTATTGGAACAACTTCGATGGCTAACGATCGCACGTTCAGACTCGAATAACCATCGCACCGTGATATTGCCGATGTCGATATACACGGATGAGACGCCCGTACGAAAGAAAGTTGTCCACGCGGGGAAAATTTCGCCGCTAGATTGTACTATATGTTGGATTATGTACGCAACTCTTTTACGAGAGAACACTTAAACTTTTACAGGAAACACAATCATTGGCACAGGACAGAATAAAAATTCTTCGACTACGATTCGATGGAATACTGATTTGTTGTTTTTTTTTTTCTTAATTCATCCACAATTTATCAAAGTTAATTGTTTTAAATGAATTAATAAAAAGTGCCAACCTTTATTGTATTAAAAAAACGAAGTAATTGTTGGCCTCGAACGAAGGCCATTTGAGAACTGCCGATTACTAAATGGCCACGAAAATACGATTCCCCATGACGTCCAAATCGTTAGAGAAGAAACATTCGAGAAGCAGAGGTGTTAAATTCCGGTTTCATGGATAGTGTGTTTACCGTGAATTGAAAGACAAAAATAGGAAAAAAAATGGCGCAACTATGATTGCGGTTGTTGCGTGTCTAGCGTGTACAGCACGCGTTCAGGAAATAAAATTGCGTAAGATTTTTACTATAACTCGAAAGATCGATTGATCGATCACACTCAGTGAAACGAACCTCTTCGATGGTGTTTTCATCGTTTATGATTTCTTGCCGATTCGACACTTTGCCTATCCATTTATTACATTCTGATCGCCCGGTTTATTAGCTCTTCATATCCATTAATGACTCCTGGTCATGTAATGAAAATTGCATCAAATGGTAGTTCATTTTAATTTAATGCTTTTTATTAACCATTCGTTTTATTTTTAAATTACATGCAACCCTTGAATACGAAATGACAAAGTTTCATGCTGAAGAAGTAAAATAATAAAATGATCATTTAGATTATTTATAACAGTTTCAAAATATATTTATTATAAAACTTGATTAAAAATTGATGAAATCTTTGATTTTATCTTGACATTCCTGTTTAATTAATTTAAAATAGATTATTCAATAGAAATATATAGTTTCTCGGTCACAAGCATAAAATATTATGAAATATTGTAAAATAAAAAATATTTATATCTATATTTATACTGCTAGGCGAAAAACATGTTAATTCCATGGCACAACGAATTCTCATCTTTTCTCTGGATCTCATAAAATTTTACGTAATGCTACAGAGGAGAGAGGTCCATTGGTACGTCATTGGTCAAGAGTGGGAGAAAACGGATATAGACAAAAACGATCAAGTTCTCCCACCTCTTTATCTCTTCCACGTGCTTAGCGTGTGTGAGCCAAATAAAATGTGCATAGTGTGTCCTTTTACTTTCTCCGGGGCGAAAACGAAATGGACTTTGTTGCATATCTGTGTCGTACACAACTCTCTTTCTACATTGGTATTAATTTGGCCAAATGAACATTTTGAACAATCATCACATTTCTCTAACTATTTTATTAATTATACAAAATAAATAATGTCAAATAACCGTTCTGTGGGAACTAAAAATATAAACATTAGTCCGAAAAATCGTAAATTATAATTTTTATTAAAGGAAAAATTGACAAAAATTATCCCCATTTATCAATTAAAATAATGAAAAAATCTGAGTACGAAATAATTTTCTGTTATTCTCTTAATTTAACAGATAAAATGAATTATGTATTCTGTCCACGTGGTTTGCTATAGAAATGTGTCATCGTTTAAAATTGAAATCGAAAAAGACTTTATTCGAAATTGTGATTTTCCAGAGTCATTTGTGCTCTTTGCTCAAAGATCGATTACTTGAAGATGATTTCTTTCATAGAAATTATATCGAAGAGCGATGGTGGTCCATATTGACACGACTTCCGTTACGTAGTCCGTAGACCGGCTGCTCGTGTCGTGTTTCTCGTTACGTGTCCTAAAAAACATTCAAGAAAGGAAGAGCGAGAGAGATGAAAAGATAAAGAGAGACCAAATAACGTAATGGTCGTTGCTGGGCAGATTTATAAAGCGGATACAATGTTGTTGGAAAATGTTCATATGCAAACTCAACCCAATTCGTCTTAATAACTATTATGATTTTATAATCTCATAGCCCGGATTTTCCGCTCAGTTATGTTGTATATAGAAACAAATGTAAAAGTAGAAATAATTATAAAGATTTGTGTACTTTGTCTATCACGAAATTCTCGTTTTGCTCTGATTATTACGTCACTACAAATCACGCATATATCAGACTTTAACGCGTTTCATTTAATGTATTCGGAGAACTTGTCATTTTTCTAATATATATTAATTACCATATTTGTTCATATTTAATTAACTCATTAAGAATACTGGAAAGTTACAAAACACACTATATCATTGGTTCATAATGTGGAAGTAAAAATCTTCAATTTTTTCAAGATTTATATGAATGTGGCGATCGTTGTGTTCAACGAATATTTTTTTTCATTTTTGTGCCGAAAATGTCGACGAGTTGAAATTTTTTCACTTTCAAAACCTTTCATTTTTTCTTTTGAGTGGATTGAAAAAATACTAATTATGAAATTTTTCAAAATCGGCATTTACATTTACGAAACTTGGGGGTAAAAAAAAAACCAAGAAATCCTTCAATTGATTCATTAAGTCATTTTCATCGTTCATTTAATCGCATTCGAAATTTTCGGTGAGTATTTTTTAAATATAAAAGAAAGTTTTGACTATCTGATGCTCACTTTTCACTCGAACATTTCGTTAAACTTTTTCGAACTCCAATGAGAAGCGAAAAAAAAAAATTCGCCCCATTACACTATCGTTTCCCCTCAATTAATTCTCACAATCAAAAATCTCCAAAGTTGATGAGATCCTGAAACACTTTCCAACGAACTGTATCGAATTATTGATCAAAATAGTTTAATGGAATCATCTCAGCTGAATCCACATTAACAAAAAAACTCACGAAATGTTATAAAATAAGAGAAAAATGACCCAGCATTGAAATTGGCCGACGATAACTTTCGCCAGGAGGGTAATAGAGGCTGCGAGAAGAAGAAAAAACGAGTTCCTTTATGAAATAATATATTCCTGACTGCCCTCTCGTGCTGTTCTCCATTTGAGTAATTTATAACATGGAGCCATTCGCTCTTTTATTCTATATTTTGCTCGAGATCTCTCAAAGTCTCTTGCAATTAAAATCGCTACTTCTTTCGTAACGAAAGTTTAAGCACGATGAGATTATGCGTCACAAAAAAAGATCAAACATAAGTGAGAAATATTATTACAAAAGAGTATTAAAAAAAGTTGGAGACAGTGAAAATTGAGATTTTTCTGTGTCAGAAAAGGAGAGAAAGAGAAAAGCAGGTACGTGTATGATTTTGTTAATTCAACGACGAAATTATGGTCGAGCCATCGTTGCAGAATACATTCATTTTTTTGTTGTTGTTGTCATTTGACCATATGAGAATTTTGCGATCGTTAATAATCCAGTTATGGACGTTTAAATATATATAAACATATATGCATACGTTTGCAAAACTCTTCTGCACACATGAGAAAAAGTATTTACTAATGAAATGCAACTAGAAAGTTAGCGCCAGGATCAGAACTTGTTGGAGGTTCAAGGGTCAAAATTGTCACGTCGCCTCACATGGATCGTTTCTCCACGTTCTTATGCAATCGTCGTCTGCAACCGCGGTCGCTGCTTCTGTACAATGTTTAGATTGACTTTATGCAAATATTATTGTGATATATGATAATATTCTTAGAAAAAAAAAAAAAAAACAAATGGACGTAAAATATTTACAGCTGTCAGAGAGGAGAAGAACGATGGAAAAATAAATAATAAACAATAATCGTTCGAACGAAGTAAAGCAAACGTGTTGATTATCGAGACTTTAATGGTCGTTTAAGAATTTTTTTTCAATGACAATGAGAGACAGAAGCCAGAGGAAAATATTATTCGATTGAGACTTTTCTGGATCTCTTCTTCTGGATTTTCTTTCTAACTTTTTTCTTACTTGCAATTTCTTTACTCCGGACTACCCGCTGAGCAAAAAGACTGGACTTTTGCGTTTCACTGCGATCAGCTGATGGAATATTTCTTTGTATAAATTTTTCTGCGAAACTGTAACATCGGTCTGATATAATTTTTTGCTCGTATAAACACATGGAAACTCTGATGAAACGGTGTTTTCGTATAATCAAATTAATTCTGAAGAAAATAATGAGAAAATCGATAGAAATTACGATATAAAAGTGCGGTCGGAGTAAATCGTGTTCGTACTACTTGCTCGTATGATTTTAACCAGAAAAGCAGATTCCTTCTATTCCTTTTTCATTTATTCTTATCTCTTTCATCTTTCCAATAGTTTTTTACACTGTTCCATAACTGAGGCTTTGCCTGACGATTGAGCATAATAAAAAGTGGCAAAGTGTTCGAACATTCTGGAGCACGGTGATCCACTCGTATCGATTGCAATGATTACAAAAATTTCAGCTATGCAGGTGCTTCACGTACGAAGAAAAAAATCATGGTCATCGTTTATTATTATCATTGGATTTCTCGGTGATAAAAAAAAATAATGATAAAAAAATATTTTAAATTGTTTTTTTATTCATTAGGTGCACAAGTCAACGATGTCTTTTTAAATGTTTCAATTTCACACTCAACGATTTTCCATACATCGTATCACTACTCGACTGACACGCGATCCAGATCATCGAGTGTTGATTGAGGCGTAAATTTTCAAATATATTTAAAAACCCAATGAGCAGCTCTGTCAATTCCATTTTTTCTCGTAGAGCCGGATATTTCGAGCGAAAATGAAGAGCAACGTCTAACACTTTTATTTTTCTCGCGAACTTGACTATGTCGAAGAAATATGCACAACAGGATTTTTTATCGACTGAACAACTGAATAGACGAAGATCGCTGTAATTTTTTTTCCAATCGAAACCGAAACCAGAGCCAACGCTCGATTTATGTGCAGAGACAACAGTTCGAATGACTGCAAAAAATCTCGTGCATTATGGGATTTGCAATTATTTACATTTTTTTCATTTATTTTTATTCGTAATTGTTAAAAAAAAAAAAATTTAATTGTCATCCCTATTATTCCATCTTGATGATCCAATTGAAGAATCTTCGTAAACTATTCGCACCTATAAACTCAGCGATTTCTATTGCAAAGCATCGAGTAAATACAAAAAATTGATTTATGTAAAAATAGACAAATGACGATGTTATCCCTTGTGCGTTTTTGCAACAACCGTAATGACAGCTTTGCCAATAAATGTGTGAATGTGATTCGACTTGCTCGCAATCTTCTTTTTTCATGACAATCTTCCTTTGCAACATATGTGACCTCGATCTACTAAATGGATATTAGAAAGTTTGATGAATCGATGATTATTGCTCTTCGCGATTATCTGATGAATAGATCAGTAGAAAAAAAAAATTTATGTTGCAAAAAATCGTGGCAAACATCGGTTACGTTACGATACTCTTTTAATGAAAAATATAATCTAAATGTATTACGGTCGAGTGTTACGTTCAATTGATTTGTTATGATTCCTTTAACTCGTCTTGATCATCCGATTTAATATAATTAAAAAGAGAATTATAAAAATTATTTATATTTTACAATCGCATGCAGAAACGATTGGCAATAAAATGATGATGACCTCATTTTTTGCATGTAAAATATTTCTCCAAGTGCAAACATCAGTTTGGCCCTTCGTTGACACACTGGGTCACATTGACCCGGACTATAATTTCCCCATCTCAGTCCCTCCCTTTTTGTCGTAGAATAAAAAATCCAAGAAACGAGTAATTTCAACGACGCGATTGAATTTAATCGAAAACGTTTTGGCATCAGTTGGTGAAGACTGAAAAAATTCAAAATGAATTATGAATCGTCAAAAAAAAAAGCGTGGAAACTATGGATTCCTGGTTGGAATTTCGATCGAAAGTAAAATAAATGAGAAGGAAAAAAGTGCAGGGAGAAGAATCCGTGAGAAAGTGTGGTGAGGAATAATTCTGCGGAGGATGAGATCCAGGAACTGGTAATATATCTCGTTGTCGTTGTTCGTAATGAAAGATCTTTTAAAATAATTCACATTGGAATTGCGTGGAAAGCGGGAAGTGGTCACACTTTCATAAACGGAGTGTGAGATTACATCGAGAGAGAAAATGATACAGATATAAAATAAAATCGTGACGTAGCACGTGAATATTTGAATCGATTTGTTTTGTCAGGAGATTTTTTTTCGACTGCTGGGCTGCAGGATCGGGGGTTAATTCCATTTTAAACGTACTTTAAACTTTATTTGTGTGGTGACACCGTGTATCATGAAGTATTTTATTCCTCCCGGAAGTATGCAAATGAAAACACATAGAACAAGCGGTTTGTATTAATTTTACACACGCGATGCACGTTGCACTACTACCTTAATGCATGCTTTGACTTTTCGATACGTTTGTGGCTATTTCCGTGGTGTTCCTTTGCTCTTTGATACGTAATATATGAATCGAGGCGATAGGAGACGGGCGTAATGTATACACGAACGTAAGACTTGGCGAGTGGGAAGTTGCAACTTTCATTGCTCTTCCAGGTGTTCAACGTAACGTTTATTTAATCGGGAGAAAAAGATGGAGGATTCTGATGTGTTTGAAATGTTATTGCGATCGATTGGTTTGAATAATTCATTAAATCGAGTCACTGATCGAAGAAATGAAATAAAATTGTCACTCAATCATATTTTTTCATATATATTTTTTTTTTATTCATTATTTTTATTACTCATTAAAATGTATATTCTATCGATGAGCTTGAGAATATCCTTGCGTCGGTGGAGTGTATCCTTGTGCAGGTGGGTACCCTTGTGCAGGTGGACCATAAACCGGATGAGAATCATCATCGCCCCCTGATGACCCACCGATTATTCCAAATACTGCATTTATCAAGGAAGAAACTACTTGAATTCCTGCACTCAAAACGTCCTTGACCGCTGTACCAATAACTGCGATTGGATTAACAGAGTTAGCTGCAACTGCGTTCTGAAAGAAAAAAAAAAAAAATTATTTTTCTTTGGAATATTAAAAAAAAAAAAAAAGAATACGAAGGCACATCGAAATTGTGGATGCAACATGACAGATGAATCTCAAATAATATTAAAGCAGAAAAAAAATAATGAATATTCGTCAATTTTTATGAAACCTAATTACATATTTATTTAAATCAATTAATCAATTTTTATAATCATTTGAACTTACATTCCCGTAAGGCAAATAACTCGATCCACCCGCCGTGGCAGCGTACGATGTACCCGCTTGGTAAGGACCCTATGAGAATTTCCAATCAACATTAATTCATCAATTCGCCAATATTTATTTCAAATCAGTTGCTAAAAATTGTCATCGTTTCCTGAAGACATTGAAATTGCTACGAAATGAAAAATACTTGATTTTCCAGTTATCATTTTTTTGTAATTAAATAATTATTGATTAAGAGACGCAAAAAACATTAATTTTCTGGTAATCTACCATAAACATCGGAATGTCAATTTGTTCATCTCTTGGTTTTTATTTCTAAAAATATAAAAAAAAAAGACAATAAATTGCTGAGTATAATTAAATTCCAAGTAAATTGCAAATTAGCCAAAATCTATGGCTTGGAAGGTTAAAATGATGGAATCGATACAATAAAAAAATAATAATAATAAATAGATAAGAACGTCGTAATTATTGCCAAAATTTAAACTAACCGTGGGACGACCATGTTGAACGTAATTCGGTGGTCTTGGATGTGGTCCAGGTGGAAGTTTCTGTGGAAGGGTAGAGTAAGGTTTGCGAGTAGGATTATTAACGATTCTTTGATGGTCTATGTTGTTCCCAGGCCCACGATTCGGTCGCTATTTATTTTAACAACATAATCCTCCATTAATAACATCAATTAATTTTAAATGTAATGTAAAATAGAAATTCTTCATAATAGTAATTAACAAAGGAAATTTCAATCGACTGTAAAAATTCAGTACTTAATTATCCACAGAAATAATAACGTGAAAAATAATAACAAGTCGAGTAACAAAATAAAAATAAAAATAAAAATAAAAAAACAGTAAAAAAGAGTTTTCAAGTAATAATATTCAATGCAACTGACCTGCGAACCTGGAGCGGGAAATCCAGTGTTGATACTTCCAGCTTGAACAGGACCCTAAACTCGACAAAATGATATTTCTCATTTATTTCCGTATTTTAAGTCGCCTTAATTAACCGACTATTTAGTGTAATTTTAATTACTATGTAAAAAAAAAGAGTTAAATATGGAAAATGACTTAAAAACTTAAAGTTTGAGCTAAAAATAAAAATTGTTTTAATTGCCAAAGTGGCTCATCAATGTCATCAAAATTGCTCACAGCTCCATAAGGAAGATAAGGTTGTCCATAAGCATGTTCTTTGAAAGGGCCACTTAAGCCAGCACTAGCTCCAGAAATAGTACCAGAAAGAATAGCTCCCACGAGAGCACCAACGTCCAAACCTCCAGGTGCGCCAGGCATGAGTTGCTGAAGATAAAAAGGAAGGAATAAACTCATTGAATCAATAACTCGAATTACACAATGTAATCCATGGATAATTGACGTATTCCCATGAGTAATTCTTGTCACGTACTTTGCTGAGAGCCGCCACAACTCCTGCAGTCAAAATTGACAGTGCTGACTTTTTGCCGTCCCCGATGGGCTTACGAACATTACAAAAAAAAAAATAATAATAATTATTATTATTAAATCGTAGAAAAAAAACAATTATCCACAGAGAGAAATTAAATACGGAGCGATCGAGTATGACCGCGGATAATTGTTGTCTAGTATTTACGAAGCGATATCGTTTGAGAGTTCCAGCAAAATTTGTCATCTGACTATTGGTTAAAATACGCGAAAATGAAGAAATCAATGATTTACCTGCACGAGAGGTCCTACGACAGCATTTATTAAAGTTGCTAAGGATGATCCATTACCTTCGGGTGGCTGCAATGTTTATTCATTCGATGAATAATTCATGAATTTTCCTTGTTTTTTTTTTTTTTTTTTTTTCGTTAAATCAGTACACAGTCAATATTTGTTCGTTAATTACAATGATTGTTGAGCGTTAATTTGCCAGAAGTATTTTTGAGCGGTCCCGTTTAATAAGAATAAAAAATAAAAAAAAACACGAGCAGTTTCATTTTTTTTTTTTACTGTCCTGAAATCGATGATTTTTTATATTAAACATGAAATGAGCTATTTAAACGAATTTGCAAAGATATTGTTCCCTAACGCTTGTTAAATGAAATTATTTTTGACATTAAATTGATCGAGTGGCAATGTAACCAAGTATCGATTATTTCGTACTCTAAATTTAAAAAAGTCATGAATTTTTGGATTCTATTTAGTCAAGAAATTTTAAGAAAATGTTTTATGATTACGTACGTTGCTAATGAGTGTGAGAGTAGGACCAATTAAAGGACCTAAAAGTGGTCCAATTAAGGGAGCTGTCAATGTGAGCACGGGTCTCAATAAAGCACCGACGTCACTGCCTTGTCCATCTTTCCCCTAAAACAAAAACGATCAGAATCCTTAATTCATTAAAAAAAAAAAAAGTCCTTGAGGCAAATGAATTATTCAAATTTTGTGACTTACTGCAAGAATATTTGTCAATATAGGTCCAATCATTCCAATGATGTCTGGAGAATCTTCGTCTTCTGGCTAAAAAAGCGATTAATCAAGAATCATTAATTACCTAATTACTGTAACTTGGAACAAAAATTTTACCTCATTTTTTTGGCGAATGAACTAACCTCTAAAAATCCTTGCAACAATGGCACGGCTGCAGCCAAGATTTCTGCTAAATCGGTGGGGGTGTTTGGCTGAACAGGATAATAAAAAATTAAAAAATCATTTACTCAGCTGTCAAAAAAGGAAAAAACAGATGATAGATGTTAATCAATGTTTCTCACGTCGATAATGTCTTCTATGATTGGTACAATGAGTGGTACGAGTTCGATTATTGGTCCGAGAGATCCCATGGGTTCCTGAAATCGTAATTAGAATCAAGTTTCATTATAAACGACAGTAGGAAGAAATAATAATTTTTATATAATTAATAACAACTAATCGATATGATTAATCATCAAAACCAAAGACTTGTCATCTAAATTGGTTAAGAATTTATTTGTTTATTAAAAACAGTGCGAAACCGATTTCTTATTCACCTCATAATCCTCATCGTCGTCATCATCGATTTCCTGTCTCTGTGAAGTCTCGTTTCTTCGTTGATGTTGAGGTTCCTGGGCAGTTGAATAGAGAAAAAAAAAGTTATAAAATTTAAATGAAGTGAGGACTTAACTAATCGAACGTCACTTTTAGTCAAAGAACTTTCTTTCTATATACACACGTATTTAGATATTTACATCGATATATGTTTTGAGATATACGTGTATGTATGCGATTTATAGGTCGTCGAAAGTGAAAAGAGTCGCAGTGACAGCGGAAAAAAATATCTCGATTATTTTATCGTCGCATGCAAGAGGCGTATGAGCTCGCATGCATGCAACGTCCTAGGAACGAATCATATACGAAAGTTACGCAACTCTTTCAAACGGAACCTTCCCGGTTGATCCAGCTTGGGTAAGAGGTCAGTGGCACGTCAAACAAAAAACTTACGTCTAATTCTTACTTGTGAATAGACAATGAGAGAGCGAACAGCTTATTTATTTATACGTCGATATATTTTTATCTAGACGCGTGAACTCACATCACGTCATCGTCGTTGAAATATCGAAAGTTTTTCTGCCTGTTGCATATAATCAACTATGGCTCCATTTATTATTTATTCTACTTCAATCACGGTAAACAAGTATTGATGTTCGTTAAAAAGAAAATAAATAATTCAATTTGATTAATTTTATAGATTTTTAAAATAATGAAACAATAAAGTTTTGTGAATTTATTGAAAATATTGAAATTCGACCTTTTTTTCGTATTTTTTAATTTTTTAATTAAATTATAGTTTTTATATAATTATCCCCAAATGTTTGCCTTCAGGGACTTCAACTTGAATTTTTCGAAAGATACGAAGATTTGAAGATTTAGTAACATTTCGAAAAATATTTCAACTGCTATTTGGAAACCGTGAGTAGTTTCGTTCAGATAGAACTTTGATATATCACATGATACAAACGTAAGAGTGTCAGCGAAGAGTTATATTAGAAATTTGATAAAGTTTGTGAGCACGTACATCTTCGAATTGGAATTGAGGAGGTGGCGTGAAAATCGTCGTAGGTTTTTTGACTTTGTTGGCTGATGAATTGTTTGTCGGACTGTTTGGTTTGGTGACGAATTTTCTGTTGAGGCCAATATTGCGTAAGAAATCGCCAATCTGTTGTTTCAGTAAACTGTCGTTGATTTTTTTAGTTTTATTGAATTTAGGATTTTTAACAGCTTCTCGTCGTGAAGATTCTCTCTCGAAATAGGGTGGAAACTCGTCGGGAGGATCGCGAGTTTCTGTCAAACCAGAACGAGGAGGTTCTGCCTCATTTTCTCTGGTGATTGTGACGTAGGCTTCAAAAGGAACAGAAATGAGAGGAGTTAATTTTTTATCTTGATTGAGCTCCCTCGACAGATTTGATTTGACATCGTCATTGTCAACAGAAACTTGAGAAATTTTTTGAGCGATAGCTCTGGAGTATTTGGCAGCTGTTTTGTCCTGGATTTCTATATTGCCTTTTTCACGTTCTTTGGCTTGTTCAATCTCCAAATAATATTTCCTTAAAGCTTCGTCACGGAACTTTGAAATGTCGATGTCGTCGAGCAACAAAGGCAAATACGCACTGACGAAGTCATTTTCACGTCGAGGTAAAACGTTGCTGCCAATAGTGTTGTCATCGCGAGTCAAAACGTCCTTGCTAAGGATATTGTTAGCACGAGGTAAAAAATCCTTGACAAGATTATTTTGGTCCTGAGCATTCGAGGCGAAAGGATTTCCAGCACTAAAAAGATTCGCGAATGTCGTTACGAGTGCACCGCTCGATGCGTCCGGTCTTTTGTCCCCGGATTTCGAAGACACGATCGAATTTCGTTGTTTCGATCGTTTGTCACTTCTCGATGTAGAACTTTTACGATTTTCATCGACAGGATCATCCACCGTGGCGAGAGTTATATCGATCCTCGATGCCATTGAACGCATCGCGTTTCTCACCCACGCTATCAAATCGTTCGTGTTTTCGAACTGAACCGGTAACTTTATTTCCACAAGTTTAGACTCAAGCTCCTGGATCGAACTGTCCGATGGAGCTGGTGTTGAGGTGGGCACGAGAAACGCTTTGTCGATGAAGCAAAGCACGAGAAAACATTTAAATAATCCATATTTTCTCGCCATTTTTATCTCCAATTAATCAATCGATTTCTATCGATTGGCGATCACCAATCAGAGAAATTATCGCCACTTTTGCAACAATATTTCACCGCGAATCCAACACGATCCTAATCCCTTAACAGCTCACGATATACCAGAAAAAAATCGCTCAATCGACCTGCCTATATAGTCGCGTATCGCTGCTTGAAACTTTAATCACTGTCCTTAAGGTTTTCTTCTTCCGTATGTGATGTCCACATACTACCGTTCCGCACATTTTTCATGCATCGATGATCTCTTTCTATCGTTCCATTGTATCGATCCAGTGCCTATAAAGCTATAGGAATTCTCGTATATCCCATATAATCGACTCGATTACGACGACAATCGCGAAAGTCTTGTTACGCGAATCGTAATGTCGGAAGTACGGAATCTTCCCGACATATATAAATCCACTCGGTTATTATGTACGTTAAGGCTGTAAAATCCATACTTTGCTTACAGACAATTTAATTAATGGGGAAATCGATTATATATGTATATTATTATTTTTATTTTTTATTTTTTCCATCGTAAACATAATTTGTCAAAGTGATTTTGAAATCGATGGACTGTCGTTAGGTTCGTTAGAGTATTGCTATTATTTTTGAAATATCGGAAATAACGACATCATTATTTCAATTATTCTCGCTTTATTTTCATGGTTCTATAAAAAAATGTTGCATTAAAGCGACAGGGGTTGTCCGATTTAATGAAAAAATTAAATCATTTTTATTCAATCGATATCTTGATTCAATCGATATTTTGATTTTTTGTCGATCGAGAATTAATCATTCTAATTCATTTCGATAAGGTTTACAATTTGTATTGAACTGAATTTTTTCTTTTTCTTTCCTTTTTTTAATATTTATTATTCTGGATATGATTAAATTTTATTATGAATTTTTGAATGTAAAATAAATCAGGTTTTCAGTACTCAGTTCGACGTCTCGTAGGAAATGTGCAGGAGGAAGTTTTTCTCCTCGTGGCAATGATCCTGAAATCATTCGATCTTGAATTCCCAAGAGACATCCCAGTGTAATAATAGGAAACACCAACGGCTTTTTCAACAATGGAAGGACGCTTTCGACACCTTTTACGCCAAGTAGGTAAGTAAGTGGCGCTCTCAAGGTACATAAGATTGTGCTGATGAGTCGAGAAAAGAACAAGAGAGAATTGCTGTTGTAGCTCGTACTCGAGAAGCCAAATGCGTCTTTTTGCAAGAACGTGACAATCGATTACAGTATTGTGCACTTTTCTCGTTTTAAGTATGAATAATTATTTATATTTCCTTGAACAGGTAAAAAAAAAGAAAAGTACGTCATCACCGGAAGAAGAGAATTTGTTGATCATTAAACAATAAAACAAAAATTATTTTGCATCGTGTATTATTTAAAAAATTACATCCAGAGACGTTTAACTATTTTTTGCACAATTTTACTCTTAATTGTTCGTTGTTGTATTTTTTTTTTTTTTTTTCAACACTATGTTATTTGGTGTGCTCTAAAAAAAAATGTTTTGCCAAGGATTTTCAGGCAATATCATTATCAGATTGTTGTTAAAAATTTTACAGAACACTTACAAAAAAAAATGCCATTAAAATCGTAAAATATCGGCAATCATTGGACAATAAAAAAAATATATTTAAATAAATCGTAACCACCATGGAAAACCTAACGATAACAATTCCCATAAAAACTGGACACTCATATTTTCTCGTGATTATGTATGATTATTGTTTTACAATAAAGTGTATTGTTCCATTGACAACCGCAAGTATTATGATTCACGGAATAATTCACCATATAACGAGATTAGATCCTATCGGATATGCAATTTGTCATAACCCTGTGAAGTCACAAACAACTCGGCGGTTTATCCTGGCGCTTTCATTTGTAAATTATCTGATGAGTTTATTACAAAACGTTTATTTAGAGAGGAAACGAGAAAAAATCGTTCAGCCTAAAGCGACGATATCTTTATTGTTATTATAATAATGATCATTATTATTATTCTTATTATTATTTTATTTTTCCCACGTATTTCTGGATTTTACGAACGAAAATGACTAAACGGTCATCCAACCGAGTATTGACCTCGCCCGAGGAGATTAAGAAATTGATGAAGCCACACGGTGACGTCGGACCCATCGCTGTTGATCGAAACGATATTTGAACTTATAATAATCGAAAAATTTGAAAGTCTTATAAATAAAATAATTTTTAAGAATTTCGTACGTCAGCCCATTCAATCTTTTTCTTTTCAAAAATTTTTTTCTCTCGCTGAAATTTGACATGACGAATTTCTATCATTTCTTTCCTCGTGGATTCAAAGACGTTAGATCTTCAGGAAAATTGATATTCATGGTAATCGATAAAATGCGGAAATGTGTTGGTTCGAGGAAAAAAAAAAACTTATGGAAATTCACCTTGAATTTTATAAAGTATTCATAGTTTAAAAATTCATGGTCCAGTGAGGTAAAGAAAAAAATACATTTACTCAAGATTGAAAATACTATTTTAGCCTGAGTCGTTAACAAATATATTTTGTTTTCAGAATTTTAACATTTCACGATTTTAAACAAACACGAAACTTGCTAAATTCTTATTTTTTAAGATTTTTTTATCTTCTTTCCTTTTTTTTTTAATAAATTAGTTTTTCAATCAAAGAACTATTCTGTTTATAATGAATTGAAGTTAATCAGCAGTGAAGAACGTTTTTTTTTGTCAAATTTTACAAAAAAAGAAAAAAAAACAAATACTGTTTGTAGTTTAACATGTTACTCGGTTCAGTGTCTCCTTCTGGTGAACGATAAAACAAACTCGAGCTATAACAACATTTCTACACTGAATATATCGAGTCGGTAAGATCGTACACATATTCTAGACATTTAAATTCATTAAAATCACTACATAACTATGTCGATTATGAATGCGAGAAAAGAAGTATAAGAAATTATTCACAGGCACAACGGAAATCGTAGAAGAGTTGATAAAGAATGAAGATCAATAAAAAATGCTTCGTATCAATCCGCGAATAAGCTTTCACCATAAAACAGGGAAGTTCGTTAACACTTTTAACGCTATTTATGCAAATAAGCCAACGACGATCATTCGTTTTTTTTTTTTTTTCGTTTATATCCGAGCTTGTAAACCGATATGGTAAATAATAATATTCTTTCTTGTGCAAGTATATACGTTGCGTTTTTTGCAAGGTTAACAACATTCACAGTTGCTGTTCGTGTCCTCTGATCGACCCGAAGCTGTAACGCCATTAAAGTTGTTAGACTTCAGATTTCAAGTGTCTACGTGATATGATAAGTTGACACGAAACGCATTTTAGATCTTTGTGATCGATTATTGATAAGTCATTGTGATAGTAGATTATAATAAGTATTATTTATTCTTCATAATTTTTTTTACATGATTTTATTCATTTTTTGAAACAATTATTTCAATGATTTGATGTTTATTCTTTGGTAACATATTGCCACATGGATTTGGAGTCTATGTGAGCACAAAATAAGTCACCTGTCAGTCTAGACGTTTAAGGATGTGTGTCGTTGCAGCAGAACAAAGAGAATTTGGAGACTTTTTGAAAACAGTAGAAATTGCAGATAATAAATGCTTTTACAAAATTTACGACATTTAATTATCTAATAATGTTAATTGTTACATGGTATGGGAATGTAAAATCATGTAAACTTTTTGGAAAGATGTCTCATTTGGAGTCAAACTTTATTTCGATGTACCCCTGAAACTAAGAACTAAGAAGAAGAAGAATAAAAGACGATGACAGCACGTTGAAATTTTTTTTTAAATCCCTTCTGATCGAACCTGATTTTCAAAACTCAAAAACGATATTATTAAAAGTTTGAGACTTGGTATCAATGACACAAAAGGAGCTCTAGGTACAGTTAAGTTAGAAATAAAAATGCAATCATCTCATTCATCGCATGTCTTTAAAAATATGGTTCATTCGAAACGATATCCCTTTCGATTTGTTTCGCGACGCTTGGAAGACCACAAAAGACTTTCTCCCCGTTGTGCTGTCACAGAAAACCATCTCGTCGTTTAGGCTACTCGAAAAATCGTTAACGAAACATTAAAATATAATGTGGGGTGACCGAATTCGGGGAAGAGAAAGAGAGCGAGTATAATGACACATTATACGCCTCCTTTACATCCGGTTCAGTCTGAAACTTCACGAAATTCGATCATATTACGTTTCGACACGGTCCAAGAGATTCGTGATACATTTGTACCTAAAAAAGGGCTCGAAAAACTAATCCTACGCGGAATATGTTATTATTTCTTTTCTTTTCAATACCCAAATATTTATTTAATGTTTGGGAAAGGAATTCAAGGACATTTCGTTCTCGAAATAAGATTTACGCAACATTGTCTTTCTTTACAAATCGAATCGTATTTTAATTACGTGCCGACGGGCAATGCTACAGTTCAGATTTGATAAAAACTTTCATTTTTATTTTTCTTTTATTGACAAACTATCAATTTCATTGAAAATTGCAGTTTTTATTTCAGACGTTCGACATTTTTTTATTGATATATTTTTAAAATTTGATTTTTTCAGTGTGCAGAAGTGTCAAACTGAAAAATCGTGATCACCGTAAGTGAATTTTTTTTTTTTTTTTTGAGAACCTTCGTCAAAATAGCTGTGACTCTGTTATTCCGACAAAATTTTTTTTTTTCAAAAATCTGTAAAATACTCATCCATGTTTCATTCATAAAATACTCGATCATTTCTTGAATAAAAATCAATCGTTTCTATTTTTGAAAAATATAATTAAAAAACACAGTTTTTTGAATTTCAAGCAAACATGACTCCTTAATGATTTTTTGTAAATTATTTTCCTCCAAGTTTCTAAATCACTGAAAATTTTCGATATTCTTAGTCTTTTTATGGTCGTTTTCCATGTTTTTTTAATAACTGACGCAGTGTGGACTAAGAAACAAAACGGAAGGAAGGATATGAGAAGGAAAACCGAAAAAAAATATGTCACAGGATTGCGTGATTCGGATCCAGACTGCTCGATCTTTTCGTTGCCTCGTGCTCTGTAAACAATTCGCACGACAATTTATCAGTCTGGAAAGTTTATTTTCTTGATCGTCTACGACGATCGGACGCGGTTGGCGGAAGCAGAAGAGCGTTCAAGTGCGTTACGTGATGTTCTAGAGCTTGTTACGATTGCAGATCGTTATGCTATACATTCACAAAGTATAAAATAATAAGCAGGTTCTTATTACAATTATATGTTAAGCAGATGTGAACAGGATTGTAAATATTAACAAGCGAGTGTGAAGACAAAAAAAATAAACGTTCGAAAAAAAACGTTTTCAGCACTAACTTCCTTGTTGAATCGAATACAAAGTCGAAGGATACAAATAATATAGTTATTAATTCTCACTTCGATACATAAGTCTCTATGCTTGAGGACAATTTATAAATTTCAATCAAACAGTCGTTTACGTTGAATCAAATGCATATTGAAATAGATAATTCGACAAGAATAATAATGTTGTGTTTATTTTGAAACGTCAGTGTCAAATTTGACAGATTGTCATTCGATGTACGGTCGAAATTTTTCTCAATCAATTAATAAAACTATTTTAATGAAATATATATTAGTTCCCTGTTTCTTACGAAATTGTAAAAGGTTTTGAAATTATTTCGTAATTACTCGTAAGGAAATGTTTTCGATGATCCAGATAAATTGTAGCAACAGATATAATTCAAATTTTATTCTCAATCTCGTAATCGATTCAAGTCCATTTTGAGTTTCGATAGCATTCATGAAATTTCGAAAAAATTCTGGATTTAACAGCTGGCAATATTTTCCTCGTTCAACTAAAATATTTTTGCACATAAGAAATGATCGTGAGGTGGAAAACATTGGATGCGTCACAATCGTGAAATTTTAACCAATGGGAACTTTTTTCCCATAAAAATACTACAAAGAAGACTCCAAATGTTTTTTTTTTTTTTTTTTTTTTGACAGGTGTCAACAAATCAATGAAAACAATGTTCCTAAAATTACTGAAATTCTTGCATTGGTGATGAAAACTGAGAGAAGATCATTCGACAAACAAATAAAACACACGGATAAGAAACTGCGATTCCTTCCGTGGGGACAAAGACACGGGAAAAGAATTGTTACGTGGCTCAGTGAAAAGGTTTGACAAGGTATGAGACAAAATTGGACAATTATTATGGCCGATTTGTACAGCGAGACGAAAGACGACAGTGACAAGTGTTTTGCTGTCAGAGCACAATAAAGTAACTATGATTGCGTAGTCACGTGAGTTCGAAGAGGAATGATGCAGACAGTTTATGCTAATAATTGTAATTCCTATATTTCTATATATATATATATATATTTTTAAAACATTTTTATTAATTTTATTAATCACGAAATAAACGATATCTTCGATCGATACTTTGTGACATTGTGAAACTTGGCGTCGTTTTGGTTCGTAGTTTTTCACATTTATTAAAAAGCTAATTAGTCTTTCAGATGCATTTACTATGTCTCAAAATCTTCGAATGATAAATAAGTTTCTCAAGTTCTCAAGTTGGGAACACGCGATATATTCGCAAAATTGTTTTACTAATGTCGTTGACCATCGTTATTGTCTGTGAATTACCATATTTTGAAATTTTACCTCATATTATTGTTATTATTATTAATATTCCGATTACTATTGAAGATCTTCAAAATTGAAGAATATTTTAAAATAACCCTTCGAGCAACCGAGGGACTTACGTTGTCCCACTCATGGTTTTGCAGCTTCTTTTAATAATTGAATTACTATTTCACTAAATCACTATAGTTTTTCAAAAAATCATAATTATGATATTTAAATATGTTGATATTTGATCTTTTGCTTAGTTTATCTTAAATTTTGTACCATTTCATTTTCCTCTTAAAATTTTTGGATAAATCAAACCCTTCTTTCGTGTCTTTTAGTGACTAAAACATTTACTTGCCGATTGCAAGCAGATTTTTCTGTACAATAGTTCGATCACATGACTACTTCGAACTGCATAATTGACAAGAAACATTTGGAGGGAATTTAGAAACGATATCGACAGAGGAAGAAAAAAAATGCGAAAGTGACGAGAAGCATTATTTCCAAGCGACCAAAGAGCTCAACAAGTAACAAGGACGTCGAGAGAGCGATTTCGAACCGATTTCTTTCGAACAGTAATCGTCGTCATAGTCGATTTTCCTTTTTTTTTTAGCTTCCAGACTGCACCGATTAAAACGGTCACTTAGAGCTCCACGAGCAATGAGTGATAATCTTTTCGGTGTATTATCCTGAAAACGTGGAATCAGGATCGTTCTCTCGTCATGGCTGACGCTTCAGAAATGAAGTTGGTAGAAAATGAGATCGTTCTATTGGTCGTTTGACCACTGAGTCTTCTGTGTTTACAAAATTCATATAAATGACCAAATAACCTTTCCAATTAGCATTTTTTATGAATTTTCTCGATTTTTCTTTGATGTACAACCCTTTATAATAAAAATAATCATAAATAATCAATAATCATGATAAATTCGATCACTGAACACTTTTGTTGTGATTAAACGCTTTGGATTCATCGTTTTTCTTTTAATTAACGAATAAAATATAATTTTATCACTTTTTCACATAATCCAGACCTTACTCAACATCATCAAGATTACTAAACAATTTGTTTATAGCTCGTGTGTGTTATAATCGTAAATGGTTGCAATAGCGAGATTGCTAAACACGACAAACTTTTCGCAGGACTTATTGATATTGCGTTTTTTTTTTCGTGCTTGATTAAACGTAACGACCTCCTCCTATTGTTTGCTTATCTTGACAACTCGAATCCTGCAGCAACGAGAGAGTCGAATTTGCTTCGAGATTATCGTTTATCCTTGTGTTGAAATTTCTCTACGTTGAAACACTCTAAGGACCAACGATTGTGATCTCGGTTCTGCTTATAAAGTCAATGATCCTTTTATAGAAAACTTGTTTTGTTTTGTTTTTTCGTAATTTTGTAACCCTCACCATTTTTCTTGCTCCTAGAAAGTTTCCGATTTTGTTCGCGATTGTTTGGGTTATTTTATTGTTTATTTTGATTTTTTTTCCGTTTATTCAAATCATGAGAAATCATTTTAAGATCCACTTCAATCAACTTTGTCATTCTTACTTTTGGATCTTCTTTTCCAATGCTAATTCCTTCTGCCTATACTCGATCCTTGCTTATCCTTGAATTTAACTTCCTCTACTGGATCAAGAGAAAGGATCGATGATGCGTCTGTCGAAGCATCAACCTCGACACAAGAATTTATGACTTTCTTCCGTATTTCGATCTTCCCACATTATTATTATCGTGTTCATCTTCTTCCACTTCCTTATTTTCATTGATGAATCTGTATTTATTCTCCGAATTCAACTTTAACTTAAATTTCCTTTCTTTTTCATGAGAAATCTGTACTTTGTCATAAAATTTTTACAAGCATTGTTTTTTTTTTTTTTTTTCAATTACTTTCTGATTATCTCGGTTTTCATGATTTTTGTTTCTACAGTCGTACCTTCGCCAGAATCTTTCTCCTTTTTTCTGCTTCGATCATTTTCGTCTTATTTTCAACTTTTGGGGTCACTCTCAATTTCCAACTTCCTCAGGATCTTCATTCTCCAATCCCTATTTCACATCGATTTCAATCTTCTTTCAGATTTCCACTTGATCCTTCCAGAATAAACAAAACATTTTCACGTTCGTTTCGTCAACTTGATTTTTCTTTAAAATCTGCTTTAAAAGTTTCCAAAAGCTTTTGCATGTTCGCTTTTACGTTCGTTCCTCGATCTTCCCATTCAGTTTTCTTCACATTTTGTAACTTTCTATCAATTCGTTTGATTTTTTCTCATCCTTAATATTTTCCCCTCTTATCTTTTTATCTCAATGTTGATCAGTGTCTTTGAGAAGGCAGATTGGAGACAAACCCCAAGCGTGTTGAAGAGCACACGGGGAGATCTTGGGACGGAGAAGTCAAGTGTAGCATGGAGGTGGCGCGAGGCCCCTCCTGCTAATAAAAGCCGCTCACTAAGCCTTGCCACACAGACAGTTACAGCCAGAGCTAAAGAGCAGGAGCCGGCCGCGAGAGCTCCCCGCAAGTTCGTCAATTCCGAGTTTAAGTTATCAAAACAAAGAAAAATATATAAATATATTATAAATAAACACATATATATATATATATATATATACATTTGGAGGTATATATAAAAAGTATATAGAAAAGACGAGTTGAAAAATCCGTGCAAGTGGTGAGTTCATCTCGGATATTGTTATTATCATTGCCGAGAGTTCTCTCATGTCCTTAAATCCCAATAATTCATCATTTTCCTTGCGGTTCCTCGGGAATATTCCAAATGACAATAAGAGTGAGGTGCGTTACAAGGTTCTGTGTATTCTTTGATCGACCAAGAGTGATATAGTTGATATATTTATTTTTATTTATCAAACGCGAGTGTTGTATCACAGAAAATAATGAAATGCCGTTGACATCGATTCGAACGAACCGCTTTGCACTTTGAAGCTTTCAACGAGGTTCTCATATGCTGTGCTCGTCCTCGATTGCATTATAACTCTCATAAAAATCCATGAGGGCAATACATACGTCATTACGAGCGTGCGTGCTGAATCTATATTGCCTTTGACGTGCTTACCACATGAAAAACAAATCTCTTCGTATTGTTAGAAGAATATTAAGAAAAAATAATTAAAAAAGAAATTAAAAAAAAAAAAAAAAAAGCCATTTACGTGACACTTATGAAACTTGGAGTATAAATGGATGCGATCATAGTTGTGATTTTTGTAAACGATTGTGCAAAGAATTATTATCATCTCGTATCATATGACCGATGCTTGATCGAGTTGGTGGATTTGAGTTTAATAGCTTTCGGGGTTAGTGGTTCAGGGTCAAGTGGATTAAGCAGCGAGACCTTAAGACTCTTCTTTTTTTTCAAATCCTATCATGGATGACACGATTAAAAATAATTTGACAAACATATTTTTTTATTCCATTGTTTTTTGTCCTTTTGCTCGAAAAAGCAATAACGTCTGTAGAATTTGAATAAAAGTTTAGAATGTTCGATGTTTTTTTTTTTTTTAATTTATTTTTGTATTTTTTTCAACTCGACAAAGTATCGAAGTTCAATAGTTTCCTTGCAAAATCCAGGCTGTAAAATGCTCAATATTTTTATATTTTTTAATCGCATAATATTGGGCTGAAGAAAGTAATCGTAACAAAATCCACGTAACGATCATATAATCAAAATGGTCTGGATCGTTGCGGCTGGTAAAAATTACATAATTCGTGGGTTGGCCCAAAAAGGGAAAATTTCGCGATGTTTTTTTTTTTTTCTGATCTTGGAGGGACCGAGTGTGTCGGAGGATTCGAAAGACTTTCAATTTGACTCGTCGAAAGTGATAGTCACCGGACGCTGGCTCGCACGAGAAAGGCAAACTACCTGAGTCTCCCTTCCACCTTTCACAGGCTCTCTCGGCCAACTCGCGCCTCATCGAACTAACCACAGCACAAAATACGCGCTCGCTCCAAACGTTTTTTTTTCTGTTTCTTTTTTTTTCCTTTCATCTAAATTCCACTCTGATACTTCCGGTCCTTAATTCACTCGTTCAATAACTCGTCATTTCGTTGCCCAATTCGTCAGGTGAAATACCAACAATCATATCTCTCTTTCGTTGCAGGTTTTTTCTTCGTTAACCAACAAGCCTTTAATATAGAAGAACAATCATGAAGTTCACAACGACGTTATTTATCGCTGCCTTCACCGTCGCTCTAGTCAGCTCTGTTCCAGTTCCTGATAATCAATCACTGCGTTCACAGGTAAGCCAAAATTTAATTAATCAGAAAATTCATTAATTTTACCTTTAAAATCACCAACAAAGATCAATATGCATCGATTCTCTTCATTTTTTTCAATTTCTCATTCATTTTCCAATCGCGATCAAATCATTGACAAGATATCAATTTTTTCTTAACAAATAACTAAGAAATTTTATACAAATTTTTCAATCAAATGGACGGATCGGATAAATAAAAAAAAACACGAAATTGTTAGGGTTTTAATTATAATTCAATGAAAATAAATAACAAGTTTCAACATAATGTTTACAGAATTATAAGGAAAACAAGAAATACCATGATCATTAATTTATGTGTTGAGATAGAGCTCGTTGAGAGCCTGTCAATTATTATTATTCGCGTTGCTGTTGTTTTTATTATTATTATTATTATTAATATTGTTGTTATTACTCTCAGACCCGCTTATTTACAACTTGTTGGATTTTTTTTCAATCAGCCCTCACCTGGTTTTACGTTATCATTGAGTCGTGGATGTAGCAATTAAATCTTCGTTCTAAAAACGTGAAGGTTACATATTTATATTTATATACATTGGAATAAATTTAATAATAAATTTAATAATAAATTTAATTCAAGCAAGAGATGTTTTTCGGAAATTATCGTAAACATTTTTAAAAAGATACATTTTTAAGTCTTACTGATGATTTTGAAAGATTTCAAGATTAATTATGATGAAATATTACGATTTTAAATTTTAAATAAAAATTTGAAAAAATCTATAATTTTATGAACGATTCGTGACTTTTGTCACTTGAGCTCAAAAAATGTATTAATCACTTTCACCAGAATTTGGTGAGAGTTTATTATTACCCAATAATTTTTTTTCGTCATTCTCCCACAAGCAGAGTAACAAAATTTTGTTCTGAGTTTGTTATTTTTTTTTTTTTCCTTTATTTTGTGTTTTTTTATGATACGGTGATTTCTCTTGGTTAATCGATTACGCGACAGAATCAACCGTCGAATAAGAATTTTCTCTCCGTTTCTCGTGTCTGCTTTTTTTTCCATACAACAAACGATACAAAAGTTGGATAATTAGTGACGACAGATGACAATTTTTAAACTAAATTTTATTTTCTGACATTCTTTGGTCGAAAAATCGTTTCGTAATGTGCGACAGGTTATTTTTGGTTTTAAAAAAATCTTAATATTTTTCTACGGCCTTATATGTTGCTTTTCTTATAACCCGTTAAAGTCCATGACATTTCGATTTTTTTTTTCGTCCATGTAGTTTTTTATTAGCAATTTCTTAAGAATTTTAACGTTTTGACATTTATCATTAAATTTTGATAATTATTAAGGAAAAAAACTGCTTTTAAACGAAATTCAATTTTGTTAAATGTAAATAGAAAACAAAAAAAAAGAAAATAAAGAAAAGAAATGTTTGAAAACGTTGAAAAATATGAAATTTTCACTTCTTTATTTGTACCGGCAAAGGAGAACAGCGCCCACGTGCCGTCTGACACACACGAGGTTTACTCACTTAACTTCCCTCTGTTTGCACGTGGTCTATACCGCGAGAAATATTTTCTGACTCGGACAAGTTCTACTTTGCATTCTTGAAAGCAGAAGTTAAAAAGTTTCGGAAATCTGTATTTTTCCTCCCACACTGAAGTAATTAACAATATAGAAATAAAAACAATGACGAAAAACAGTTTTTTTTTCAATTTATTTTTCAACTAAAAAAGTAAGAGGAATTTTCATATTCGAGTAAAAATCATACCGTGGAATTGTCGAGAATAATCTTTTTGAAATCTTGAGGTTTCGAGTGGAGATCATTTTTCAAGATATTGTAACAAGACCCGCAAAACCATGTCGTTTTTATTTCGACCAATTGTTAGAATGCAAAAAAAAAAAAAAAAAAACAATAGGTTTGAAGTTTTTCTTGCAATTTTCATGCAAAACGAGTTCAAAACCACGTTCTTCGTCGTTACACTTCGAATGACTTTTTCTTAGAATAATAATTGTTATTATTAAAATTACGAGCGCGAGAGCTCGGCGCCATAGACAATTAAGGAAGTGCAAATCTTCGTGGACACCCAGTTGCAATATTGCACGTGCTCGTTTATTTCTAAAAATAATTTTACGATTAATGCATTTCTCGAATGACTATTATTCTTTCTGTAATTGCACCTTTTCCTAAAGATTGAATTTTATTTTGAGTTTAAAAAAGTCAAGTTGAAATTAAAATTTTTTATTTATTTGTCATGAAAAAAAAATCTTTTAATCTATTAAAATTCCATGGAAAAATCATTCTGAATCGTTTGAGCCACAAATTCAATAATTGAGTAATTAAAAAGCCAATCTTCAATTTTTTTTTTTTTTTACAAAGCCAATTTTTTTTAAGAGCTGCAGTTTTTTTTTTATGCATACCTCCTTTCCGATGCTTTCACCGGCCTTGAAATTTCTCAACTAGGAAAAAAAAAATTACATCATAATACGAGCATAATTAATACGATTTTTAAGTTTGCTCGAAGGATATTAGAAATTATGTTATCGTTTGTTATGTTATGTTATCGTTCGATTACATAAACAATGGCAATGAATTATGATGCAGTTAAACAAAAAATATCATTACATTATCGTAACTGTTTTTAATAAAAATACATTTTATAAAAATGTAAATTGATTTTAAAAAATACAAATATTCATTTTATTCGAAAACTGATTCTAAAAGTTGATTTTTTTTTATTTAAATAGTTAACTCTCTTAGTTTACAACAAGACAAAAAAAAAGTTTTTTAATCTGTCGTTCTTCAAAAAAACTATAATTATTAATAGTTTTTTGTATCTTGGATTCTTATTTTGCACTGCAAACCCTGTAAAAATTTATTAAAAAAAAAAAAAACACACAGGAATAAAATTCGTAATTCACAATTCTTCGTCTTCCTGGATTGCATAAAATTTCAAGTTGCGAGATGATTTCTAACACGAATGGTAAAGCAACGATTAAAAAATGTAATCTTGAAACGTATGACGATGATCTCAAGATCGTCAAAAGCAAAGAACACATGCCACAGCATCCGATAAATGTGCGCAAGAGCAAAAGGTAAAAGTGACACTTTAAACGAAGGTGGAGGAAATGTTATAGCACGCGCGCCTGCGCGCTTTCACCTTTTGCGAGCGTGGCGAGCCCAGAACCTCGCGAAGTGCGAGGTCACACCGGACACTTTCTTCGCTCGATTGATCCCCGATGGGAAAGTAAAACCGTGAAACGAACGAGCCAACCGAGATATCGCTAAACACACATATATATATATATTATGTATATATTTGAATATATATAAATATATAGTTGCCAACGTTGCTCTTCTCACGGTTGAAACATCTTTTCCTGTTTTCCTCGTATCGAGAAAACCAGAGATTACGAAATACTTTTTTTTTCACATACGGAAGCGAGCACGTGGTTCAATGGAGTAAAAAAATATTAAAAGTGGTTTCTATTCGTAAAATAATCATGAAATTTCATATTATTTTATCAAATTTTTATGATTATATATCTCATGTTCCAATTATTTAATTACATCGTTAAAAAAAACTATTAAAACTGTTGATTTCCTTGTTCGAGTAGGAGTTAATTTTCTATGATGTTTCCTCAATGCAGAAATGATATTCGTATTTTTGTTAATAAAAGAAAAAAAGCAATTGGATTTATTTGCTTTATTCTAAGAGATTTGCTTCTGTATTTCCATGTACTTTACTTATCAAGTGTTAATTTTTCTTTCATTTCTTCCTTGAGCATTTTTCGTATCCTCCATAAGTAAAAATAAAAAAAAACCGGTTTTATAAAATTTGAAAACGTAATAAAAGACTATTTTTCTTTATTGCGAGTATAAAAATGGTTAAAATTGACTTTTGTTTATTTTGAAAGATGTTAATTAAAAGCGTTTCTTTTTTTTTCAAAAGAACAATAGCTAGAAATGAGATTTTTGTGTTTTTACATAAAGAAAACGAAATTCGGTGGATTCGAAATGATTATTATTATGTTTTTTTCTTTAATTTACCGGATTTTGTTTTAGTGAATAAATTAAAAGTGACTATTCTTTTTCAACATTTGTAATGAAATGTTTATTCACGATTTCATAATTGGAAATTTGTAAAAATTCAAAATTCGGTTTCTCTAGTCGATAAACATCGGAGATTACTTTCGTTGGAGTCTGGACATAAAATTCTGCATAAATCATGCGTGAAAAAAAATGTGTATATTATAGTTGAGAGCGAGTGGTCAACTCGCAGGAGCTGCGGTGTCTCATAGACCAACTGCAGCTGTGCTGCTGCAAAATCTTTGAGGGAAAGTGGACCGAGAGTCTGACGATGTTGAGCAACGTTTTCAGAGCATACACATAGTCACAGTGTGAAAAATTTATATATATATACACGATTATTGAGAGCGTTGATCCTGGACAACGTTCAGTTCGTTTTATCGGTGATTTTATGCCAACATTGCAAAATTATATTGCAAATAGATGTCGATGCATAAATAAATAAAAATAAGATAAAAAAAAAACAATAAAGAATAGATCGCGGTTCGTGGAGGTCGAAACGAGCAAAAAACATCAATTTGGTCCTTTTGTAAACTTGCATAATTACTTTTTTAATATTTCTTTGGAAAATGAACGGTTTTTTAATTTTTTTTTAAATTAATTATCGCAAATAACAAGGAAGAGAGAACAATTAACTCTCATGGCGAAAATAAAAATCGAAAGATAACCACAAACGAAAGTATTAATAGAAACATTTTGCTTGATAACTCAAGATTTTTTCAACGTTTGTTTTTTTTTTGATAATTATAAACAATTATTATTATTTTTATGTTTTAGGTACTCGAACGATTGGTTATGGTAGAAGGAGACAATGAAGCAGCCCTCAGAAGCAAAAGAACCATTGGCATCCTTCGACAATTGTTTCCACAATTAACTCAGGTAAGTTTTGTTGTCATATATTTATATTTGTTTTATTTCCCATAATCGATTGTACATTGGTACAAAATATAAGTTAAAAACACGAAAATTCTCGGGTGCATATTTGTACAAATGATATTTTTGTTTTTCTATTTCTTTATTGTGTGATTATTTTTTTGATATAAATATTTGAACGATTTAAAAATATATTTAACGCTCGCTTTCTCAAACGTCATATGAAACGAGAGATTTTCAATATATAACTGTATAGCAATCATACAACTAAATGAAATCACCATTGAATTACATAGAAATGGTCTTGTTGACCACAATTGCCCGAGAGTTTCATTTTTATTTCGATTTATGAATTGGAAAATTCAATAAATACATTTCCAATTATTAAATTTTATAAAAAGTCATTTCACGACCACTTTCTTAAGTTGCAACATAAAATACACGATTTTTAATACGATTACAAAATGAAAAGACAAAACTGTGCATTCACCACTATTCCCGATTTTATTCTATTTTAAAATTTACGATAAAGAACAACTCCATTATTTCAACATATTTTATGACGAAAAAAATGGCGGAATACACTTTAAAATAAATTAAAAAAAAAAACGTAGTCAATTATTAATCAAAATGACACAGTTTTTTATTTCCATTCGAACCAGACACGACTTCTTAACGAAACATTATAAAAACCGAGCAATAAATCTCGAAAATTGATAACTCAAGAAACAATAGTGGATTAAAAAATTTTTTTGATGAACTATCTCAACGATAAAATTTTGTCACCATATAATAATCGCCCAAGAAATTGCAACATAGGAAAATAAAAAATATAAACTGAGAGTAGTAGAGAATTCAAATGACTTTCGCGGCCGTAGATGCATGCATTCATTTTGATAGTCGACTCTTCGAGATATTAATCGTCGGTTCTTGTGTCTGGACAGTCCCGTACAACATTCCGAGCGAGAAAGTAATTCACTTGGCATGGCGCCCTGTGTTAAAGCTACGAATATATTTTCGTATAAATATTTGATTAACAAAAGGACGTAATTCCAGTGATTTTGCACTGGTCATTATTGGAGATAAGACTTTTTAATACGCAGACAATTACGGATTGCATTATTGTTGTTCGGCATAAATATTTATGTGTAAATATATTTTCTATATCTATACGTTTCGTGTATCAAGTTGTAGTAGAAATACTTACACAGATATTCCATTTTTCTTATGTGTACGAACTCGGATTTACACACTAGCGTGTCCGGACTTACCGATTTATTAACAATTGCAACCATGCCAGATTCTCGTTACGCGTTTTGTGTGAATAATTCTTCAACCGAATTTGTTCCTTTTTAACAATGACTCAAACGCACTAAATCGTTTTCAACGTGTAAACATACCGGAAACGTCAAACCCAGTTGACAAAATCTCCGTCTATTAACACACGATTTCCATTTCCGATTTAATTCAAAATTATTGTCTTCATGATAACAAAAAGTTTCGTTATCGTTGATATCGAATTTATGGGAAAAAATAGATTTTTCGTACTTTTTATTCAACGGTACGGACTTACGTTTTGCTACTGCCTTGACACACTGGGTCAATTCGACCCGGAGCGTACTTCATCCGCCTATAATCAGAGGCCCTTCGATCGGTTTTTATTAAAAAAAACAATCAGGAATACACTTTGGTGCACTTAAATTTGTATTTCTGAGCAAGTGAGCAATTTACTTTAAAAAAATAGCAAATAATTTCTTCAAGCCAATAATAAAAAATTCAAAATATCCAAACAAACTATAAAAATAAATGTATAAAAAAATAAACAAAAATTGAATTTCACTATTTCCGTTTAAAAAAGACGCAAAAAATGCTATTGTTGTTATATATATATATTTTTTTTAATGATAAAAATAAAATGTATTTATTTTTATTACGAAAATAAAAACAATTATGATTATCGTCCTGATTATATGTAAGAGGAATCTTGGTGAACGTTAAATTTTCTTAGCGGAACGTACAGTAAGAGTAAAACTCGGTGCACCGTAACATATAGTGAGGCGAGTTTCAAGACGACCGGAAGTAGTGAAAAACTTCCGGCGATCCTCCTCTTCAGAGTCTCTTTCTCCGTTTCTATCTCTCGGTGGGCTCTCGTTCACTCTCTCGAGACGTTGAGAGAAACGTCGCTGGGGAACCCCTGCTTCGTGTATGAAAAACCCCTTTGCTGTATTATTATCATGATCGTCTTGGCTACCGCGTTAAATCGCGTGATCTCGAGAGGAAGACTTTTTTTTAAAGATATTTATAAGTATATCCAATTTTTATCGTATATAACTCGAGATACTTTAACGATCTCGTGAAAATCGAGATATTCTCACACGCGTGGTACCAGAAACGTTCCGCAAAAAATAAAAATAAAAAAATACATAATGAGTTTTTTCTCTTATTCTTCTACCTCAATCGTTTTTTTCTTCATTATTTTTATCCAAAAATAATAAAAGGCAAAGTCAAGAATTCTTGGTAGCGATTAAAAAATAACGATTCGTTGGAAAATTTGCAAAAAATACATCAATTTTTAAACAATTACAAATAATATTATTTAATTTGTTGTTGTTTTTTTTGGTTTCTTTTTTTTTTATTTTCATTGTTATTTTCAGACTTTAAGAAATTGTGAGATAAATTCAAGATAAATGTTCCACAAACATTTTCATGTTTATTTATGTTCGTAAGGTAAATAAGATTTATTTTTAATTATAAGCAACGTGTTGTAGAAAAAGAAAAAAAAAACTCATGATTTAAATCTGCTGAAGAATTAATCGACAGATTCGATAAAGAAGAACTCGAAGAAGCTCTTACGGAGTCTTACGACTTGAGGATTTATTGACCCCGTGGTCTTTGCATCGTTCAATAAAAATAAAGCCACGAAACGTTCTCTGTGGTCAAATAGAGACGTAATTTCAACTTGTTGTTGGCAAACACTTGTTAAAGTTTCTACGATCGTAATCGTCAGTTAAGCAAGTGCTGGACAAAGAACGAAATAACGTTCTGTCACTAAACTCGAATACTGTGGAGTTTTCTTTAACAATTTTTTATTACGATTAAACATTTGACTGCGAGTTGTATGTCATTGCGATATTTCCGTTGCTATCCTGAGCAAAGTCTTTCGTTTCCATTTATTTTTCATTTTTAATTCTGTCATTTTTGCATCGATTGCCACAAGAGGGTTTTATGTGAAAAGTTATTTCAACGATCGAACAAAAAGTTCGTTAAAATAACGTCAAATTCCTTGTTTATAATGATCTAATCGTTTAAGGGATTATTTCAACAAGAGAATTTAAAAAAACGATCGATTTACGATCTCGAGCACGTTTGCGATCGAGTATTTCGATTAAAAGTCTCAATTTATTCGAAATTTCGTATTCCAACGAGTAATGACACATTTTTCATTATTCTACAGCATACACGAGCGCCATTGTCAGGAATTAGTTAGAGAAAAATGATGAAATATTTAGTGTTTGAAAATTATTATTCTTTCGAGGAAACAAACGTTTGTGAGCTCAGTAGGAATCCAAAACGTGCAGATCTGTGTCTTGTCACTTGGATACGTTTTGAGTACATGATTTTCATGTACGTATTTGTTGCACGGGCACGTGGTGGTTCTTTTACGTGATAAGAATTCGCGGTAGAAATAAAAGAAAATTGTTTGAAGAGAAACAACAACTCTCGAGTTTCTTGCTCTTCGTGCTTAAGGCTCGCATGTGCTTAAGGCACGCGATAAAAGCTGCACCCATCGTTGGTGCACTCAACATAAAATGTTCATTTATAATCCGACAATGTTCAGCTAATGGTGGAATTTAACTAAGTTCGATAACGCTTTTAATGCTCTTCCGGATCTTCAGAAATAACGAAAATAAGATGAACAAAATTATTCAATCCTTAGAAATTCATTAATTTTTTTATAAAACTTCACTTAACCCACCGTTGACACACTGGGTCAATTTGACCCGAAGTGGACGTCAACTGTGTGCCATTGGCAGCCCTGGGATCGATTTTTATTTTAAAAACTTCTGAAATCACATCAAACATTGAAACAAATGTAAATTGTTTTCAAAAAAATGATGAAAAATGTTGAATTTTGCAAACGTGAGCGATTTTTGGACTCGATTAATCGATATAATTCCAACGGGTAAGATTTTGAAACTGGAAAAAAATGATTAAAATAATGCTGGAGGCGAATGACGTGGACCCAAAATGAAAAGAGTTTGGATCTGAAGTCGCTGATGAATCTTTTGATGGAATGTACGTCACGTGGTGTTCGGAAGAACAAAAAAAAAGGACTTCAAGTTCGCGAAAGTGAAGTCATCTTGTTTTCTAGATAATCGAACAAAAGGTGAACGCAATAACATCCGAAGTGATAAGGGTCCTCGGTCCAGTGATTCTTGAGAGTGTACTGGGCGGTGGTGCCAGAAGAGGGGGTGGTGGAGGAGGAAATAAAGGGGGAACGTCCGAGGTTGGAACAACGGTGGAAGTAGGGTCACCGTTTGACGACGATAAGGAGAGTCGGCTTTCTTCATCGAACGGAGACAATAAAATAACATCGAAGAGTAAAAGCGGCTCGAAAATTTCAATATCTTTGCCAACTTTTCCGCCAGATGAGGAGGACGATGAAGCTACGGAATCATCAGCATCAAGCACGACGATTAAGTCTTCGTCTTCCACCAAAAGTTCATCTTCTTCGGTACAAAATTCGCCAAAGATGAGAAAATCAGAGCAATATTTATTTATTTATTCGCTCTCTTGTCACCATTGGGACAATGTGACTCGAGATTCAATCGCAAAGAACAAAAGTGTCATTGCTATGACGATTTTTCTTCATTTTTTTTTCTGCTGACCACACTCTCTTGCTCTTTATTTTCATTTTATTTTCTCTGGCCATTTCCGTTGTGCTTCATTCGATCGTCGATCCTCGATTTCATCGAGCGATCAATCAATTCGCTCCATTTTATTCATCACTCGAATCTCTTTCTCGCCTGCACCTGGACTGCCCGTTTCACTTATTGGATTTCGTTCTCTTCCAACATTTTTTGCATCAGCAAAAATAATAAAAATAAAACAAACAAACCACAATCGTGGAAACGTCGATGATTGGAATCTCGACGCATCTCACTCTGCAATCGGCGTGAGATTTCTAGCTCTATACCTTTTCATCGGTCTCGGCTCTCTTTTTCTCTCTCTTCATTTTGCTTTTTATTAATTTGATTATTATTTTTTTTCTTGTTTGTTTATTTTTTTGGTTCTCCAGTTTTTTTCACAGGAAACTATGCTGCGTTTCTTATTCTTATTTCATTATTATTATTATGGCACAAGCTCCAACATACTGACACAATTAATATTTTTTATTTAGCCATTTTGACGATCTCTGTCATTTGATTCAATCAGGGGCCGTGTGAACCGGACCTCGTCTAACTGAATCAACATTATTTAACATTATTCACATTCTGAAACACATACACCGATTCCCATACAAGTTTTGATCATATTTTAACATGGAATTTTCATTTTTTGAAATATTCTTTTTGAACGATTTTATGTAGAACGAAAAGCCTTTGGATGGGGATCAGATTTGAGAGAAAAAAAACAAGCTAATGAAATTTGATTAAAGAAATTTCGATCCATCGACCATTTCATAACCTCGAAACAATAATTTCCTAAACTCATAAATTCTTGCTTATTAAAGCAATTGTTCGATGGCATTTTCAGAACGTAAATCAGGAAGCTGAGGATCGATTAACTGAGGAAACTGCTGAATCACAAAATAACGAAGTTCGAGTACAGTTTGCGGACGAGCAAACAAACGAGGCTGGAGGATCAGAACTCGCCCCACTCGAGGATGTCGAGGTCAGTGACGACGAGAATCGTAACAAAAGATTCTTGAACTTTGGCTTTGGAGCATCCGGTGGTGCTGGTGGAGCCGGAACTGGAGGAAGCGGCGGTGGCTCTGGAAATTTCCTCTTCGACATCATCAGGGTGAGTTACGATTATTCAGCAAATCAAATTACGTTGGCGTTTTAATATAAATTTATAAATTTACCAGGTGATTTAGAAGCAACGTTGACAGCTGTCAATCCTTAAAATTTTTATTGCCACAACATAAAATCGTCATTTTTTTCCCACTCATCGAAACATCTCTCTTTTCCAATGAATGACTCGAAGGGTAAACACGATTTTCTCAATTTTTTGACTTCTCCCGTTGCCATTGACTCACAAATATATTTCATCTTAAAAAATATAATCAAATCGTTAAAATATCGTGAACTTCCGTGTTCAAAGACGTAAAAATGCAGATTGAGGATCTTGAGAATTGGAAGATCGGTCTCGTCGACAGACGTGTGGAAATCGCTATTTATATAAATCGTGAACGTTATACCGATTTAATAGCGTACGATCTCAGAGTGGCATTTTAGACTGCAAACAGACCGCAAGGGCACGGTGAAAGTCGCGATTCCATAAAACGGTATCGGTCTCCGCAGCTGTAAACGCCACTCGAGATAAAAAAAAGAAAAAAAAATTGTCTCGTAAGATTCGTTACGTTAAAACCACTTTTTGTTTACCTCACCAATCGTTTTTCAGAGTCATGAACTCAAACATATTTCATTAGCACTCAATTACTTCGAATATTGAACGAAATCGAAAAAAAAAACTATCGTGTCCTGTAAGAATGAGGTGTGCAATAAAAAGTCATAAAATAATTAACAACATTTCATGAAAAACAAACAAATTACAAAATCTTCACGACAAGTGGTAAAAACCAATAATCGAAACCAAAACATTAGAAAAATAATTTCAATGCATTTTTGATGCACTTTAGAATTTTCGAGCATTTTTATATAAAATATTAATTATTCTTTTAATCAAAAACATCATAATAAAATTTCCACGAGAATTTATGAAAAAATAATAATTATTAAAACGTTCCCTATAAATACGTTGTGCAATATGCTTAATCGAGTGAATATTTAATTATCACTTGCTCGTGCATTTATTTATTGGATGCAGAAAAATTTATTCTCTTATTTGAATAACTATTTTTTTCCTAACTAGTTAAACACTTTTATTAAACTCAATCTTATAATTTTTTTTCTTTTTTTTTTTTTTTTTTAACAAATTGAAAGCAACGAGAGATAGCGTTGCACGCGGAACAAACGTAATCACGTCCTAGAGGCCGCAGATCGTTCCGACTAATTTCACAATCTCTTATGATCTGCAAGTGTCTCAGTATCGAGAAGCGAGTGATCGCCTTGCTTCACTGTTGGTATAGACGTGGTTTTTTTCACCGTTTTTTATCTCTAAAACTGTTTTTATTCTTTTTTTCAATCTCGGTCAGTATTGCACGACAATTTAATGCTAAAGGGAGTTGGAGTCGTGAGGATTATGACACTTTGGTTGAAACTCGCTATGTGTGGTTTTTCGATTATTCCGGCGAGTGATTCCTCGCCAAATCGCTCGCCACGTCTGTGAATTCAATCGAGAAACTAAACCCCGGAACGAATCATCGTCGAACTAATATTTTCACAATTTTTCAACTGATTTTATTTCCCCACATGTCTAGAGCATTACAAAAGCAATAAAACTGAAGTTCATTTTAACTCGAACGTACATTTATTATTGGCAGAATATACAACAACGATTAATCGTTTTTTTACAGCCAACAACGATCGAATAATAGTGACGAAAATTCATCAATTCGTTACCCATTTTTTTAAATTTATTTTCAGTTTATTTATTTTATTGTAATTAGATATAAAATAAGATAAAACACTAACAAACTATTGAAAATAATAGTGAAATTGAAAAAAAAAAACAAAAAAAAACGTAGCAAATTGACATTTTGCGGTATTTTTCCATTTCGAAACCTTCGTTCGTTCATATTTCGTGGTTTTTTTTTTTTTTTTTTTGACATCATTACGATTTTTACAACCACTACAAATTTTGCTTCGATAAAAATGTTGAAAGTACAACGTGTGTCTGTAGACGATTAAAACGAATGATAAAATCGAAAAACCCCGAAATAAGTCTCTCCCATTTTATTCATTTAGAGAAACATTAAAAATTGTTACAATTTGTAAAACGTTGAGGTTTCGAAATGTAAAATTGTCGTGGAATGCTTTAAATATTAATAAAACGATGAGTCGATGGAGAGGAAAATGAAGATAATAAAAATCTTCGATCTTTAAATTAGTTGTAGGTGTGAAAAACTAACATAATTAATTGCAGCGACGTACGAAACGATATTGAAGAATTAGGCTACAAAGAAGAATCAACAAAAACGAAAAAAAAAACAAAAAAGAAAGGATTTCCACACCTACGATTGGATGACGTGACAATAAAGTTTTCAGCTTTAATGAAGAAGCAATTAATGTGGAAAAACGAAAGAAAAAACAAAACAAAAACACAAAAAAAAATGGATATAATTGTTATTTTGCGGAATGAAAAATGAATAAGTAAAGGAAAGCTCGTCTTGTCTTCTTAGCAAGCCGCGGACGGGGCGGCTAGAGCGGCAGGTACGGTGTATCGCGTCGTAGCGGGAACGCAAAGCCTCGGTCTAGGTCTAAGCGCCTCGCGTGACGTTGGTCCCGCGCCAGCACCGGCTGCTCCGGCCCCCAGCGGTCCCGCTGCCAATGCCGGCGTCGCCCCCACCCCCGCAGCTGCCCCCGCGCCCGGAGCTGGCACGCAACCACCGGTACGCCATTCCTTCCGACAACCACCAAAAAAAAAAAAAAAAACACCAAAATCATCATCACCATCATCTCTACACGGAAAGAATTATAAAGTTAATTTAACAATCAAATTCACGATTCTAATTATCGTGAAACACTGGAACTTGGGGACGTGTGTAAAAATTTTATATTTATTATTATTTATTTTTTCTAGCTTTACACATTTGTTTAATAATTTTTTATTCTCTATTGTGCAACAAAGTAACATTTATATGTAAATTTTCATATTTTTTAAACACATTTTGCTAATTTTATTCAAATTCTTTCATAATTTGTTACTTTTATTTCATTTTACTGACAGATTTTATTTATTTGATTCAGTTTTTTATTAATGTTATTTTGAAAATTCTGGTTTTTTGGATTTGCTCGAATCCAAGAAAATTTCCGATCACAAACAATTCATTTTTCCGGATTTTTATCCAAGTTTCGAGTTTATGAAACAACAATCGATAAAATATCATATCGTCCCCTTCTTCTTGTGTTTTCGTTGATAATTTTTCAGATATAATTCTTTCGGTGCACTAACCGAACGATTTATACGCCATTTAGATTTTTCAATAATTTTTTTGAATCGTTTTTATTTTTTCATTTATCCAACATTTTTTTCGAAATTTTCAACATTTTTTACTTTTGACATTAAGAAACAATGAACATCGTAGCAATGTCACAAATTTTCACAATAAAATGAATTGAAAAATGCTTTTCCTTGCAATTGCAATTACGATTAAAAAATTAATTTCAAAATATTCACAATGATTTTTTTATTTTTATATTTATCATTTTTTGTTTTTGTTATCAAATCGTTATGGCGGTTTATAAATCATCATTTCATTAAAAATCATATTACGAATATCCCAATCACAAAAAATGCACCTTTATTTATCACCTAACAATATAAAAAAAAAACGAAAGCATGCTCTCGCACCTTCGCACCATCTGTAATGAAGCTTTTATCTTTGATCACTTTTACTATTTTCCACAAAAAAAAAACACATAACTCGTCCTGATAAACATTTTCACGTGAATGAATATTTTTATTTGAATTTATTTACCTGTTTATCGCATTTAACAAACTGACCAATTTTTCGATCTTAATTATGACAATTATTATCAAGGTGTTAGATATGTTATTTATGAGATTCTCGTGTCCTTGCACGAATTGCATGTTTTTCAATTTAAATTCTTTACACCTTTTTTCATTTTATTTTTTCTCTCTGTCTCTCTCTTTTTCTCTCTCTTTTTTCCTAATTTTTTTATTTTTCTCGTGGATATAACGAAAGTATCGTTCGCGCGAGTCCAAGTACATTAATCATCCGATCGTTCCACCCAGCCAACGATCCCGACGCAACGCTGACGACCACCGACTTGTGACCATTTTTTTAAATGATATTTTTAAGCGTCCCGTAGAAAACAAAAAGTTAATGAAATTATACGTAAATTTACGTATCTCGTCGGATTGGGCAACGCCGAGTCACGTGGTGCACCTAATTAATGTTATAAATTATTTATCGTACAGTAGAGCGCATTATTGATGAAACAAAAAACTCAGGAGTGACGATCGTAAATTAGTAGCGAAGCACAAAGTAAAAAACAAAAAAATATCAATATTTATCGCAATTATTAAAAATAGCATTTGATATCGAAAAATTGAAATGTTTCCTGGACAATAAATCCCAAAAAATTCAACGTGACATTACAGAGTCTTGCTCTGTTAATTTTTGTCAAAATATTATTTTCCTATAAAACAAAAAAAACATGTTAATAATCGATGCTCTTTTCTCACGATTCGAAAAAATATATATTCGCAACTACAAAAAAAAAAAAAACGTCATTTTTGACGACTTTCAATATTTCAATGTAAAATACAAGTTTAAAAAAAAACATTATCAATCATATTTTATTAAATTTTAACGAATGAAAAAAAAAAAAATTGGAAAACATTTACGATTTTTCGATCACAATTAAATACTATTTTTATCTCCTTCTCCAATTCCTAGCAATGAAATAAATGCCAAGTGATTTTTTACAATTCTGGATCACTTATGCAAGCAGAATTACTTTGTACAGTTGCTTTGGTCCAGGAGTCCAAGGTGATAAGATTGCTTTGATGAACAGAAGGAAACATACGTTTAAATTTCTATGCAACAATCTTAATTGACAGTTGGCTTATTTGCATCATTTGCATCTTCAATAATTTTTTTTTTTCTTTTTTCATTTTTTTTTTGTTTGTTCGTTTATAACTCGAGGACAGTGTAAAGGACAGAGGTTTGAGTTTTGCAGAGCAGTTGATCGAGTGCAAACATAAATAAACTGTCAAACACAGTGCGTTCGTGTTGATTGCAACTTTATTCAACTTTTTATTTTGTTGGAAATGAGGTCGACGATTTTCTGGCCTCTTCTTTTCCCTCAGATTCAAACTTTTTCGTCTTCTTCCCATTCCCAACACACCACTTTCGAGTATTTCGCACTCACTCCGTTTTGATAAAAATAATTTTTTTTTTTCTTTTTTTTTCTTTTCGTCGCAACGTATGACAGCAACACATAATTAATGTAGGAATGCACTTTTTAGAGGATTTCAGTAGCGGCAGGATCGAAGGGGATTATGATCATAGCTGCAAACAGTCTTTTCCAAAAGGAGTGGAAAAAAATCAACTTTTTTTTTGTCGAAATGCAGAATACGCTGCTCCAAAAATTGGACCGATTTAAAGAAAAATAAATGAAACAATTGGTCGCTCATTTTATCGGTTTTCGAATGAGACTTGTTCCATTTAAATTCATTGATCGGTTTTTATTTTCACAGCAATTAAGAAAAATCATCGTGTTCCACTCCTTTTGGTCGTGACTTCATATATTTTTCACACATTTTTATTTCCTAGTGAATGGAAGCAACCGTTGCTGTTTATTAACAAATCTTTCATTGCAATTTGGATTTATAACAAAAATGACAGATGATCCGGAATAAATAAACTCGAGAGTGACTATGTTGTTTTTTCCGTCTTTATTATTTCTTTGTAAGAATGATCCCACAACTTTAATAATTAATTGGCTTGTGGTTGCCTTTTGTATTGTTTATTTTTCAAAGCGACTTTAAAAAACTTGGTTTTCTTTTTATTACTTTTGGTTGCTTTGATTTACTAGAGTTTTTATAAATACGTGTGTATTTATTTGTATAAAAAAATAGGGGAATCAAAATGATGATAATTTTGATATTATCTTAATGATAAATAATGTATGTATGCGATTGTGAAAGGTGTAAGCACCGTAGTGTCGGGAGCGCTGGAGCTGTGGACGTTGAGGTGCATATACTACATTATTATTTAATTATACTATGTAGATATATGTTTTGTGATACTTGTGTACTATTTAAATTTGAATAATGGATTTAAAACTATTTGACACATCACCGGTATATGCACGCGTCTATTTTCTGCTCTTTTGCTCTATTTTTATTTTTATTTTTTTGTATTATCCACGTATGTATTGTTTGCATTTTATGATAATTATTTTTATTTCTCTCTTACGTAGATACGCAATTTATTCACATTTTTTTAATCTTTGACCCGATAATCTCTTTTCCACCTTCCACGAGTTCGGAGATTTAAGAAAATTTCATTCGGATGCAGTTTAGTTGTCACTTTATAAAATATTAAAAAAAATGCAATTTGTTCATTTTTCAGTATTGTTTGTTTTTATTTTTTGATGTTTTTATGAATTTTTTTACATTCTAACGAATTAAATTTTCTTCTCTGCCCCCCTTCGATCTTCTCTGTTTTCTCACGGAACGTTTGGACACAATATCGTCCCTGAGACGACCGAGAGATCTGCTTTTTTTTATTACAACATGGATATCACTTTTTTTCTCTTTTTTTTTTCTTTACCATGACAAACACTATCTACTCTTATCCCACCACCCCCCGCTACAACTAAGCTTCGTTACCTCGAATATTTTGCAGCTCGTCGCAGGAAGCGGAAGCTCTCAACAAGGCGACGTTGCTGCTGGTGCACCAACGCCTGGACGTAACGATGGCACCACCGAAGCTGTTCCTGGACCTGTTACCAGGCTCTTCGTTATCGCTAATCGAGGAATCTCGAATCTTATCCAAGATCTCATTCTCGTAAGTATCTTTTTTCTTAATCGTTTTTTTTTTGTTACTGGCTTTCAAATGACGTGTTTGTTATTCGATTTTTAATTTATATTTTTATTCATAATTGAATTATTTTGATTTCGATTTATATTTTCTATTTTTTAAATTTTGTTTTATTATTTTTATTTTTTATTTGAAGAAATTTTGAAAATTTAAGGCATTTGTTGTTTCATTTTTTTCTTGGGGTTTATCGGGCAAATTTTTATAATGAGAGACCTGTCAAATTTGAATGACGTTTCGTCGTTAAATTAATGAAAATTTTGTATGAAATCATTGAAAAAAATTCAAGTCTTTAAAACCGAGAACATCAATTTATGGAAAAACTAAGCTTTTATTAATGGAATTGTATTTTTTTTGTTACGTCTCTATCAATGAGGATTTATTAGAGCAGCGATAACAGTTTATTATAAATAATTTATCGAGGCAATTAAAAATTACAAAAAAAAATATATATATATATCTCAAGTAACAACTAATTGATATTGCAAAACGAAGATGCACATAATAGTGCGAGGAACAGTGTACATAATAAAATTACGCAAACGTTTCTCTGCATGGTTTTTTCCTGATACACTTTTATGACTTTCGCTTATTTAATAGTAAGAAATACGAAATATTCTCTCTCTCTCACACACACACGAGTAAATTACTTGAAAATAGTTTCTCGGTTAATTGCTCGAGGTTTGGACAGTGATTAGTCGAGTCTTTGGTACAAAGCGAAAAATTTCGATTACTTCATTCGCCAGAGCATTGCAATCGAGTCTGAGACAAGTATATAAAGAGCAGGTGAGGAGAAAAGTATAAGGAGCAGAAAAAAAAATTAACAAAACTGAATCTTACGATTGAAGCAATAATTTTTTAATCAGCTATCGCGAGTCGTTGACCCGAATAATAAAACTTGACAAATATGAGGAAATCGATCGATGACAAGATCGAGAAAAATAAAAAAGTCATTTCCAGTCAAGATTGTGGCAAAAAACAAATTATATTCGTTGACAACTTTTACCCTGGCTCTTATATTCGTTGCCCCAAGGGATGAAAATTTCTTGTTTATTTTTCGAGTCCAGACTTTAGTCGAGACGCTTTTTTTTCATTCATTAAAGGGAGAGGGAAATCTTGTGTCCGGTGTTCCAGATATAAAAGTGCTAAATAATTACGCAATTCGTGGGCCTCTTTCGCACCGTCGAATCGATTGAAAGCAAAAATGTTGTGCTCCGGACTTTCTCTATGAAATAGCTCGTCCGCGCTTTGCCCGGGGGTCCCCTTCGCAGTTATGCAACTTTTTACTATATATATATATTTGTATAAAGAGCACGTATACACGGATCTGAAGCACGCGAGAAACGCAGTCCAATTTTTTTTTCTCTCTCTCATACTCTTTCGAACGGCGACAGTTATTTTTCCCTTCTTTTTTCTTGTGGCTGACGTTCGAGGTGCTCGACTGACCCACCGGTGGTTAGCCCAATTACCATTCATATATATATATATTATGTGAACATATTTTCGTATGAAAATATTCCATGTTCTTTAACAAAGTATGAAAAAGCCACGAAAATCGAGCTGGAGGATGTTTTTTTTTTTTTAATTCGTATCAGGACATTTTTTGATATCGTTTTTCAACAATTTTGTATTAAAAATGGTTAAATTGCTTGGACATTTTTAAATATTATTATTCAAGGTTTTTTTTTCATTGACAGCTTCTAAGTTTGTTATTTTTTGTTAAGTAATCCTAAATTGTTAAATTTAGAGATTGATGGATTGATTGATTTTTTGTAATTTTGTAATTGCCAATCAGAATATTTTTTTTTTTCTTCGGACAATTTTACTGAGTCCTACAAAACTGTGAGACAAAATGGTTTCAATTTGTTTGAAAAAGTTGTAAGTGTTTTTGATCAAGCAATAAATGAAATGGTTCTGAATTTATTCATCATTTTAAAATGATAAAAAAAATGTGAAAACAATTCTGAAAAGCGAATTAAAAAAAAATCAAAACCAAATTTTTCACTGATTTTTGTTATTTCTTAATTCGAGTCCACAAGAGATTTGCGTAATTCGTAAAGATTCGCTCGACCAAATTGCCAGTCGATTCACGACTGACCGGTGATTACAAATAGCGAGTTGCTCAACGAAAAACTGCTCATAAATTCTTATAGAAACGACGAAATAGCAAAGAGCGTGGAAGGTCATTGAAATCCAAGGATTATCTTGTTAATTCAAACGTCACGATTAAAAGCTTTCTCTCTTATTTTTTTTAACAGCGTTTGGCGGCAACGAGTGAGCGCATAGTCAACTTCAAGGCAAGACTCATCACGTCGATCATCTAAAGGAAAAAAAAAAACTTAAAAAAAAATAAACAAAACTAAAATCGTCACAAAAAAAAACTTTTTTTCGTACCAAGCAATAAAGAACCACGTGTGATGCGAGAGATCGCAAGCGCAGAAGTGTTTTGCGGCGATGAAAAAAAAAAAAAAAAAAAAAAACATAAACGAACAGTGTGAAGAAGGTGCGAAAATTCGTGAAGAGCCGAAAAAACCGAAGAAGAAGAATAAGAAGAAGAAGAAGAAGCAGACGACGATGATAATGACGAAGAACAAAAGATGACAGTGAGATGATTCGCGAGAAAACGTGAATAATGTTATGATTATTGCTGCCAGAGCTCAGGGAGGCAATGAAAAAAAAAAAAATTAAAAAAAAAAAAAAAACAAACATAAAATACTCGAAAATCCAAAAGATTTAAAAATCTGACCTTGACTACGATTTTGTAGAAAATATTCATCGAGATGTATTGCGAATCTCGAGTACGACGACAGCAACGTGCTCAAAATTAAAAAAAATTAATAAATAAATAGATAAAAATAATCATATTGATAATAATGTTCAAAAAACAAAATGATATTTCGTACATTCGTTGCTCTTTGTACTCGAGATTCCTGACGATTGACATCCATATCGATAATCAATATAGATCGATTGATAATAAATCGATGATCGAAACTAATCGATAATCAAATGTAATTGATCATAAACAGCAAAGTTTCGATGTTCAATCAATTTGTTTCGTTGTATCGACCATCGATATATTTAAATTTATCTGCTTTTATTTGATTGATTATCGATGTTTATCGATTTATCGATTATTTATATCGATAATCGATTGTAGCCTCGCTGAGCCTTTTCCTAATGTATTTACTCGATCCCTTGCCTGTATTTTTTCCTTTTCTTTTTTTTTTTAATTGTTTCTTCACCACCTACTGCTACGTAAATGGACAGATTGGCTCAATCGAACTAAACTTCAGTTCCACCAATGCTGTGAATTATATATTTTTTTTTGTACATACTTTTAGCTTTATCGATTCTTCCCTTTTTTCTCTCACTCTTTGACGACAATTCATTTTTGTATCGATTTATTTTTCAAAGAACACGGCATTTTGTATTTAGTTTTTCGATGCCCATGAGTCCTTCGTTTCCATTAACGTGAATCGAATAGATTTAAAAAAATTTTATCCGAGGAAAAAGGTTATGCAAAGTCGATGAACCGGAGATTTTTTTAAATTACAAATTATGTTCGAAAATTTCGATTACGAGTTGGAAAAATTGAAAGTATTTTTACAAAAACGATCTTTTGGTCGCGTCTCCTTTGCACAAATAATTATTCGCATCAATTTTTTAATTTTGTTCATTTATAACAACTAAAAGTGAATAATCCGTCGAAAAAATAATGAATTAATTGATTTATTGATCAACCAATCGATTTATTTATTGACAGACTTCAAAAATTCACATTTTTGCAAACAATTTTTTTTTCTCGCTCCATACAGTGAATTATTTCATATGGCAGTGCCATAACAATTCATCGTATGCAGTAGAAAGGATAACTTAAAATCCAGTCTCAATCCACTCCCTTGATTTCGATTTATTAGAAAATTGACTAAAAAATACAAATCTTATTTTTCTTGTACTCAATTCTTTCTTTTCTCCTTTCTCTCTCTCTCTCTCTCACTCTTTCTAAGATTTCCATGTGAAAATCATTTCTCGTTATCTTGTAATGTAAATAAATTGTGTTTCGATAAAAGAAAAAAAAAACGAAGAATCAAGAGATTGCAAAATTGATTGAATCCCGTTAAACTTTCGATGATAAATTTTATCGTAAGTGGGTGTGATTTAGAAATATTCATTGGCGCATTTCGAAGAGTAGGTTTTTATTGAAATTTAATAAAGATACGGTGGGGTGTATAAATATATTTATTTGTATAATCGAACTGGAGTTATATAAGAATATATTAAAAATATATATATAAAAAAAAAACTACTTGTAAATATCATTGAAAATCGAATGATTTATCAGCGAATTCGATGTCGAGATTTTCTTCATGATTTTTTTCGCTTTTCACCGATTCGTTAGGCTCCTGCCTTAATTTTTCTGACAACGACAAACATTGGTCAGGATTCGCGTGACATTCGCACGAATCCCAACGTTTTAGCTACGGTGGCGATACCAACGGTACGTCCTCGCTTACCTCAGGTACTCCGACGTAAACTGGATCACCCAAACGCACTGTTCCGTTTGAACCTTTTAGCCCCAAATGTATTCCCATCACCGGAGAATCGCCAGTGAATGGTTTCAGCACAGGATCTTCGATCAGTCTGTACCTTTTGTGTTAAGAACATTTTTTAAAATATTATTGACATAGATATGTCAAAATATGTAAATTTTATCTTTTTCCATTGTTAAAAATATTCAATGAAATTTATAAATAAGGAAAAAAAATAGTTACTGTTGAAACTTTGCAAATTTTTCGAACATTTTAAAAAAGTTCTTCGATTATTCACTAAAAAAAAAATTCTACGTCAAAAATCAGGTCCGTTGCGAACGAAGCTCGTAGGCTTAGAAAAAAAAAAACTTACAAAACTCATAAAAAATCACAAATTGAACTTACTTTCTAAGGGTTTTGAGTGGTTCACCATTGGGATGTTTAGTAGCAGTCTCTGGATCGATGGTAGTGAAGATGCATCGCGTACAAGGTTTGATATTGCGAAAAACTACATCTCCGATCTTGATCCAATCCCATTCGTCCTCCTCGAGTGCTGGTGCACCTCTGACGACGAAATTAGGTCGAAAATGTTGGGGAGTTACAGGATCTTCGAGACGAGTATTAAGGTCGGAAACAGATGCTTCGTTGATCAGCATGTAGCTCGTCGCGTCCGGATACGCGCCCTAAAAATTAGTAAAAACAACAAAAACAAAATAAAAAATATAATTGTCGTAATAAATCGAGATTACTCGGGCGTATCATCGCAAAATTATTGCTTGCTTTCTCGAGAGTTAGTAAAATATGTGCTGATCGTGAAAACGCTGCAGGAAACACCGTTTTTTATTTTCTTTTTAATTTTCTCCACGTTATTATTATTATTTTTTGTTTTAACGATAAAAAAAAAAAAAAAAAACTGGAAATCTTACCGTATCGGCGGACGTGGTGTACGGGAAAGGCTGGTTATTGGTTCGCACTTCGCGAGATGCTCGTTCTAACGGATAATAGACCAGTCTCAAGCCGTCGTCTTCTTGAAGAAGAAAACGAGACAACCAACGCGCTATTTCTTCACCACAGTCTCGAGCCATGACCGATTGTCCCCAAATGGTTGCTTGGATTTTTTTGCTTTTTAATTGAGCCAGATCGATACTTATCGACATCATACCAGGGGCTCGAAGAGTCAACACTGAACCAGCTACGCTCGGTGATACCTTTTTATAATATTTATTCATCATTTTAACTTTTATTCACAATATTCCGAATACGTTTTTTATTTTTATTTTTATTTTTCTTCCAATCACAAAAAACCATCCAGACGATAAAACAGAAAAAATCGTCCGGACGACTTTTTTAAAGTACATTTTTCCTGACCACTTCGATCTGCAAACTCTCGATTTATTCGTAAAATCAAAACTCGAAGACAAGTGCAGCAGTAATTACATTGTAATGAAAACACTTGTCGAATGAAAATAAAAATAAAAAGATGAAATGTAGAAATCACTAGTGACACCATTGACGTCACTAATAATGTCAGTGGAAGTGCTAATGGCACTAATACATTGACACGAGAAACAACTTTGTCATTAGTATCATTAGAGTCCTTGCAATTAGTGCTTACACGTATTTTTCTACCAGTTAGTGTTACTTTCAATAAATATAGAAAATTATGTCTTTAAGTTCTTTACATAATGAAACCCGATCGTTTCTGATGTTTTGTTGTACAATTTTATGGGTTTTCGTTCAACTATAACTTCGTCGAATGTCAAATAAATTGTAAAAGTTTGTTGAACTAATTAATCGAAGATAAAAAATGAAATTAGAATTTTTACCTGAAGCATTCTGGGATATACACGAGCAGTTTTGAATTTTCCATCAAGGTCAACAACCATCAGCGTTCGATCTCTAAGCCAACCAGATTTCAGACCAAGAACAGTACATTCCATTGAATTTTCACGTACAGCACCAAGCGATTTAACCGGAAATACCATTAAATCACTGAGTTCACCAACTTTACGCCATTTTGAGGGTGGGCCATCTTTTTGCTTGCGAGACCACCACCACCAGAAAACAAACACTGCTGCAGAGCCAACACCTACAGCCAGTGCTGTGACGTACCCTAGACGAGTTCGGTCTGCAACATTGTCATCGAACGATAGCCATTTTATTTAGGCTACTATTTTGAAACTACGTGCAAAATTTCAAAATGATTCGTCGTCCCTTATTCGAGATATCGACGATCAAAGACACCGCACAGTTTTACACACGTTTTTATGAGAGCTGTAGAAAAATTCACATTTCACTAAATAACTTCGAAACTCTTCTACAGATTTTTTTTTCGTTTTTTTTTTTTTCATTCTTAGTTACAGAGGAACATATGACGAAGTTTGTCTAAAAGAATCAGGAAGTTTGACCTTCCAATTTCGAAGATACAACGCGAAACTTTACTTTAGCCTTTTTTTGTAATTTATGTGTTTCTATATTCTCGTAAGATGTAACGACTAACATTATCAGCCTATTCCGCAAGTCATATCCAAGTTTAGAAAAAAAAAAACGAAAGAGTTAGCTTTTAAACGTGACTGTGGGGAGATAACAACGTCAACTTTTGCGCAGTTAAATATTTTGTTATCTTTTTTCAATGATCTAAATTTCATTTGTAAAGATATTTCGTAAACATTGAAGTTTGCATCGTTGGAATGTACGAAAACTATTTTTTTTGGTAATTCACAAATTTTTTGTTTCAAATTTGTATGAAAATGGAATAAAAATAAGAAAAAAAATACCTTTTTCAAGATTTAATAATTTTCTATACATCGTGAATATTGCAGAATATTTATAGATCTAGTCTATATGTTAATTGAAGACGGAACGAGGGATTGAACGAAGCGTAACGTATCGCTCGAAAGAATCTCGTTGTCGAGCATGAGGAATGTTCTCGCACAACCTTAATAACTGTCTTTTTTGCCACATAATGTTTTATTGGCGAAATATTAAATCTTCAAAGATCAATAAAATTGTGTTAAAAAAAAAATTTTTAACGAAACTTCAAAACTTCAAGTTTTCAGCCTCTTTTTTGCAAATTCGAGTTACTACGAGATGAAAATAATAATATTAATAATTCGTTATAATTCGTAGGCACTGTTGGGAAAAATCTCCTCGAACTGGTTTCCTAGACTTTTATAATCGAGTAAAAATCAATTTTTTATTTTTTTTTAAGTTCATTGCAATTATTACAAGTGTACCACATAACGTTTACGACGTAACAATAAATACGATTGTAACGGATTATCAGCAGCAGCAATGTTCTCGGCTGACCAACATACAGTTTCTTTTTTTTTTTCTTTTTTTTCTTTTAGTGTACCGTTTCGTTCATTAAAGCTTAGAAAGAAAAGTAATGGTTGTTAATGACGCGGAAGACCGGTGGTTACTTACACACGTTTACTGAACATGTGCCCATACGCACTGGTCGTTTATCTGTACAAGGAAAGCTGTAACGGTGAGTGAAAAATAAATTTTCTACAGGCAGATGTTCGCACTGAGCCCTTTTTGTGTCAACGAGACAAAAATTAAACGTTTTTTTTAACAGTAAAATGAGATTCTTTTACGAGAATTTCCTACACTTCGTTTTAGGGCTAAAAAAACTAAATTCGGAACACCTTGAACGATACGTTTCGAACTAATTGTAAGACAAAGATGGAATAATAATAAAAAAACATTTTGATACATTCCAACGATGTTTTCGTTTGATTATAACGAAATATCAAAGATTTTTGAGAAAAGTGTGTATCTACTTCGTAGTTATGCAGAAATGCAAAAGATTTATGTGATACATCAAGAAACGTAATCTTTGAACGACGGTTTCTTCGTGAAGAGAATAAAAAAAAAAACATTTTGTATAACGACAAGTGTATTTTTAATTTTATGATAATGTAACCCCTTAATTTTCGACCACAATGAACTATTTGTTTTGATTTAGGATAACATTAACGCAATAAAAAACAATGGAAGACACGATTCCTTCAATCTTGAATAATATGAATCGAGACCCGAAACAAAAACAACACGCAGCAATCAATACACAGCGCGCAGAGCCGGCGATCGGGCGTTGTACTTTGTGATTTTTTATGCCTGTATTTCCGAATTACAGAATATCAGGTTTCTCGTTCATAATATCGATAATTTGATTTAAATTAATGAAAATCCCTCGAGAATTTCGAAATTCCAATTTTAATTGTCAAAATTTGATTTTTATTATTATTATTTTTTGGCACAACTTCCCCTTACCCGAATTTACAAAATTTCACACGTTCCTTTATTCACTTCAAGTTCTCAATTATTTTGTCTTCACATTTTTGTACAGCTGTCAAAAACTACAAATCGTAATTGTTTTTCATCGACAATCGCGATGTCGGAGAAGCTCGTGTATAAATTTAATCTGTGATGTACTCACCCATTTAAATATCACGTGTATGAATTTCTCGTTATTTTCCTTCAAGAGTGGCTGAAAAACTTTCGGTAGAGTAAAGTTTCTCGCCGGTGGTCGAGACCGAACTGAGCGAATACCGGGAGAGCTCTTCATCCGCTTCTTCGTTCCATTTGTAGACACATACACACCAGAAACACTGTTTACAGTTATCAATTGACGACGAAGGGCAAATACGCGCTAGTCGTGTCACATTTACGCAAAAATTCCATAACTCAATAAAATTATCACAAAATAACAATGAAAATAATAAATGTGAAGGCGATATTTTTTTATTTCCATATGAAAATTACATCACCGTTCCTCAAAAATTATCTAACTTTTAAGGCTCGCAAAATACTGGCAAAGAAATGCTCAAATGATTTCGAAGTTAGACTCGTTGTCGTATTAAAAAAAAAAACAAAACAGTTTTTGTCTTATCGATGAATTGAAATACTGAATCGAATTTAATTAATGATCTTTTATTTATGCGAATTATTGATTCGAGTTATTGTTAGTTTTTAGATTTTTGATAATAAAAATTTGCAACAAAAGTGCTCTTCACTCATCTCGAAGAAAACATTTTTTATTTTTTATCCAAGCATCGTATGTGTGGTAGTGAAATTTTTGTGCCAGCGACTGGTAAATTATATTGTGAGATCGAGAGTTGAATTTCCGCCAGCAGATGACTCTGCGATGCATGTCTGTCTCTTAAAATTCTTTGTTTAGATTGGAATGTCCGTTCACAACAGTATGACAACTGGCGCTGTCACTGAAAGGTTTTTATTGCGTCTGTTGGTGTTACACTTGAATCTTTAACGTCGAGGACATTCAATCATCAATTGAGAGACATGACTGTGACGTTACACCGCGTTCGTATTATCGCGTAGTCGAGGGACTGGGAGATTTGAAATCTCATATTTTTTTAACCTAAAGTCGCGTGTTCGCGAGGTTCGGAAAAAAATCAGCAATTAAACACTCATATTATTATTCTGACGTTGTGAAAGATTATCGAAGAGTGGGAGTGAGTGTGACTGTTTTTCTACTGTGTTTTTAGCTTTAATAAATCTCTGTATCTTCGTAGGTGAGTCATTTGACGTTTTAAAGCGTTTCGTTGCATATTTGAACTGATTCCAATCGATCGAAAAAAGTTTCTACGTTCCTCGAGTCATTTCTGCGTAAAAATCGTTCTATTTCCTTTTTAAAATAACCCAGCAATCGTCTAAAGGTCATTTAACGTTTCAACGGATTCGATTGCATGACCAAACAAGTATCAATTACAGTTAACAAGTGTCCTACCATTTTATTTTGTATGCAAATTTTTTTTTTTCGTAATATTTGCTTCGTTCAGTCAAGGATTGGCCGAAGGTCAGAATTAATCATGCAATTCTTAAGATACTAAGAATTATCGTCGATCCTTCGTATTTTTGACATCTAGATACCAACATGCCGCTCCTGTACAGCGTAGTGGCTCGAGGGACCACCGTCCTTGCCAAATTTGCCACTTGTGCTGGAAATTTTGAAGATGTCACCGAACACATATTGGCTAAAATTCCACCACAAAATGATAAACTCACCTACACCCAGGGACCATACTTGTTTCATTATATCTACGAAAATGGAATTATCTACATGTGCATATCTGACGACGTATGTTAATTTTTGGAATTCGTTGTTTTGATAATTGAAACTTTGCAGCAAAAACTTATTAACTTTTATTAACTTTTGTTGATATTCATTCAAACCTGTTTTTTTTTAAGTTATCAATCTTCTAAATTCTTCCAAATGTGGTAATCCTTTTTGCATTTGAACGTTTTAGTATTGATTTTCATTATATATGAAAATTCGTGGTTTTTAGTACTTTTTTATTTCAAAAATTTGTTCCAAGTATTGGATATTTGTATTTTCTTGTGTAATTGAAACTTTTCAACATTTTGAGTGATTGTTAAGTAACTATTACAAAGAAAAATTATCCTCAATTAGAAATTGCATGTTCGTTACGTAAAAGTAAGAAAAATAATGTTTTTTTTTGTAGGATTTTCAAAGATCCAGAGCTTTTTTATTCCTGAATGAGATCAAAAGACGTTTTCAAGCCGGATACGGCGAAGGGGCCCATACAGCTATGCCATATGGAATGAACACAGAATTTTCATCAGTATTAGCTAATGAAATGGTAACGTTTATGATTCAAATTTCAATTCTGCAATCTTTATTATTATTATTGTTTTTTAAATTCTTCTTTATCATTCAAAACTATAAATAATCGATAAATTGCAAATAATTATTTTTCATTCCAATTGTAACTTTTTTCTTACCATTATTTTTTGGCAATTGACAGAAACACTACAGCACATCCAAAGATATTGACACACTATCGAAAGTTCATGGAGAGCTTGACGAACTGAAAGATATAATGGTCCGCAACATCGACAACATAGCAATGAGAGGAGAACGTTTAGAACTTCTTGTATACAAGACTGAAAATTTGACCGCGAGCGTAAGTTCTCTAAATTAAATAAATAAAATTAATAAATAGTTCTCCTAAATCACAAAATTTACGAACTGCAATTTATATTCTGTATTTTAACGTCGACTATTTTTATTTTTTCCAGTCTGTCACCTTCAATAAAACCAGTCGAAGCTTGGCTCGCTCGCTCTTTTGGAAAAGTGTGAAACTTTATGTAATTGTTGCCGTGGTGCTAGTGGTGAGGAATATTCACGAACGTAGAAAAAATTCATTTTTCGACTGAGATTCAAGATTTATATTTCGAGTGAAAGTTTTTTAACTGAAAAATAGTTTTTTTATTATTTTTCATACAAATGAAGGAAAAAAAAATCAAATTTTAACAATCGTTTTTCGCGTAATTTCAGGTCGTCATATATTTTATCATAGCGATGTGCTGCGGCGGTCTTGCATTGCAAAAATGCGTTGGAAATTGAACGGCCAAACGTACGAAAACGTAACGAAATAATAAGGAATAATAAAGCGTTGAGAAGCATACAAGAACCGATGCCGAAGATTGAACAACAAAATACCAGCAGAGCTCGTTAATTTGACGAGGACAATTGAGAAAAAAATAAGTAAATGAATAAAAAAAAAAAAAAAAAAAAACCGAGTAATACGGTTTTAACGAGAATTCTCTCGTCACATAAGTTAATCAATGGAAATAAAAATAGGTAATAAAAAAAATTGTATATACATATATATATATTGCATATATTCGTCTAACCTCACAGTACTTTGTTATAAGTTTAAGATTTTTATGAACCATAAATAAACAAATGATTTTATTCGCTTAGACATTTTCTCACATCTTATAAAACTCATATTTTTTTATTTTTCTTTAAGAATTCGTGTTTTTTATTTTTTTTCTTCTAAATGGTTAAAAGAATTTTTGAAATAAAGACACAAACATGATTTTTTGTTGTTGTGGAACTCGATGTTGATAAATATGTGAAGCAGAATTGAATTAAATCGATGAATCTTGATTATAATTAATCCTTTTATTCCATCGACCATCAAAATTGAATGGAAAAATAAAAAATATTGACATTTAAAACAATATTTCAATTTATCCAGACAAAATCAATTCTACAAATTAAAGTCTCGTGTGTTTTATTGACTAGGAACCAAA